>JAQISU010000154.1:2515000-3115000 GCA_029339505.1 Unio delphinus | reverse complement strand
TTTAGTTCAGTAGCTAAATGTGAAATGCTTTCATTCACAAATTTAAATCACATGCAACATTAAAATATATTAACTGTTAATTAAACTCTAATAAAAAGATGGGGGAGGCCTGACAAAGAATGGTAATGCTTTGTCAAAATTTGATTCATTAATACTCAAGATGCAAAACCATTTATTACTTCCACCAGAATTTGTTGATTTTTGTTTATACTGTAGTTGCCATAGAGACAGAACGTAACAGCAGCTACAGATTCTTAAACTTTTGACTGGTTAAATGTAAATTATTTTTGATAATTAAGTAAATAGTTCTTGCTATAGTTAATCAGCATGCCATATATAATGTATAGTTATAATACCATTACTTTAATATGAGATGATAATTCAGCTCTCTTCCAAACATTATATGATTTTGGAAAATGTTGCAAGCTACCATTTTACGAATACGTATGAAAAAAAGAAGACATTTAAAGAACATATGGTACTGCGAGATTGCCTTAAGTACTACTACAAAAATACCACAAAAATTTGACGGATATGATGACTAATAATTTTACGGACATCGTTTATAAATATACCTTCATCTGCAAACTCGTCCTCCCATTCAAATTCCATGTGATCATCATGGTATATAAATTTGGGTGATCCATGATGGGTTGACCCTGATGGGCCAGATTTGAAAATTCAAAATAATATACTATTATATTCATTAGTTTCATTTATAAGCTGATGTCAAATATCGGATTTTGATGTACTATGTATGTTTTTGAAATCAGGCTATTAAAACGATTAATAAAACATAATACACAATATTTGAATTACATCAGTTTGTTGTATTGTCTGCACTACCTGATATTTACAGGGAAAAACAATATTCAAAATAAATTTTGACCTACTACAATGGCACACACAAAAAATGATTCATAGAAAACTGTCTTGAAATTAAAATTCTTATTCTTGTTTCTAAGTAAACACGGCTATTTCAATACAATTTTGCTAGTCCAAGAAACATTTTACTTATCCAGACCAGTCGGGCACAGGACTAGTCATCTCCTGATTTAATATGGAAGTGAATTATTTAAATCGTTAACGATATCATATGACCAATAATTCTGTGTGATCTTGCTTTGCTAGCCAAAATTGACAATGTGGAGAGAATTGGCTGGATGAACCTTCAGTAGCAACAATGTCCACTGATTACCTTTATACTTACAGTCATTGCTCCAAGATTTCAACAAATTCCCAAACTCTGACTCAATTCAGCTCAAAATAATGCCTGATAGGATAGCTACAAATAACTGACCAATCAGATGTCAGCATTTTAAGTAGAGTCTGACTGGATAATGTCAAATCAATGATCAATCAATGCCAGCATTTTCCAGTCAACCTTCATTGAAAAAAGTCAAATAACAATCCTATCAGATGTTACCATTTTGATTGATAATGATAATATCAAAATCCCTGACCAATCTGACATCTGTAATTTGGTTGGAGTCTGATCAGATGGCATTGAATCACTGACCAATCTGAGGTCAGGATAACCAGTTGACTAGATAACATTAAATCACTGACCAATCAGATACCAGCATTCTGAGTTTACCAATCAGATGTCAGCATTTTAAAATGTCATACTGGACAGCATTGAAAATTACTGACCAATCAAATGTCAGCATTTTGAATTGAGTTACACTGGACAACATCAAATCATTGATCAATCAGATGTCAGTCAGCATTTTGAGTAGAGTCTAATAAGCTAACATTAAATTACATATTATCAGTTTGCATTGATTCTGACTGAATGACACCAAATCACTGACCAATCTGATACATATTTTGATTTATGTCTCAGTGTCAGAATGAAACATCTTTGCAACCATATGGTTCCAATGAAAAGCATTATAGTGGGAGAGCATTGCTGAGAAATATTCCTAGCTAGCAAGCTAGGTACCGTAGCTTAAATTATTTATTATGCTTAAAGCAATTCTAAAATTGTGAATGAAATAGGTGAAGATTATGATATAAATAAATATAATTTACAAAAATAAATTAAAAAATACAGAGGCAAAGATTAAAGATTACCAGAAGTATTATTAAACTAAACCAAGAGCCAAATTATATAATACGCATATTTAAACAAGACTTATTTAAGTACATTTATGGCACAAATTAAAGTGAGAATCATATACTAGGACATCATAAATATTTATGATTTACATCGTAAAAAACCAATATTAGAAGTCATTTTTACTAGGAACCCTTGCAGCTTACTGAATGATAAAATACTCAGTGTCAAAACAGACAACAGCAAACTGCTATCATCATTTTTCACCAAAAAAATATTAAAGTTATAGGATTTGTTTAAACAAAGCATCTCAATAATGGAATTTAGATGGATATTGTCTGCAAAATAAAACAAGTTTGATAGATTCAGCAACTGATATTAATAATATGACAATGGGTCTAGTGTATGATAACCTTTCATAAAAATAAAGGGTTTTTAATCAAATGTTGCCCTTGGTAAGCTTTTGCCTCCATGAAACCATGCATTGCAGAAAACATCTGCATAGTGTATATCTTAATTTTTCCATTATTAATATTCTTGCATAATTTATTGAAAAATCATAATATAATAATTACTTAGGCACTTAAAAGAATTTTACATAAATCTTTCAAAGAATTTTTTAATTTTTCCTACACTATTATTTTAATTTGACAGCTTTTTGCTATACATTGGTTCATACTGTAGTATATATAATACTTTTTCTTTATAAAAATAACATAGGGGTTTAGAAACAAATAATTGAAAGGCATGCAAATTCATCCTGTGTAAGAACTAAAAGTCATTGCTGGATTGATCAAGCACTGTTGTAAATATTAAAGTACCAGAAACAAAGTATCTAACATTAATCTGTGGTTTATACTTCCCAATATGATATGCATATACATGTGATTCTACTAGTGGCAAGACAAATGTACTATTCAAAAGGTTAAGTACTGTATTGGTCTTTGGTTTCCAACAACAATCACAGCCAGTTGCAGTGATTGTTTAAACCCTGAAACTGGCTTTTGGCTACTTATACTAGTCACCGTATTGCAGGTACACCATAGTTCTTTCTCATTAATCTGCATCAACAACACTACCCGTTTTTAATATCAAGTGGATTAAGAACCACAAAAAATGATGCCCACTCCAACCTCTGGATATAAATAATGAATGTAGCCATGGGCAATGTTTTCATTACTATAGTACTGGCACATTTTAATGAGGTAGGTATGTTTTGATCAATCTTTTCAGTCATAATCATTCATATAAATATTCCTGTACAAATCATATAGCTTATCTGACAATACCTAAAATCAAATCACACAAGTCTTACACAGCTGCTTTTAAGCTGGAAGTTGTAAAGTTCATGGAGAATATGGCTGCTCACAGAAAATATGGTGTCAGCAAAAAATGTGTCTGGGATTGGCATAAAGCTACGGTTGCAAAAAAAAACCCACAATGAATGATTTTAGCTGCAACTCTTGCCTCAGCAATATCATCTTTTCTTCTTTAACCATTATTAGTTTTTTCATGATGTATTAAGGAGCAGTATTTCAGAGAAACTCTTATCTTTCTTGGGTCATTTCATGTTAAAATGTGTGCTAAATTCTCGAATGCTAATACCTATTGGCAATAAGTTCAAAAATCTTTGAAAGTCTGAGTTTAAAAGTTGGCACAAAGGTCCCGAGTTTGCCTAGTGTATTCAATGAAAAGTTGTTAAAAGAAAGTACATGGAAAAAGAAATGATATTATCACAATTATGCCGGGACCATGGCATAGGGGAAATATGAATGAGAAAATCAATTTTATCACCCACTGCAAGCTTGTGATAAAACATTACCATCAGAATCTTGCTGTTTTATTTACAAGACTAAAAGAGAACATCTTGTATAAAAAAAATGTACTTGTTTTGTTTTTAATAACTTTACTGTCTATAAAATTTGTGTCAATAAGAAATCCTAATGATTTTAAAGCCAATTATCTAATGATCAAACAATTTCTGAAATCTAGTGACCTGTCGTCCTTTTTCAGTCACATGTATGAATGTGATTGAGGATGGCAAGGAACCAAGTGAAAGGCAAGATTGGTGCATTAAAACATTAGTTTCACAAATAGGATTCAGTATGGAAAATCATAATCCAAATTATTGTGCTACGTATAATTTGATTTAAATAATTTATTTTTAATTGTCAAATTCAAATTTGTCATTTTGGGTTTAAAATTCATTAATTGGGAGATATCTATTCTGGAAAATTCAGGCTGACCTGGACTCTATTTGTAAACAACAGGTTGACCTAATTTCTGACCCTGCTTCAGACTGTGTCAACAAGCTTCTAAAATGATTGGTTAAATCCAAGGACATCTTTTTATTTTTAGTTCTTGGGGGTGAGAGGTGGATGATTTTTACATCTGGATCTTTCTTTGCGTATGTATTTAAATGATCGTACGTTTGTTCTATCACCTATGAACTTCCAGAAAATCATGTGATCCCTTGTGTATGTAAAAACAGGTATTTAAATTATTGTTTGGGAGAGAACAGTTCAGTAGATGTTGGGCTTTTGTGATATTAAGTTGTGTCTTCTGTTTGAGTTATAATTTTAATTACCTTGTACTGGAAATTGTGTCAATTCGTTGGAGCAAGAGAAATTATTTTATTTATCTGGAAAAGAACATGTGCTTATAGATTTTCATTTGGATTATTATAAAAACAAGGACTAAATCAGGTGACATCGTCAGCCATTTTGGATTACATCGTCAAGATTTGAACCTGGAACTATTAGAACATTTATTTATCAGGACTCTTGCAATTCCATTAGTGGATAATTTTGTGAATTCTATATTGGATTAATGTTGGATTTGATTCTCTAAAACCGTAAGTTTAAATATTTTCTTTTATGAAAATAACTGTAATTAATAAATTTGTTTGTTAAAATTTTACAAGCTTGTTATTTTCACTTCTTTCTGTGTTGCTGCTTATTCGAGCCAAAGCACGTAACATAGAAATTGGGTGCTATCGTCCAGATTGAGATAAATTTGAATTTGGCTAGAATTTTTCTCAAAACTTTTGTTTTAAATTTGAATTTCCCTAGTTTTTGAAAAATTTTAAATATTTAGTGAGATTGACAGGCTTGTATTTAAAATGACATCTAAAGTAGAAATATCTCTTTCTAATTCTACCCAGGAGCAATTAGATCTTTTAAAAAAAAAGATGAGTTGATTCAACTTGCCAGAAAATTTGATCTTTCTGAAGTCAAGGCTTCTTTAACGAAACATGATATCAAAAAGATTTTGGTCCAGTATTTGGTGGAAAAGGATGTTTTGGGACAAAGTGCTTTGATTTCGGTCAGTAATTCTGCATCAGACTCTGACATAAAATTAAAGGAATTAGAATTAAAATTCAAGATGGAATTAGAGTTGAAGAAGCTGGAATTTCAAGAAAGGGAGAAAGAAAAGCAAATTGAATTACAAAAAGAGCAGATGCGGATTGATAGAGAGAAAGAGGAGAAAGAAAGGCAAATTGAATTACAAAAAGAGCAGATGCGGATTGATAGAGAGAAGAAAGAAAGACAGTATGAGAGAGAGAGAGAGAGAGAGAGAGAGAGAGAGAGAGAGAGAGAGAGAGAGAGAGAGAAAAGCAAATTGAATTACAAAAAGAGCAGATGTGGATTGATAGAGAGAAAGAGGAGAAAGAAAGGCAAATTGAATTACAAAAAGAGCAGATGTGGATTGATAGAGAGGAGAAAGAAAGACAGTATGAGAGAGAGAGAGAGAGAGAGAGAGAGAGAGAGAGAGAGAGAGAGAGAGAGAGAGAGAGAGAGAGAGGAGAGAAAGAAAGGCAATCTGAAATTTGAATTACAGAAAGAGCAGATGCGAATTGAGAAAGAGAAGGAAGAAAGAGAATTTCAAATTAAAATGAAAGAAATAGAGCTGGCAAGTGAGGGTCACCATCATACTTCAAATTTAAATTTTGATTTAGCAAGGAATATTAGATTAGTGCCCCCTTTCAGAGAAAAAGAAGTAGACAAATATTTCATTCTTTTTTAAAAAGTTGCAGAAAATTTAAAGTGGCCAAGAGAGAATTGGACTCAGTTACTACAATGTGTACTTACTGGTAAGGCTAGTGAGACTTACACTTCACTGTCTGTTCAGCAAAGTAGTGACTATGATGTAGTTGAAGAATGCATTTTAAGAGGTTATGAGTTAGTCCCTGAAGCTTATAGGCAAAAATTCAGAAATCACAGAAAAGAAGCTGGACAAACTCATGTCAAATTTGCTAGAGAAAAAGAGCAGTTGTTTGATTGTGAACTTAAAATTTAGGTACATGTACTGGCATCCAGAGGTTTGCTAAACCAAATTAATAGTGGAATCAGAATTGGGACCTACAGGTTTCCTAAAGCACAATCAAATTTGATTGTGGAATTAAAATGTAGAAATTGGCACCTAAAGTTTACAGTATAAGCAGAATTCTTGCAATTACTTGAAATGAAATGACAAACAGCATAAATATTTTGCTGACTGGACTATAAAATATCAGTTTCAATATTGCTGGTGGTCGAAGTAAACTGCCACCAATTTTCAAAACTAGCATCTAATTTTGCTTTGAATCAATTGCACAAGAATATATCAACATTTACATAATTAAAAATAAGAAGACAACACAATATTTTCAAATATACACATGTATTGTGCTTTGAAACATCCAGGTGTGATGTTAATGATCTTCCTAAGACTAATTTCTTGAAATTAAAGGTATTTTATGAGCAAAGAAACAGCTTTATTAGAAAATAAAAGGTAAATTAACAGTGATTTTGAAACATAATGATAAATTAACGATAATTCACTGACAATTATTCCCAACACAATTATATGAATATTCAACCATTTATCAATGCTACCACCCCTTTTTGTTTCATATCCACCTATTTCTTAATGTATGTGTGGTATCTTAGTGCACTACTTATGCCATGGTCACTGCATTTAGACCCTGCTTGTTGTTCACGAGTTACTCAGTGTGACAACTGTTTTCAGACCCTGTTGTAGAGGAGTTACTGAGTGACAGGAGTACATTGCAACTTTATGCCAAGGTCATTGCTTTTAGACCATGTTGTTCATAAATTATTGAGTGACAGGTGTACATTGCAACTTATGCCAAGGTCACTGATTTTAGACCATGTTGTTCATGAGTTATTGAGTGACAGGTGTACATTGCAACTTTATGCCAAGGTCTTTGCTTTTAGACCATGTTATTCATGAGTTATTGAGTGACAGGTGTACATTGGTCTTAGACCATGTTTTTCCTGATTTATTGTGTGTGTGTGTGTGTGATTATGATTTTCAACATATCTTAAACAATTTTTCAGTCATATCGCTACGATGTCTGCAGTGAGGCAGTTTATAGTGATGTCTAGCACTGGGAAATCATGCTGCAGACATGTAGCATGATGTCCCACCAAGTCATATTATCCTGACACCAGGCTGATCAGTCAGAACACTAACCTCTTATTGCTGAGCGCCAAGCAAGGCAGCTGTTAGTACAAATGCCATTTGTGTAAGTCTTTGGTATAACACAACCAGGGATCGAACCCATAACCTCCTGCTTCCGCGACAGACACTCTAACCACTAGACCACTGGAGCGGTTCCTATGAGATAATGAGACAAGTGTACATTGCAATCTTATGCCACGGTCATTGCTTTTAGACCTTGTTGTTATTCACGCGTTACTGAGAGGTTTACATTTTAAATTTTGTTCATTGACCTCTGAACCTCTTCCTCGGATCCAAATACCATCTCCACTTACATATGGTAACCATTTGCATAAGCTGTATTTATGTACCATGTTTGCTGAATTTTTATCACATGTTTTAAGAGATGTGAATAATGAGAGATGGATCAATTGATGTATAGATGAGAAGCACTCAAGAGTTTTAAAAATTCTAAATTAAAAAGGCAATATTGCAGTGAAATTGCTTAAGTTGGCCATGTATCATGATGTGTCTCTAAACAGCATGGTACATGACCTAATCTAACATGTGTGTGAAGTGAATTAGAATTATTATATCAGAAACAAAAGAAGAAAAAAAGAAACAGATAATTAGCTGTCTGTCTATCAAAATGGGCCAACAAAAATATACTACATGTAGCAGCTACAGTAAGCACATAATCAACACACGGACAACTGTAATTCCTACACAGTGGCAATCACTTGGTACCCAATACCCTACCAACAACCCTTCTGTGACCCTCATCTACATTTATCAACATTTATCTTTGCAGGTGTAATAATTATTACAGGTAAAAGCTAATGAAATTATAAATTTGAGTTCATTTTAATATAAAAAGATTTGCAATTTTAATCAGCATCTGCATATAAAAAGTAAATCAAACAATATAACAACAAATTGATGAGTACAAAAAGTAAACAGTATGAATGAGAATAACACAAAATGCTATATATCACCTGCTCTGCCAATAAACTATGCCAGGTCACTAGAGCAAATAAAGTACACGTATATCATTGTAACCTACTTTTGCCTAAAAGATAAAATTATCCCTCAAGATAAATGCAACCAGCAAGTTTTTATTGGCTGTACATGCAGGACTGCCAGAGAAACTAATATAAATCAAAAACATAATGACAAGCTTGAAAAAGAGATCATCATGACCTGCATTTGCCTGTGATGAGCAGTCCACTCAATGTTAAAACACCTATCAAGCTTTATGACTATACAAAAGAGTGTCAGAAAAATTAATTTAAATGCAAACAATCTAATGATGACACCACCAACTTGACAAAAGTGATAACTTGCCACTATTTCTCATCAGAATAATTGCTGAATGAGTGTTGAAAAATTCATAAAATACTGCACACAATGAAAATCAAAGACTCCTCTTATAAAACTGAAGCTGAACCAGTTTTCAGCAAGGTGTAACAAAATATCATATATTTCTATTTACAAGTTAAAATATGTGCATTTGAAAGTCTAGAACTGTGATTCAAGACTGAACCTGTGACAGTAACATTGTGTTTAACTCAAATGTTTGTGAAGTGTATGTACTCCAGTAAAGTTTAACAAACTGAAATCAGTGATGAGTAGCATGCCAGTAAGCTATATTCACATCAGAATGAATTACACCATCAAATAAAAATTGGCATTAACTTAAGAGTCTCTTTGCAAAGTTTTAACAATGGGTTTTCAAAACGTGATGAATGTATGTATATTAAGCAGTGTTTATATTATAGTTTTGGAACTGGTTTATTATCACCCTTACAGTGGAGCAGGTTTGGAGCTTAATTAGCTTACAATTGAAGCAAACTGTAAGTCTGTAACAAACCGATGTCAAAACCAGAATGGTTCTACTAAACTAGCTCAATGAGTTGAAAGGGGCTGTAGTAAGCTAGCCCACTGACTTGTGAAGGGTTGTATTAAACTAGTCCATTGATTTGAGAAGGGTTATATTAAACCAGACCATTGAGTTGAGAAGGGCTGCATATTCAGCTAGTCCATTGATTTGAAAAGAGTTGTATTAAACTAGCCCACTGAGTTGTGAAGGATTGTATTAAGCTAGCCCACTGAGTTGTGAAGGATTGTATTAAGCTAGCCCACTGACTTGTGAAGGGTTGTATTAAACTAACCCATTGATTTGAGAAGGGTTATGTTAAACCAGACCATTTAGTTGAGAAGGGCAGCATATTCAACTAGCCCATTGATTTGAAAAGAGTTGTATCAAACTAGCCCAGTGAGTTGAGAAGGGTTGCATTAAACTAGCCCACTGAATTGAGAAGGGTTGCATTAAACTAGCCCACTGAGTTGAGAAGGGTTGAAGGAAGTAAGGATTACTAGTGAGGTAGAAGCAAATGTTTGTCACTGAGTGGACAGAATGCATACACAATGATATAACAACTGAAATTATATATATTCTGCAAGTTGACCTACCAGTCCTTGACTTTGGACTGCTGGAATTCGACTGACCATCTACAAAACATACTAGAATTGGTCAGATTATAGCAGAATGAAATGAAAATTTGTGAATAATGCTGTATCCTGGCTGAAAGCAATACCTTTATGGACTGAGATTAAAGTTACACACACACACCCACACATATATATATATATAGTTGCAAGAGTTTGTTTGAAATTTTTAGGGTAACAGATGAGCAAAATCCCTATGCTAGGACAGACCATACAGACTCACTTGTAAGACGAATCCAACTGCAAACTTAACAGACACAGATATACTGTCACATATTTTGCCATCAGATCTGGGTATTTGCAATTTGTTAGGTGCAATCAGTAAAAAAAACAGATCTGGGTATTTGCAATTTGTTAGGTGCAATCAGTAAAAAAACAGATCTGGGTATTTGCAATTTGTTAGGTGCAATCATTAGAAGAAACAGCACAGTTCCTGATATTCTTGTACAATATGCTATGGCAGATCAGGATTTTTGTTGTCTGTAGTTTGATTCAACTTCCAAGTGAGTATATAGGATCTTTCCTGCTCTTTAACAATACCTATGCTCTTTTTTGTTCTTTCATAATATATGGGATCTTTTCTTGTTTGTTTCTTTACAATAACTATGATCCTTTTTGTTCTTTAAAAAAAATATGAACTTTAATGTTCCATAACAATATCTATGACTTTTCTTACTCTTTTACAATATCTAGGACTTTTCTTGCTCTTTTACAATATCTATGGCTTTTCTTGTTCTTTAACAAGATCTAGGACTTTTCTTGTTCTTTAACAAGATCTAGGACTTTTCTTGTTCTTTAACAAGATCTAGGACTTTTCTTGTTATTTAGCAATATCTAGGACTTTTCTTGTTCTTTAACAATATCTAGGACTTTTCTTGTTCTTTAACAAGATCTAGGACTTTTCTTGTTCTTTAACAATATCTAGGACTTTTCTTGTTATTTAACAAGATCTAGGACTTTTCTTGTTCTTTAGCAAGATCTAGGACTTTTCTTGTTCTTTAACAAGATCTAGGACTTTTCTTGTTCTTTAACAAGATCTAGGACTTTTCTTGTTATTTAACAAGATCTAGGACTTTTCTTGTTCTTTAGCAATATCTAGGACTTTTCTTGTTCTTTAGCAATATCTAGGACTTTTCTTGTTCAATAACAATACATAGGATCTTTAACAACATATATGATCTTTTCTTGTTCTGTAATCAAATTAAGAAAGCAAAGAAATTGATTTAAATTAACAAAATTTACTAAGCCTAAAATTTACAGTATTTAGTAAAACTTTTGAAAATTTGGGAAATTTCCTTCACTGTCTTCAAATTCGTAATAGTAAAAACTATCCATCTTGTCAACCAATAATTTGGTGAAATACACTGTACTGTTACAAATACCATATTTTATGTGATGTCCGCACATGATTTAATAATTGCTCTTAATGGTAAAAACTAGCACATCAAGTACCCCTTACTAAATGCACATTTCTTGATCTCAGCATGCCTTTTGTTAGGGAATTGGGTGCTAAAACCCATCTTCAGAATATCTTAATTTTCTTGGAAATTCCTACTCTGCAGAGTTTAGAATTCATTTCTACTTCATATGATGAATTTTATAGATTTCCATCAAACGAAAATTGCGGATTTAAAATTACTATAATTTTTTTGCAACTTGCTGTGTTATCCAGATCAAGACATCAGTTATTGGGAATTGAAATTCTCTTGATGGAAACTGAACTAAATCCCCAGCCTAGATAGACTGCCACCATTTTTGGGGGGTAAGCATAATGCAACAAAGGCAAGTACATTATGAAACATTTAGACATAAAAAATAAACCGTATAACAAAGGAGAATAAAAAAAATGATACATTTAAACATGTAAAACAATCTGCTTGTGGTAGGCTCAACTTTTGGATATGCTTTTCTCAAAAAAAAAAAAAAAAAAGAAAGTGTCTACCAAAATTAATGTGTGTATAAAAGAGAGAAGGAAATTTATCTTAACGTAACACAATAATGTGATTTCAAAATGCAATTATAGATCATGATGGAAAAGAAAATACTGTAATAAATTGTTTTCTTAGTAGTGATAAGGAAAACATTCGATATTACTGCTATATCTGCTCAAATGTACCATGCCACTCCAAAGACATTATTATTTGCAGGGTAACAATTTTCACATATTATGGTTGCAATAAACCATAAATTTTTTACAAAAGAGACATCTTCCCTGAATTTCTGAACCAAACAGAAATGTAATTTTGTTTGACAACAATACACCCTGACAACTGATTGATGTCGACTAAACACCAATTATTGACATCCACAAAATAAATTAATTCACAATATTTAATTACATGAATGCTCAAGATTCAGTGTCTATGGGAACACTACACTAACAATGATGGCCAAACATCCAGTTTCAATTACTATGGAAGCAGTTGAGTTATGAAAAAACACCGGGACTATCACCAAGGTAAACATAAATCTTAAAAATCCAGTACAAATCATTATGATTACAGTATACTAAGCTGAATGGAGCAGAGAGAAAAACAACAGAACACAATGTCTCACCTGTACTGGTCATTCAATTGATGAAGCTTGTTATTTATGCAGGCACAACAGGAATTATAAACACATCAAGAAATTAAATTTAGACTCCTGGTAATATTTATCATGCATACTGTGACTCAAGATAAATCTAACTTTCAAAACTGGCATCAGAATAGTGATCCCTGTGTCTCACGATACTTATATGGTTCGGACAAAATGAATGTCCCAAGATCAAAACACAAACTCACCGTAATAGTCCCAGGGTCCTTTTGCTAGTGCAAGCATTAATAAACAATTATGTATACTTAGTATGAAAAAAATATCTGAAACATAATACACTATGTTCTGAAAAATACACAGAATTATACTGTGTATCAAGAGTTTTTGGTGGTTTAGCAGTTTCAGGTTGACATTGTAAAAACAAACTACATCAAAATTTACCACCTTACATGTTGTCTTTCTAGATCCACAAAGCATAACAAGCACAAAAAAAATCCTGTTCTTTAAGAAATCACCAACTTATATTACCACAAAAATTTACTGCTGTAACATATTTTCTATTCTTCACAGAAATATTTATTTGTCACATACTCTTGTTTGTTTCTTGCGTCTGATAACACCTTTTTAATTTACTTGCTGATTACTGCATTCTAGGTTCGTTTATCTTAAAATGCTTTTATTAATGTTTGTTTGTTTGAATTATTTTTAAAGTAGCTTTAACAATTTTTCAGTCATATCGCTACGATGTCTACAGTGAGGCAGTTTATAGTGATGTCTAGCACTGGGGCATCATGCTGCAGACATGTAGCATAATGTCCCACCCAGTCACATTATCCTGACACCAGGCTGACCAGTCCTAACACTAACCTCTTAATGCCAAGCGCCAAGCGAGGCAGCTGTAAGTACAATTTTTGTAAGTCTTTAGTATGACTCAGCCGGGAATCAAATCCATGACCTCCCGCTTCCGCAGCATATGCTCTGACCACTAGGCCACTGGAGCTGTTCTTTTATTAATGTATATAAATGCTGTTGTATTTTGATACATGGATGATCAGCAAAAGTCCAATCCTCCATTTTATGAAACAAACTCTAAGAAGTTTATTTAAAAATGGTTTGTATTTCTTGCTGCAATTACAAATTAATAATTGGTATTCCAACCCTATCATTACAACAGCTATGTGTTCATTAGTGCATTCCAGCTCCTACATAAAGAAATTAAAGAAAGATGAAAGTTAAAACAAAAAAGTGCCAAATCTGAAAAGAAACAAATTAAGTTGCATAAAATACTGATAAAATCAATAAATGATTTTTTTTAAATAACAGAATACAAAACAGGATTAGAAATATGATATTTAATGCAAACAAAATATCTACCCTCTCTTAAATTTACAAAGAAATGCTTGTGGAAGAGTTTTTCATCTGGATTAAAAACACAATTCCAAAATCAAAAACAATCTTTTTCAAGTATATCATGGGTAAATAAGAGATTAATTTATCCAAACAATTATCATATTCCCAGTGAGTTATACTTAAAACTGAAATTAAAAAAAAAACAACCAGGAACAAATTGTGACAATTCTGTTATTGTTCAATTAAAAATCTTATGTCAGAAAAGAAAAAGGTGACAAAAGCATAATTATGAGAAAGATCATTCATATTTACATATAGGAAAAGAATCATATGTCATATTTTCTTTCTTGCACTAAAGAGACAAAACAAGACAAGATCATATGTTCTGCAAAAAAGACACTGTCAGGTATGTACACATGTTTTGTACTCAAGTTCAGAATGACCATATAAGTGCTGAGTTACATCCAACTATAAACAATTCTATTGATGGTTTGACTAAATACCAAAAGTCACATTTATTAAAATTAGAAGTCTAAGTAAGATATTTTAATATCCACCCAGTTTGTGTTTTAGTTTAGATATAAAATATGTCATGAATCTGAATCGAAGTCCACATTCAATCAAGTGATAAGGAAAATGTGATATGCGTCAACCCAATGTAAAAAAACATTCAATAAAAACAAACTCCATTGAATTAAAAAAACTCTTTTGCATCCTGGATAAAATGTACACAATTTACCATGCCTTCACAATCCATTAACAACATTTAGCATGCTGTTCTCACTTGCCACCAGAGACATGTAATTGTACTCATAAGGTAAATAGCTCCACTTTCCAAAATACAATATTTTCTTAAAAGCAAACTAAGGTAAAGACTTAAAATGATCAAATATTTCTAAAGGATGAGAATTTATAAGTTACACTAAGTAAGCATGAAGCAGCACATTCTATACTAAACATACTTACAACAGTTAACTAAGATAAATATCAGTCTAATCAAAGATATATGATAGAAAACTACTCACTATGTTTATGTCCACCTATTTGGATGGAATCAAAAGAATTAGCTACTTATAGTTTTGCTCTTGAAGATTTTACAAATGTAAAGCTTGGTGAAGACAAATACAGATTATGCATTTACCCAGGTAAAATGACAGAGCAAGATTTGGTGATCTAAAATCATTGTTCAGGTTATGTATTTACCTAGGTAATACACAAGGCAAGGCTTGGTGATGTAAAATCATTGTCCAGGTTATGTATTATCTAGGTAATACACAGAGCAAGGCTTGGTGATGTAAAATCATTGTCCAGGTTATGCATTACCTAGGTAATACACAGAGCAAGGCTTGTTGATGTAAAATCATTGTCCAGGTTATGTATTTACCTAGGTAATACACAGAGCAAGGCTTGTTGATGTAAAATCATTGTCCAGGTTATGTATTTACCTAGGTAATACACAGAGTAAGGCTTGTTGATGTAAAATCATTGTCCAGGTTATGTATTTACCTAGGTAATACACAGAGCAAGGCTTGGTGATGTAAAATCATTGTCCAGGTTATGTATTACCTAGGTAATACACAGAGCAAGGCTTGTTGATGTAAAATCATTGTCCAGGTTATGCATTACCTAGGTAATACACAGAGCAAGGCTTGTTGATGTAAAATCATTGTCCAGGTTATGTATTTACCTAGGTAATACACAGAGTAAGGCTTGTTGATGTAAAATCATTGTCCAGGTTATGTATTTACCTAGGTAATACACAGAGCAAGGCTTGTTGATGTAAGATCATTGTCCAGGTTATGCATTACCTAGGTAATACACAGAGCAAGGCTTGTTGATGTAAAATCATTGTCCAGGTTATGTATTACCTAGGTAATACACAGAGCAAGGCTTGGTGATGTAAAATCATTGTCCAGGTTATGTATTTACCTAGGTAATACACAGAGTAAGGCTTGTTGATGTAAAATCATTGTCCAGGTTATGTATTTACCTAGGTATTACACAGAGCATGGCTTGTTGATGTAAAATCATTGTCCAGGTTATGTATTTACCTAGGTAATACACAGAGCAAGGCTTGTTGATGTAACATCATTGTCCAGGTTATGTATTACCTAGGTAATACACAGAGTAAGGCTTGGTGATGTAAAATCATTGTCCAGGTTATGCATTACCTAGGTAATACACAGAGCAAGGCTTGTTGATGAAAGATCATTGTTCAGGTTATGTATTACCTAGGTAATACACAGAGTAAGGCTTGGTGATCCAGGTTATGCATTACCTAGGTAATACACAGAGCAAGGCTTGTTGATGTAAAATCATTGTCCAGGTTATGTATTTACCTAGGTAATACACAGAGTAAGGCTTGTTGATGTAAGATCATTGTCCAGGTTATGCATTTACCTAGGTAATACACAGAGCAAGGCTTGTTGATGAAAGATCACTGTCCAGGTTATGTATTACCTAGGTAATACACAGAGTAAGGCTTGGTGATGTAAGATCATTGTCCAGGTTATGCATTACCTAGGTAATACACAGAGCAAGGCTTGTTGATGTAAGATCATTGTCCAGGTTATGTATTACCTAGGTAATACACAGAGTAAGGCTTGTTGATGTAAGATCATTGTCCAGGTTATGCATTTACCTAGGTAATACACAGAGCAAGGCTTGTTGATGAAAGATCATTGTCCAGGTTATGTATTTACCTAGGTAATACACAGAGTAAGGCTTGTTGATGTAAGATCATTGTCCAGGTTATGTATTACCTAGGTAATACACAGAGTAAGGCTTGGTGATGTAAAATCATTGTCCAGGTTATGCATTACCTAGGTAATACACAGAGTAAGGCTTGTTGATGCAAGATCATTGTCCAGGTTATGTATTACCTAGGTAATACACAGAGTAAGGCTTGGTGATCCAGGTTATGCATTACCTAGGTAATACACAGAGTAAGGCTTGTTGATGTAAGATCATTGTCCAGGTTATGTATTACCTAGGTAATACACAGAGTAAGGCTTGGTGATGTAAAATCATTGTCCAGGTTATGCATTACCTAGGTAATACACAGAGTAAGGCTTGTTGATGTAAGATCATTGTCCAGGTTATGTATTACCTAGGTAATACACAGAGTAAGGCTTGGTGATCCAGGTTATGCATTACCTAGGTAATACACAGAGCAAGGCTTGTTGATGTAAAATCATTGTCCAGGTTATGTATTTACCTAGGTAATACACAGAGTAAGGCTTGTTGATGTAAGATCATTGTCCAGGTTATGTATTACCTAGGTAATACACAGAGCAAGGCTTGTTGATGTAAAATCATTGTCCAGGTTATGTATTACCTAGGTAATACACAGAGTAAGGCTTGGTGATGTAAGATCATTGTCCAGGTTATGCATTACCTAGGTAATACACAGAGTAAGGCTTGGTGATGTAAAATCATTGTCCAGGTTATGTATTACCTAGGTAATACACAGAGCAAGGCTTGTTGATGTAAAATCATTATCCAGGTTATGTATTTACCTAGGCAATACACAGAGCAAGGCTTGTTGATGTAAAATCATTGTCCAGGTTATGTATTTACCTAGGTAATACACAGAGCAAGGCTTGTTGATGTAAAATCATTGTCCAGGTTATGTATTACCTAGGTAATACACAGAGCAAGACTTGGTGATCCAGGTTATGCATTACCTAGGTAATACACAGAGCAAGGCTTGTTGATGTAAAATCATTGTCCAGGTTATGTATTTACCTAGGTAATACACAGAGCAAGGCTTGTTGATGTAAAATCATTGTCCAGGTTATGTATTTACCTAGGTAATACACAGAGCAAGGCTTGTTGATGTAAAATCATTGTCCAGGTTATGTATTACCTAGGTAATACACAGAGCAAGGCCTGTTGATGTAAAATCATTGTCTAGGTTATGTATCTTTTTGACCATGCTAGTACCCAATGGTCAAGTACTTTAAAATTTTATAAAACTTATGCTAAAATTTGTTTCTATGGTAATATAAAAATACTGAAAGCTGAAAAGAATAGAGGAACCTTGCAATCAAGTGGTACTTTGGATCCATAATTACTAACCATGTTATGTTGTGAACTGCACTACAGCAAGAATAATTAAATATATAATGCATACACTATGCACTGAACTGTGAAAAGTAAAATGACGAAAGTATTATGAATACATATAAAAGTATGTATGTTATCATATTGATATGACCTATAAAATATATTAACAAAATGACTGTTGATCTACCTTGAATTCCATATTATAAACCATACAGAGTCTGCAATCATGTTAATATAATCCAATGATCTTCAACTGAGCTGAATAATGTGAACATGGCTAAAGCGAAGCTCTTCAAATAAAATAACTTATGTACAAAAAATAAATTATATCATAAATCAAAACAAAAAAATACACTGATTATAACAAAACTATACAATTGTTTTCTTATTATCGTACCATGACCTAATATATCACCACATAAGCACAGAATATTCTGCAGAGTAAAAATCACTCTGTGGAAACTTATAAACTGTATAATTATTGAATGTGTGAACTGTTGAGTGAATCAAAAATTGAATAAGTTGTATGAAATAATTAAACAATCGAGCACATTTCTGCCAGTAAATTATACGATGACAGATCTACCAGTGTATTATGTAAAAGATATTGCAGTATATCATCCCATAATAGATCTGCCATCAGCGTTCACTCTAAGCGAATGGTAGATGTGCAAGCAATGTTTGCTGCATTGTGCAAGCATTACAGAGACGAGCAAACTTTGATGTTGGATTGACAATTCAGTGGCGCAGAGATGTCTGAGCAGCTGTGCGTGCGCAGCTTAGTGGAAACGTCTGCCAATACATTATGCAATTAATTATCTGTCAGTACACTATGTGATGACAGAACTGCCAGCAAATTATAACAGATCTGCCATATCGGATCTGCCAGTATAGTATGTGCCAATAAATCTGAAAGCAGATTATGCAATGTCAGATCTACCAATATGTGATAAGAACCTTAGCAGTGCATTATGCTATGACAGACCTTTCAACACATTATACCATGACATCCATCTGTACATTATATGATGACAGATCTACCAGTACATAATGCAATGAAAGATCTTCCAGTATATTAAATATATTAATACCAAGAGACCTGCCAGCACATTATATCATCTCATCCACAGGTATGTTATGTGATGACAGATCTACCAGCATATTATGCAATGACAGATCTGCCAGTATAAATTGTGTGCACAGATCTGCCAGCACATCATTTAATAATAAATCCACAACTACATTATGTGATGACCAGTTTTACCAGTACAATGTGAAATGTCAGATCAGCCAACACATCATGCAGTGCTGAATCTACCAGCACAGTATGTGATAACATAACCAATAGCACAGTATGTGATAACATAACCAATAGCACAGAATGCACTAACAGCTCTACGAGTATACCATGATACAGCAGATCTTCCATCACATAATATGGTAACATATCTACCAGTGCATTGTGCAGATCTGTCACTACATTATTTGATGGCACAGCTGCAATTACATTGTTGTATCAACAGATCTAGTAGTAGTACATTATGTGCTGATAAATCTGTCAATACATTATTCAACAGTTCTACCAGTAGACCATGCAATATAACATCTGCAAGCACATTATAACAGATCTGATACTATATTATGCCACAGTACATCCACCAAGATATTAAGAGACAACACACCTGCTGGTACATCACATGATCAGAGATCCACCAGCAGAATATATAATCACAGTATATTACACACTGACAGTATATAATGTGATGACAGATCTATCAATACATTATTTGACGACAAAAGCTCCCAGCACATTATGCACCAACTAATCTGCTAGCACATTATACAATGACAGATCCTCCAGTATACTGTACAATAACAGCTCAAACAGTGCATTATACAACAGCACATTACTTGATGACAGATCTGCCATTAAATCAAGTAGACCTGCCCACCCTGACGAGATCGTCTCAGTAAGACAGTTGATTTTTTTCCCATAAATTTGACCAGTTTTCAGTAAGCTGTAACCGTAGATCATAAACTGCTATTGTAAAGCTGGAAAACATATTTGAAAGTTAGGAATTATAAACAGGCAGTGATGGTAAACATAATGTTCAACTGAAAAGTACAAAGACATTCTTTACCACAAGTATTCAGTTGCACACATTTCAGTTCCAAAACCAATGCAGTTCAAAAGCTGGTTGCTATATCTAAACTTGACATACTTCTTTGAATTTTTTTTCCTCCAATTCGCATGACTACAGGAATCCATTCTTCCCCCTTGAGATAATGGCATGTGATGTCCAATAAACGCAACTGCGTCGCTTCCTACTTTTATTCAAAAGAATCTGAATATTTCTTTTATTCTACTGTGTTGATTATTGTGATTATTGTTGCTTATTAAGAAGCTAATTTTTCCATTAATCTTAAGCATGTCTGAGAAATCAGCCAATGCATTATACAGTGACAGATTTATACCAGACCCAAGGGACCATTAAAATTCCAAGATAACAGTGCCTACTGTAATCATCTTTAACTAGTATTGGTCTACTGAATACATATCCAATGTGCAGAGGAAGTCATGTGGCAGAGAAACTTGCTTAGGAGAGCATGTGCCATTTGAAAGTAATGTTGAATATACCTTAGATAAAGGATAAAAGTGATCCAGTTTAACTACAGCAAAAACTGTTATGAGCAACCTCTTCCTTGAGCCACCATCTGCCATTTCCAACCAAAATCGTATTGCATGGATCGAGTTTATTGCATAAAAAATGCTGTTATGAGCAGCCACCTCCTGAATGCGATCAGTGACCGTGAAGTCTTGGCAAAATATGCATTTTGACACTGCTATGAACGACTGCATTGCAAAAAAAAAAACCACATCAATACCACTGACCTTAACTTAATCTTTTGAAAACATGAGAGCTCAGGAATCATGTAGTATGTAAACAATGAGCACATTAAATAACACTACAGCTGAATACCAAGAAAAACAAACACTAACAATTTAATCCACTGTAACAATAACCGCACAAATAGTAAAGATTGTTCTAATAAGGTATTTATTTTAAAAATGACTAGCTTTTTTTATCTTTGTAAAACCCACACAGCGCCGATAGCTTTAATGTATCATTAAGAATTCTTTAGGAAGGGAACCACTGTAGGGTTGAGTGTATTGGTTCTTTTCAGTTAATCTGTAATGCCTGGGGGTGGAGTGAATGAGCTCTTTGTCTTTAATACTAGTAAGTGAGAATAGTTTCCAGATTTTTTTAATATTTCTTTTGTTACAGTGTTTCACCAAGCCACCATCTGTTTACCCAGATGCAGAGGGTCGCAGCTTCGTCTCAAAATAAATGTATTGTTTTTTATGAGTTTTATGTCTTTTGGTTTCATTCATTGGTATTTAATATATATTTATTCCATATTTCCACCCAAAACCTGATCAAAACAGAAATAAATCTAGTTGTTATTACGTCAACACTAATAACAATGGCAGATCCTCCAATGAAAAAATGAAAAATTCTAACACTGGAAGAAAGAAATAATGTAATTGAAAGAAGTTAAAAAGGGGATACCACTCACAAAATAAGCAGCCATCTTAAACATCAGTAAAACCAAAGTTCAGAATGTCATATCAAAGACAAAGGCGACCATAAACAATTTTTATAAGAAAAGAGATTACGTGCATAGAATAAGAGATATACATCATAGCTAACTGTGCAGTTTTTGTTACATCTGACACAACTCTAAAATGTATGGCAACATGAAGTTACCTTATGGATATGATAAATACATATTAACTTTGTTTATTTCACAATTCATACACATGTACATGTACATATTCATGTAAAGTTTAAATATAAATTTGATACATGTTGTTTGATAGGGATGTATATCTTTATTATATACAGTTATTTTGAGAGGAATCGATGCAATATTTAAGAATATTTATGAATAGAGGATATGATACATGTACAGTGAGTATGGGTATTTTTGCTTCTTCATCATTGCTAACTAATGACCCTGGAAACAAGTCCATTTTCACACACCTTTTATGTGACACAACCTGTCTTGAAAGACTGCTTTTGGTTGGCAGAAGGGGCGGTCTCTCATAAATGGTTTTACTGTACCAGATACTTTTATCCCAAGATTCACTCACACTGCAACTAGAATTATAACAATAGGCTGAAAACTGTGGAATTAAAGTCAGAATAAATCTGTTTTGGTGAATAAACCCTCAAATTTGGTTATAACTACTTGCCTTAAATATGCTGCATATCAATACCCTACAATGTACCCATGCTTAAATTAGTTTATATGTGTGATGATATTATAGTTACAACTGGACATGGTAGATGGACAGAAAGCTCAAACTTTCAAAGATGGAAAATATTTAGTTGTAATAAGATGCGTACTGACCATCCTTCTCCAGTGGCTCCAAACCCACAGTCTGTGTCTCTTTGCTGTATGCAACACTTTCTCTTGGGGGAATGCTCGTCTCTGCTACCTTCACCACTGTTAACTTGGTACGCAGCTTAGCACTGAATAGGAAAGCGGGCATTTACCATACCAGATGATGCACAATTCATTCAACTTCAAACAAATAAGACTCAAATCACAAAAACTAAAATTGTGTTCTTACCCTACTACAGCACCAAAAATGACAAAAAGTATCAAACTAAACCAAGGTGTGATGCATTTATGGATTTAAGGACAATGGATGCACTATCAAATTCCTGCCGTAAACATAATAAAAACAAACCCTGATCTATCAATACATGCCAGGTTTGATGTACTGGAGTTGTTCATAGGGTTTTCATTCCACATAGTTTGCCATGTGTGAAGAACATGCTGATTCATATAATATTTGAATCAATATATAAAATCTTCCAGCTGGGGAGATATGGCTGCTTTATCTTCCTATGTTAACGTACAGCATAGTAATACAAACCTAGATTTATCATCAGATACAGCGATGATAGATATGGGTCAAAGTTGTTCAAAAAGCTATCTACACCTACCACATTGACATATGTACCAGTTTTTAGTAGCATTACAGCACTGCAATGGCTATAGTGCCAATTAAAAACAAAGTTCTAAAAATGTAAACATGAAGAATTGCATAAAATCTTCATAAGGATACATCCGTCCCCAAAAACTTTAACAAGACGGAATACAAATAGCAAGAATATCAAAAATCTGTATAAAGTATATATATATAAAAAAAAGAAAAGGATAGAACATGTAAAATCATTAAAATATAGTTATGCATATATATATATTGTGTGTATAATTTTTGTTCATGATTGTAATTTGTAAGGTCATTTTGTAAACAACATAACTCCATGATAATTTGGGTAAGCATGTTTACATGACTTTTTCACCTGTGACCTTCTACAAGTGATCTTGTTGGTGAATTTGATGGAATAATGACCTTTATCAAGGTTCTCTCATTGCGTCTAGTTTTTTTTTATTTTTATATAAAGCTAGTTATGAACTGCATTATTTATTCATCTGTAGTTAAATTAGTCTTTTATCTGTGTTCAATTATTATTTATTTCATATATTTGTTGGAATTACAAAGCATTAATTGACTTAGGATAAAATCACTATTTTGGAAATATTGTGATTTCACTTAAAGACTGTCTTGATTAGATCACTGTGATACAGCAAGACTAGACATATCATGTTTGAAACAAATGACACATTTAAGATTGGAAACCACTCAGACCACCACTGGGATTCATTTGAACATGAACACTCTGTACTTTGACTTTAGACAGAACTTTAATAATTTTATTTGAGATTCAAATTCACAAAAATATAAGTAGTTTTTAAATATTAACTTCGCAATGAGAATGCAAGTGTTGAAGTGTTGTCTAAGGCATGATGTCCCAGTGCTAGACACACTATCAACTGCCCCAGTGCTAGACATCATATTGATATTACTGAAAAAAATGTAAACCTATGTTAAAAGAAAAAAAACCAAAACAAATTCATTCTTCAAGTTCAAATATCACCATGATATCACGAACTAGTTTAGTTTCTGTGAGCACATGAATGTTTTTCGTGAATTTTGTTTATGGTCATGAGATATTACTAGTCCAAAGTTTATCTTACTTAGTTTTGATAGGAGCTGAATAGTAGCTACAAGGACTGCTATATTTAGCCATCATTAAGGTTTTGAAGCAAGGTCAAGGACAATAGATCAACAAGTTCGCTTCTATTAGCAAGTATGACCATGTCTGCATTAATTAATTCTTAGTAATGGTACCAGTATCAAGATGCATAACTGCAGCTATATTACCCTGGTTTGCTGGGATGTTGGATGGCGCTGATTTCACTATTCTCCCGAGGGCTGGCAACTCTTTTAATCTCATTGGACTCCACAAATGGGGCATCAACTGAAATTTGGTGAATACATTAAGTTATTTTAAAACAATGCATTCCACATCTTATCAAAGTTCCATTTACCATTCCATTTAATATTTGAAAAACAAAATAATGAAAATATCATATCATGTCAAAAAGCTAATTATTCAATACGTTATTCTTTATAAATTGTGATACCAGCAGCATGATATTTTTAGCTTGCTTTAACAATCTTTATGTAAATTGGTTAAATCTAACATTGGTGTTCATTACAAACAAGACTAAAGTATAACTTAAAAACTTAAAAAAACAAAAATCAATATGAACAAAATATATGATGACCCAAGTGAAAATATGAAGGTCATATAAATATGAAGGTCATGTAAGTCAGCAGTTTAAACTGGCAATAAACCTTTATAAGAGTGAAAGCAGCATCAAGTTTTAAAACCTGTACGTCTCTTCTGCTTTTTAAATTATGTCTGATAAAATATATTTTATTCAGTAAATTAATCAATTTTAAATTGTGCACATAATCTTGATATATTATTTTGCAATAAGAGGTACTGCCAAATCAAACAATAAAACATATGATCAAGCTAGACTAATGCATGATGAGAGGGATGGATGGATATGTAACCACTATGCTGCACCTTGTGCAACACATATCTCATGCAAAACAATGTTTTCAAAGGTATTAAATTTCAAGTAAACATTTACCTGCTGGAGGAATAAACTTACCTGTTGGAGGAATTAAAGTTATTAAGTTTATCTATAGATTAATTTACCTATTGGAGGAATTCAAGATATTAAGTTCATGTATACAAGTATTTAATGTGATGAAGGAATTAAAAGTATTAAGTTCATCTATAGATTAATTTACCTATTGGAGTAATTCAAGATATTAAGTTCATGTATACATGTATTTAATGTGATGCAGGAATTAAAGGTCTTAAGTTCATGTATACATGTATTTAATGCAATGAAGGAATTAAAGGTGTTAAGTTCATGTATACATGTATTTAATGTGATGAAGGAATTAAAGGTATTAAGTTCATGTATACATGTATTTAATATGATGAATGAATTAAAGGTGTTAAGTTCATGAATACATGTATTTAATGTGATGAAGGAATTCAAGATATTAAGTTCATATATACATGTATTTACCTGATGGAGGAATCCCAAGATCTCTAAGAAGCTCTTCTGTTTCAACCCTAAGGTCTTGACTGGGAGCTTGTTTACTTTTACTGATTAATTCATCTGTCTATTAAATGCAGAAATACAAACATAAACAAAACATCTCTCTACCATCTATAAATTATTCTGACCAACTTCATGTATATTCTACAATCTTTTTGTTAAGAATATTTTTTTAAATCAATTAGATACTTTATTATTATTTAAGAAACATGATATGTGTGCATCACACAGTGGTAAGATTTAGATTTATCAACAACATTTCAGGGCCCCGATTAGCAGAATAGTCTAAAGCACTCTCCGTTATGGATCACTGTCATCTCACCTCTGTCTGCGTGGGTTCAAGTCTCTGACTTGGCAAATGTGGGTATGTGAGAAAGCTTGCCAGTAGCTATGCGTGGGTTGCTGGTTCTTTCCAGGGGTTTTCCTGGGTTCTCCCTCCACCATTAATACTGACCACCATGTATAGCCTATCTCCTGTGCTGAAAAATGGCATTAAAGCATACAACAACAGCAGCATTTCCCCTCTTAACATATTCCCAATGGTATTATTTACTCTATTTGTTCTCCATGACATCCAGAATTCTCCCACTTGATGTCACCTACTCATGTCCCAAATAATAAACATATGTTGTCCCATTCATTCAAAAAATGCAATTTATCTCTGCATAAGATCCAGTTAATTGTGCCTATGAACTATTAACAATGACCAATAAATAAAAAAAACCAATACTGATTCTTATATGATTTCATTCTAAACACCATAAGATCTCATCCTTAAAATGTTACTGCAAATCAGCAAATGTAGCATGCAATATACACATCACCAGTCTATGCTTGATCTTTGTCAATCAAATGTTTGTTCTCAATCATATCTAAAGATCATCAATATTGACTATGAGTATCAATTTGTTTAAGTATTTAAGTATGAATTTACGAGGGGGTGTGTGTGTGTGCAAAGGTTAGCCACAAGGAATTCATCACTACAAAACATGTTATTTTGCAGGACATCAAATATTCCAAGTTCAAAGCTATGATAAAAATAGCACAGGTCTTGCTAGGCTTTGAAACTACCATTTTGTTAAAAAATAAGAGTCCCACCAGCAAAAGTTGCAAACCCTTCCCAAAAAAGAATGCCAATTAGACCTATTGGTTGCCATTTAGTTTAATTTCTACAATCTTTAAAACAAAGACATAGCTCTTGTTTGTCCATCAGAGTGAGACTGAATTTTGTCAAGTCAAGGAAAGGCCTTATTCCAAATACTAAGCAAGGCATCATACACTCTCTTACACTTAGCTACTTTTCCATCTGAACTGTCAGTTCTAGCAACTACAGCACTTTTTTGAATCTCATTACAATCTTTATTAGTTTGCTGTTTAATCCCAAAATACTTATCAAAATGTCTTGATTCTGAGGTCACATGCACTGCTTATTCTGCTACATAAGGAAATGAACACAATAATGAAAGTTATTTGTTTGATGTGCTCTTATAAATGACTACATGTACATCTCTGGGTCTTTCTGCCTCTGAATTCAATCACTGTAAATATACCACCTAAGTGACTCTGAATCCCAGATAAAAAAAAGAAAACTGGCATCAAAATAAGCATGATTAAGCATTTCTGAGACCTCTGTATGCACTCATTTAGACTTCAATATCAGTGAAAAATACCCTGACCATAAGTTGAGCATGATGAGAAAAAGGTCAAAGGTTAAGTTTTGTTCAGCATGTACTGCAATACACAGTCAGCAAATCATTCCACTGTCTTATTCAATGGCAAGTCCTCATTTATAAATGGACTCGGTGATAATACATGAAACAAGCAAAGAACGTATTATCTGCACCTGAAAGATTATTGTCAGAAAGTTTAAAAAAAAAAAATAAAGACTTCCATCAGCACGATTCTGACTAAACAAGTAATTAAAATGCTGTGTGTCAGAAGAAAGGCTGGAATAACTCATCAACAGCTCATATGGGGTGATTAAAGCTGGAAAACCTTTCTTTGATTTTGTTTTAATTTATAACATTCAGCAAACAAATGTTCTTGATTTTGGACAAATTTACATCTTCACTTGTAGCTGTACGTCTTTTCTTTACTCCCCAAAGAAACTAATAAAATGTAGTTGTCTAAAGTTTCAGTTTGCGAATTATTTTGTTATATTTTCCTGTCACTTGCTATTGCAATGTGGTAAATACTGGCACGTCAGATTTAACTGCTTGATCCGTCCATGGCTTATGCATAGCTGGACAAAGAGTCAAAAGCGAAATCATCAGGTCCTATTGTGTGGACACTGCCAAGGGAATGAGTCTAATGTGTTATTCATTCAAGTATATGTTAGCAAATTGTCCATAAAAATTATATTTATTACCAGTCAGAATATCCAGTGACACTAGCATCAAATGGATCACTGCCAGTGTGCACTGAACCTTTGACAAAGCAAGCCAAAGATTTTTGATCAAAGAAAGTCAGCAACAAATTTAAATAAAAGCATTGATTCATCTTTCAAAGACATTAGAACATATTTATTGTGCTGTAAAAGTTTCCTGTTTACAACAAAAAAGCTCATGCCACCAATGGCACCTTAAATTTCAAATTAAAGTTCTTGAAACAATAGATAACTGGATAGAGAGTTAAATAATGAAGGGACATCTCACAAAATATAAGCACCTGTGATTGTTCATCAAATAAATGATTTCCCATTTTGTTGTGAATTAATTTGGTGATGACAAATGTAAATCATGAAAGTAATCAAAATTTTATTTGGGCAATATTGTCAAATCATTAACATGCCATAATAATATTAACTCATTTTTAAGTACATGTACAGCACCAGGAGACACTTTTAAAAGAGTGCAGAAAAGTAGGTAGACTCATGAAAATGACTGCAAATTTTTTTTTTCCATTTTTGGGAAAATGGACTCAAAATGAAAATCACACCAATACCAACAACAAATGGACAACAAAAGCTCACTGACTGATGATATTTGTGTATCACAGTGCCCAATTCTTCTTGATAAGATATATGTGTCAAGATTATTTCATCTTTTCTATGTAGCCCTTGTTATTTTCTAAATTTGTGCTCATAAGGTTAAGGCATTTAATACATTGTACTAATTAACATATTTATTTATTTTTTGCACATATGCTACTTGTTATAATTTTCAGTTTTATTTTATGATGGTAATTTACATTTATATATAAGGTAAAGTGTAATGCTAGGTATTTATCTTGTAAGTTTATTTCTTGTAAATGGAATCAATACTTTACAGAGAAAAACACATACCATTCTAAACAGTAAATGATCATACTTAAAAAATGACTAATTGTTCATGATTTATTGTTGTGATTTACAGTTGTTATAAGTGTTGTTGTAGGGGCAAAAATTATAAATTTATAAACTTAAGATACTTTTTACTGGCAACTATTTACTTTTTAGTGTGATATTAAAGATGGCTAAGAACTCAGTCCATATTCCATATATATATATATAAATATATATATATATATATATATATATATATATATATATTACTAGAATGATTATATACTTTATGATTCGTGTGTATATTCTTCCAAACTTGAGAAACTCTCAAGATTATGACAGGAACTCTCCTAAATTGGCTGGATTCATCATCCTGAAACTCTGTTGAGAGCCCTGTAGTTTACACTTGATGTTGATACTTTAAAATGTATACATGAAAATATTAAAATAAAGATTATGTTCATGCAGGTGAAGCGTCTCTCTCTCTCTCTCTCTCTCTCTCTCTCTCCTCTCTCTCTCTCTCTCTCTCTCTCTCTCTCTCTGCATAATGACTGCTGTCAAATCGTAGATGACTCATAGGCAAACAGCCTGTGTACGATCGATATTTTGATAATTTATGCAACCAATAATGTATGCACATTATCGCTGTCTTAAAACAGATTTGCTAATAGGCAAAATTAACATTTTACTTATTTTTTTAAAAATAATAATTCTAACTCTGATAAATTCAACAAATTCCACGCTTGACATTTGACATCAGCTGCAAAATTCATTGATTGCCGACTCGTCGGACGATCGTACTCGTTTTACCTCTTTTGATTTACGCATTTTATCCTTCTCCTGTCGCTCCTTACGCATCTGCTCGAGCTTTTGCTTCTTCCTCTCTAATTCTGCCTTTCTATCTGACATTTTGTAATCTATGGGCAGAAATTATTAGACCCAGTGATTTCAACAAAATTTAATCAGACAACCGTCATAAATTACAGGAGAAAATACGAAGATATTCCGAATGCGGATACTTCCGGAATTAAAACTACTCATCTGTAAGCGAGGTTCAGTAACAGTTATGTTCAAAACACGCAATTACTAAGTCTACATTTAGAATTAAGCATTTAAAAAAATATATATATTAAGCCCATTCAAATGATCAAAACCATGAAAGAACATTGCTTGTTTGACTTGCTACAAATATATGGATATATATGCAAACTGGATAATTTTGTTTCTCTACATAATTATAGTAAAATTAATAGATCATAATAATAGACTGTATATAAACCAAATGGGAAAATTGCTAAACACCAGTCACTGCATGACTGTTTATCAAGTTTGCATAATTTAATAATAATAAAAGAAATAATACATATTAATATGACCATGCCTGATATTTAAAACAACATCGCTAGCACCAGTCTATTGAAAGGACAGAGGCTGAAGAAGCAAAAAGAGTGAGGTTTTTCAGTCTGTTAAGTCCTTTTGCATCTGTTTAGGCATGAAACCATCTCTGATATTTTTTCACGAAATCTAACAGAACATATTTAGCAATGAATGTAGTTTATTTTATGTTTGAGTCAATGTGTTTACAAGCTATCGGAATACAAATGTCTTTGTCAAGGTCTCTAACCACGAACCTTAACTCAAGGATCATTTAATATAATTGCTCCAGAAAATGTGAAGATAAATCAACATAGGAACTGACATTATTCAAGGTATTCTTCTAAATGTGTTTGATAAAAATTCATTTATATTTGTGTTATATCTGTTTGTATTGTCGTGTCCGCAAGCAAATGCCATAAAGACATGGAATGCAAAACTATTGTCGATATTATTACTAAATTAAGTAAAAATATGGTTATTTTGTGTAGAATAACAAGAACACAATGAAAAAACGTGTACATTTATAAACCACTGCTTTCCGTTGTGGGGCTACATGTGTGTTGCTTTGCAACTATTCAGCGTAACGTGCATACTCCTAGTATTACGTAATATATAAAATAGTAATTTGTTTCCTGTATCACATTATACACTCTTGGATGTGCACTGAATAGAGTGGACAACCTAAACAATATAAATATTGTTACTGCCAGACAAGATATGCGGTCCAACAGAAACAAAAACATGCTACGTGACCTTAACAAGCAGCAGTAATTCTAAACACGCTGCTTCTTGCATTCAATGTGTCATTGTTTCTTCACTATAAGTGCTTTGTGCATTTTTTCAGAGAAATAAGGCTAGACATGAAACAATTGTTTCTGTACACTAGACCCAAATAATTAAATAATTGCGCAAAATTCTATATTACAGCATGGACAACACAAAAGATAAAAGGTTTGAAAAAGATTCAAATGAAAAAATGAAAAATGATCAACATCAGTTAAAACTTCATGTCTTTATTTATTATGATTTTCAATACATTATAGTATTGTATTGTATAGTATTGTATAGTATAGTCACCAATGAAACATTCGATTTTCACATGGACAATCCAAACATTTGAGCACATTTCATCAGAGGTACCAACTCTTGTAACTTGTTTGGTCGGATTGTAAACAGTGTACGAAGAATTAAGGCCTGTGGTATTCATAGAGGATGATTACAAACATGCCAGATATGTGAAAACGGTCTAGATTACTAATATATATTTGTTTGTTTGTTTGAATTTAAACGGCGCACCAGCACTTTTAGGCTATTTAGCGACATACAATAGGTTAGATGTTTAAAAATAAGAAAGGCTTAACATCGACCAGCGATATAAAAAAACCATAATAGTTAAATATAAAATGGTAAGATGTTGGTAACAGGAAAATATGAAGCTTCCCAATCAACGGGAGATGTAAATGGTGTATGTTGATGATAAGTTGTTGTAAATAAGAGGTGGTATTTGCATTAGATAAAAATATTCTAGGTGATGGCATACCAGTTATAGTTTAAAATAGAGATTTACTTCCTTTAGGAAATCTAAAAAAACAAGTGATTTGTATAGTATCAAAAAGTTCCTTCATGTCATGTACATTATAGTATTTATCACGCGTAGATTGCAGGTCGGAACACTCAGTCATAAAGTGCTTAACAGTGAATGGTTCATTGCAAGAAATGTACTCTGGTGGATCTTCACCTTTTAGTATGTGGGAGTGGGTAATGTATGTATGACCGATTCTGATTCTTGCAATGACAACCTCCTCCCTACGGATAGTTCTGTGGGAAGGAGTCAGAACATCATCCAGCCTTGACAATATCAAAATTAATCTCTCTACAGTTCAGAAAACGTTTGTCTCGAAAACACCACCTTGGCTACTTAAGCAACCCAAAGTGATTTTTACGTTACACGATGGGAATAAATCTGAGACAAACCCTTCCATATTCCTGAACTCTTATCATGAACTTCTCAACGATTTTACAAATTACACTAAATTTTATACTAATGGATCAAAGGTTGATGACAAGGCTGCTGCAGCCATCGTTAGTGGCAAGCACATAACCAAAGTGCGCTTGCCAAACGATGCGTCCATATTTTCAGCGGAAATCAGAGCAATAGACCTTGCTCTGAAATCTACTGAACAAAAACGCATTTTAAATAGCATTATTTTCTGTGACTTATTATCAGTACTTCAGTCGCTACACCATAGAAAACTGGATAATCCATTACTAGTCGATATCCTCGTCAAAAACTCGGAGCATAGTACCTACTACAATATAGTATACTGTTGGCTACCTAGCCATATTGGTATTAGAGGTAATGAAGAAGCAGATCGGGCTGTAAAGATGGCTGTATCCCAAGAACCATCGGATTTTAAATTACCGTTTACTGATTTTAAACCTTGTATCAAAAAGTACCTATGTCGGAAGTGGCAGGCGTCATGGGATGATGCAGTCAATAACAAACTTTATGCCATCAAACCACTATTACTATGCAATTTTTAGGAATTTTTAGAATTTATGATTTTTGGAACTGCAATGTAAACTCATATAAGAAAGACAAGATTGCCGAAATTTTTGTATTTTTTTCAATTTAATCGGGTGCCTGTAACAAAAGCCACCAATACTACAGCCATATATTTTAAAACAAGTAGATGATATTTATTATTCATTGTAGATTGAGGTTCTAAGCCATCATCATTACAATACAACAGATGTATCTTATAAACTATATCCATTATAAGCTATGATGTATGAATTCCTAGATATTAGCGTAAACAAAAGTTAAGCAGGATCTGTGTGTATTTGTTGTTTTAGGGTTAACGCCATTTTTCAGCACACGATAGGCTATACATAAAATTGGTGAAGTAAGAACCCGGAAAAACCCCTGGGAAGAACCACCGACCCACGAGAAGCTACTGGCAAGCTTTCTCACATAACTGCATTAACCGAATCTTAGACTCGAAACCACACAGACAGAGGTGAGACGGCAGTGATATGTAACGGAAAGCGCTTTAGACCACTCAGCCACTCGGGGCCCCTGTCTGTGTGTATAAGAGCGGATCTGACAAAACCTTGATCCAAAGGTAAAGCGAAGATGTAGATTGTAAGGCATAACCTATAATAGCAAAGCCGACGTATCGCAGAATAGAAATAGACTATATATACTCTACGCCCCTCACGGCGGCACCAAGAATATCCATCACTGAGACCTCGACTTTCTGTTTTCCAGGTAAAAGTAATGTAATTAGTTAAAGATTTTTCTGTGAAACATTTAGAGATTATTTCATCTGCCTCTGAAAAACTTGTAACATATGAATAATAATAATTTTAGTAAAGACTGCTTACTCATTAACCAGGCAAATTAGCAAGAGATGAATTGACTCCTGTCATAGAAAGTAGCACAGAGCAGCAGAGGGAGCGAACAGACCAACTTTTTTAGGCGTCGATTCGGCAAACCGAGGCTTCCTCGAAAATGGTTAAAAAAAGCGTCCACGGGCAAACCAAATCGAAAAAAAGGACGCCAAAGTCGTTGGCACTCACCCCCTCTGCTGCTATGGGTTAACAATCTTTTTTAACCGAACATTTTCGATACGATACCGCGTCCGAGGATCTGATAAATTTATCGTTACAAATCCGTGTGGATTTGATTGGGCGCGACTAAAGAAATTTTTAAATTGATTAAAATCCATATCGCTGCACCAAGTTTGCCAGATATTTCGTAATGTATGATTGTGATTCCGTTAAACATACATAACAAATTGCAGTTATCTCTGATCACTTTTGGTATTTGAGTGTATCGTTGAGTGGCGTATATCACGTCGGGTTTTATGTCTGCCTCTGAAAAATATCATTGCAGGATTTTTTGATTGTCTAACATCACATCATCGTATACGACTAAATTGTTAATACTTCCATCGATATCATTAATGCTTGGTCCTTCTTCGATATCGGTTATAAACCTAATAACACCCTCGTTGACAATCTCTACAGCTCTTTCGTAATCTTTTAACATCTTATCTAACATGACATCGTCGTATGCGACTAAATTGTTAATACTTCCATCGGTATTATTAGTACTCTGTCTTTCCTCGATCTCGGTTATAAGCTTGCTGGCCGTCTCTATGGCTTTTTCATTGTAATCTTTTAACACCCGGTAACATCGTTGATCATCTACAGTCGGTGCCACTAAATATAAGTTGTCCCATTTCATCCATCTAATTATCATGTCAATTAACAACTGTGTTTTACCTCTCCCTGAAGGTCCAATGATAATCATTCGAATAGAGTTTGGTAACATGACGTGATGTTTTACGGGTTCTGGTTCTCGTGTTGATGAATAATCAATTACATTCATATCCATATAACATAAATATATTATGGATCTATATTGTGTGAAATGTAAGAAGCGTACTGGCACAGATGACTTGACGACGATTACAACTAAAAATAACCGATCAGCACTTTCTGGTAAGTGTGTACAGTGTAGTACAAAGAAATTTAGATTTGTTTCCAAGAATTTAAAAAACAAAACGAGGAGGTGATATTGCAGCCAAGTAAGTAAAGCTCCCAGGAACACCATGGGCGAAGTATTCAGGAGAAAAACACCTTCCAGGGTATAGTTATTGTGGACCAGGAACCAGACTCGATATCAGACTCGATGATCAAAACCAACCTCGACGTGGTGAAGAACCAATAAATGCTATTGATAAGGTGTGTCATGCTCATGATGCTGCTTATAAAAGCAGCAATCTGCAACACAGACATATCGCAGATGTGAAATTAATTCATGCGTTGAATTCTATCACTGATAAATCCTTCAAGGAATAATTGGCTTCTTGGTTAGTCAAATCGGCGATGAAAGGTAAATTAATGATGGGTGCTGGTAATTAATAACAACATGGAATCTATTTATTATTCCCCGAAAGGATACTGGAGTGGTAAGGCAGCAATCGGTAAACTCGCTAGCGCCGCAAAGGTGAAAAATACCACTGCAGCGGATTGGTTATCCAAACAGGCGATATGGCAAATTTATATACCACCGCCTAAACAAATTAACTACTCGCATTTTGATGTCAGCGTTCCTAATGAGGTTCATCAAGCTGATATATTATTTCTGCCGCATGATGGTGTTTACAAATACGCGCTAACCGTAGTTGATGTTGCTAGTCGATACAAACAAGCAGAGCCATTAAAAACAAAATCATCAACTTGAGGTGGCTTCTGCGTTTGAAAGGATTTATCGGCGGGGTCCTCTGCGCTGGCCAAATTTATTACAAGTTGATCCTGGCAAGGAATTTCAGGGTGCGGTTCTATCAACAATGAAGCATCATAATGTCACCATCAGACGAGGGTATACTGCACTACATCACGATCAGGCAATTGTTGAACGATTTAATCGCACACTTGCTGAGCGGTTATTTGGATATCAATACGCGAAGGAACTTATAGAGCGGTTGCTGTTATACTCAGCGACAAATCAATGCTACTCGAAGGTGTTGGTGGACGAATGGGAGTGGTAGATGCACCAGTGGAAAATCTGTAACAATTAGATCAATCTGTTATTGTATAATATCATATAGTCATATTAGTGTTACATTGACTCCCGGTCAGATTAAAAAATTGCAATCAGAATCGGCTAAAAAATGTGGAACCACAATAACGCTGAAACCCAATCAGATGACTGGCGGGGAGAATAAATTGTCACTGAGAACTCGGCAGATAAAACATTTCAATGACGCGCTCAAAGATAAAAAGGGCGTTCAGATCACTCTTTCTGCAGCCGCGATCAAAAACAAGATAAAATCAGGTGGTATTTTCCCGTTGTTAGCTGCGATTCCAGCGTTGATTGCGGCAGCGGCCCCCGCGGTTGCTAAAGCGGCGGCGTTAGGGGCCGTTGGTACCGCGGCAGAGATAGCACTAAAGAAAGCTACCGGACAAGGATATAAAAAAAGGGAAAGGGTCTAACACTAACAGGGACCCCGTATTCATGGTACAAAGGAAGCGGCCTGAGACTAGGACCTGTTTATTAACACCGATAGTTCCAATGTCAAATTTTGATTTACTCGATGCCGCTAAAAAATTAGCGATTAAAAACTTCAGAGGTGTCTTTATGAGAGATCAGTTGCCTTCACAACCAAACAGCGTTGAAACCGGTATTATTAATCTTGATAACAGCACTTGATCTGGAACCCAGTGGGTTGCATACGCGATTGATCCACGTGGAATATAACAGATATATAAACCGCTTAAACACCCCTGGTTGGTATTCTACGCCTCCAACACAACAAATGAATGACCCACCGATATGCGCCAATGAAGTATTAAATGTCCTTCATGCTATTTCAACATCCGGAAAACCACCTCATCGGGTTGTGAATGAATACACAAGTAGTCGCCTTTTAGAGAGAAATTATATAGAATAATATGATTGATATTTGGGGACGACCTCTATCACCGTCGAAGAAACCCGATGCCGATGGCACTGCAACCGGTGATATAAAAAAAATAATCGAAGATGAAATAGCCGAGACGTTGAACTTAGCAAATGTTGATCCCAATGAAATAGTTGTATTTTAAGAGCGTAAGAGTAAATTGAAAACTAGTAATATTTCCCTTGATGATATTTTAGTTAAACAACAAGACGCAACAGAAGATACTATAGCGCTGTTTTCTGATCAGGGTAAACTCAAACCTGGCGTACTTATTTCAACTATTGTGAAACGAATTAACGATTTAGAACCATTAAAAACACTACGCGATTAATACAACGAACATATAACTAAATTCGATCGGTTTACTGATTTACAAAAATCCATCGTGGACAATATTGACAAGCCTCTATTAGATTTCCTTGGAAATCCACCAGTGACCACACCGAAACTCACGGAGATAAAAACTTTTTTTGTTGGAACTAGCAACATTCAATCCAAATATGAAGAACATGTAAAAACAGTTTTCAACGTTTCGTTAAAACATCGTAGATAAATTTCTTGGAACCACATTCGATAAACTCGACATAAAACTCCCGGATATTAAAAAATTCATCGAAGATATGAAAGACTTCACCGAGGCAATCAACAACGATGCAAAGAGGATGATAAAAATCATTGAAAAAACAAAAATTCCTCATGAAAGAACCAACAACGTAGTATACACGATTCAATACGGATCATTTACGTGGACACCTACAAACAACATTTTACATATCACTGCGGCCGTCAAACGTATTTATCGATTAACATTAGTGACACCGAATCAATTTAATATATAATCGTCGAGTTCATCTGGGGTCAACAATATGATATCAACGATCATCGACAAGGATACAACTGAACAGTTCACGATAGAATCCACTGATAAAAATTTGGGTAGGGTTTCAGTAACATGGTTTGTGGAATTCGTAGCGGATTTAAGTAAACAACTAAATTGAAATCGTAAAACGATTTGAAAATAACATGGCATCACAATACCGTTATGACACCGTCAAAGAATTCCAAACGGAACTCAAAACTCTTTCTGAGGAGTACCGAACAAAAATGAAAAAATACCGACGAAGAATCATTGCCATCGATGTAGCTGTATACTCGCTGTCTGGTTAATCGCCGGCGCTGGTATTGTTATATCATCGGTAACAATGACCGCTCCAGCTGTTATTCCGGTTTGTTTATCTGCGGTGACAACCATCGCGGGAATAGCCTCTGCGATAGCAAACAAAATATCATCGTGTTCTCAACAAAAACTGAAGGATTACACTGTTAGATATGCTGCGGTATCTCGCGTGTACTCGCAATTATCTAAGTTGACAGCGTCGTTGCTCGACGACACGACAATAACCGAGGATGAGTTTTCGAGAATGGTTCAGTTGTACGAGTCAACTATGTTAGAATTAGAGTGCAACAATAATAATAACGATGACAACACTGCAAGAACTACTCCAACAGATAGTGGAAAACACAACCCCAGTGAAAACCAGCATGATCTCAATAACATCAACCAATCCTGAATTCAGTGTGAATTTCCCTACTCCGATTCCCGTGAAGGAGATAGCGCTAGCAAAACTACGAGTGTATCACAGTTGGCCTAATATTAGGTCGGTAGCATTTGGCGGTCAACAACCGAATAATTCTTTGGTGTTCGTGTATAAGAATAAACCCGATGGAACTCCAGACTGGAACGTCGTTTCGCTACCATCTGGGTCATACCAAATTGAACAAATCAATGCTGAATTACAGCATAGAATAAAATCCATCACTGGAAAAGAATCAAAAATCGCTATAACAGTTCACGAGCCGACATTATCATCTGCCATTGAGATAAATTCATCGGGGTATGTCCTAGATATCTATCAGAGTTCTATAAGAACAATACTGGGTTGGCCTGAAATGCCACCTCAGGCATCTTATCAAATACCTGAACCTAAAAAGTCTGATTACATTTCAACTAAGGAGGATTATCACGATTATCGTAGGTTTTATAGCGACGGTAGGATATTTGAAAACAGTTTAGGTTATTATGCTGAACCACTAAATTATTCTAATTTTGCTTATGTTTTTTTTTTGAGCTAGAAGGATCAATGGATGATAAGTATTATGTAATAAAGGATATGAATTCTAGTTTTCAAAGATTGAAAAATAACTTCATAAAAGAAATTAGTAAAACCCCACCTAACCGAGATGAAGTCATCAAATACATGGAGGTGTGTAATAAAATTATCGCAGACATGAGATTTTTCAATTCGCGACTTATTCGATTTATATTAGATCATAATAATTCTAAAACAAGAACAGAATTTGCAAAGAAACTTAATATATGCATAGAAGATATCCTCCTAGATTTTAAGTTGCCAGGCTATAATGCACCAGAACTAAAAAAATCTCTCAATGATGCCATTGACGTTGGTTTGAAAAGAATACACGACGCATGGAAAAAAACAGCACCACAACAAACAACTATCCTGACACATAATAATGACCCAGATGGTGGTGGTAGGCATATCGCTCCTCAAAATGTGAATATATCCTCGGTGATTGCATTGAATTTAGTATGTGATGTTATTGAAGGAAGCTATCAAATAAATCTGGAGCGACGAAATCAAGCTCAGTAGGGATATATTTTATATTCATTTGCACCAACAGCTCCTCCAGGGTTTCTAATCATTGAGGATCCAACTAATCCAGTCTATATGCGATGTCATAATGATTCGTTAACGAGAATTAATTTCAAACTCACCAACCAATCCAATAATCTGATTGATTTACGAGGTGAGGTTTTACAAATTAGTCTGTTTGTAAAGTCTTAAATGATTTTCATCCTAAAAAAAATTGTTAACCCATAGCAGCAGAGGGGGTGAGTGCCAACGACACTGGCGTCCTTTTTTTTCTTCGATTGGATTTCACAGCATAACACTTTTGACGATGATATAAATACAATATGTTTAATAATGAATGGCTTGAATGAGCAATTAATTATGAATATGTGCGTGTATATATAATCCAAATATTTGATTATTTATCTTAAAAACACACAAATGTAATAATGAAAAATACAAATAAATTACTTTTAAAAAGAAAAACAAGGGGTGAATGATTCAGTGATCTCAGCTAGTAAACAGAGTAGAATTTTTCTCCTGTATAAAATGAATTCACTCATATAGTGAAGTTATGCAAACAAAACAGGACAGATACAAATTATCTTTACAGTCCCGAAAGATACAAAGGGTTTTATGAACCCCAAAATTACCCCACGGCAAAAAGATTATATGTTAAGAGCTACACTCCATCATCATCACACTTTATTTAAGCTCCACAGCTGCTATAGTCCACCTTCACAGCTGCTACGGTTAATTCCTTCTTGCACCACGTCGACCACAATAACTCCGATAACTTGGAGCGCTCGTGTCACACTGGTCACTCTAGACACCTTAAGACATTCCAACCATTTTGGACTAACCAGATGTACTACACAGCCCTACACTATCCAAAGACTTCGGACAGCTGTAAATATATACAATACCATGTACTATACATAACACAGAGCATAAAAGCATAATACGCTATACACGGTAAGTTATTTAGAGTATATTACCGGCACAATTATTACAAAACAAAAAGTTCAGAAGTAAACATAACCCAGCTCGATAATGATTCTACCGTATTAAACATTTCTTAAAAATGTAGCTTTATATTACTAATATGTATATCCCTTGCTAAGTCGCCAACAAGAATATAAATATGTGCATTATACTGCGTAAACGAAATCTACATAGCAAACATATAAAAAAAACAATGTGGTAATACAATAGTTATATCTTATATACAAGAAAGTAATAAACTTACCTCAACAGCTGAAGATGTGCAAGTTTTTATAGTAGATCGCTGACTGACAAAACTATCTGTAATGTTAAGAGCTTTACCTGCAGTGAGGTATTTATAAACAGATATCGTCTGTACACTGAAGGCATTTGGTTCTTCCCATCAAAAACACTTTGCACGTGTGGCATAGGATGGACCGAACTTTCTATTTCGAAATACAGCACACTATATAATAATCACTATCAGCATTCATTGTACACACAAACGAAACTAGAGTACATGTATATATAAAAGGGTTTATACAATTCCGTGACAACAAATGCTTTCAAGTACACTCTTTTGGTTACAACCTTTTATTACTTCATCAGGTTTTTAAATATTATGTTAAATATGAAGCCACAAGGAAGAACATAGGGGCAACAGTGGCAATAATCTGAAGTCAAAAGGCGGTCCAAATTTGCATTCACACAAGGCAAGCGATGTACTGTACATACGCTACCAATATTTATGCACTACCTGGCACTGAAAGTAACATTTTCGATTCATCAATTTCATTTTCAATCCAGTTTGTTCTAACCAAGTCAGATAACCACACCTATATATTTATCATGGTTTTGGTGTAGTCATGTAATTTGAATAATTCGTCACTTTATAACATGGAAATGCCATTTGTATGCTGTCTACCATGGTCTCTCTAAATATCCCAAGACACTCCAGGACACCCAAAGACTCTACAAGAAAATTCCCAATAATACAAATATTCGCACCAAACCTCTAAAATACTGTACCATTAAGTGAGAAAAAATAACAAGCAAAAGGACATTGATACTTCTCGAAAAACGTCATCAGGCTCCATATTTGTGGGCAGCGGGCAGATTTACCGTTGATTTTTTATGGTGTCTAGAAGTTGAAATAAATTCATTGAAACCAGAAATACGTTTACGAAAATTACACGCATAAACAGAAGGCAAATCAAGCTATATGTTCGTATCTATATTAACGATATATACGTTGACTTTGCTTTAATGTACATTGTTAAAAATGGTAAATGTTGGTGACCGCATATTGAAGAAACTGTCTGGTTGCCCATCATCCAGATGTCTTAAGTAATGCAGACATTGTAGCTCGTAGGTATAGTCTGAAATTATGGGATTATTCGTCCGAAATTATGGGATTATTCGTTCGAATTTATGGGATTATTAGTCTGAAATTATGTAATTTTTCGTCCTAAATTATGGGAGTATTCGTCCAAAATTACAGATGGATATAAAGAAGAAAGAAAAGTGATGAAACACACATACACACCCACATACCTGTTTTTTTTTTTTAAAAAGAAGTTATTATTTGCACAAGCATAGTAAGAGAATATAAAAGTAGATTTTGATTGTTTTAAATTTACATCAAATATCAAGTTTCTAGATGAAATAGAAAAAAATGTGAGCTATCGCATTTACATTTGTTTTACCAATATAACTTTCTAAGGATTCAATAAATAAAGTATAAAATTAACTTTTCATAAATCAGGCCATTATCAGCACTATCAAAGAGTAATGCATATTTATTGATTATTTATTTCTCTAGCAAATCGTGCTCTCTTTGCATTATATTTACAAAACAAATTGCATAAAGAGTTATTGCTGAGTGAAACGTATCAATGAGTTGTCCGAAACGGTAGAAATGAACATCTGATTTATTGGTCCCATCCTTTTGCACAAATACGCTTCTGACAGAACTTTCAAGAGCTTTCTGGAGCATATTGCTACAAAGCTAGATAGAGATGCTAAATTCGTAGAAGTAAGAGCGCCTCAAATGATGGAATTTGTTTGTTTGTTTGATTAGGATTTTTAATGTAGCTTTAACAATTTTTAAGTCATATCGCTATGATGTCTTCAGTGAGGCAGTTTATAGTGATGTCTAGCACTGGGGCATCATGCCACAGACATGTAGCATGATGTCCCACCAGTGACATCCTGACAGCCCACCAGGCTAACACTAACCTCTTAATGCCGAGTAGTAATAACAACAACAATAATACTACTACTACTACTAATAATAATAATAATAATGACTTTATTTAAAGAGGGTAACACAATTAGCTAAAAACTAGTCTACCTTGAGGCCCTCATGTAAGGAATTTATTTATTTCAGCAGCATCTCAGAAGCCACTGGATATATTGGGTTTGGAAGATGGAAATAGAGTGGGCATTTCTAATCTCAACTGGAATACTATTCCAGAGCAAAGTTCCAGAGTATTGGAAACTTTTTTTTGAATAATTCCTTATTTGGTTTGGGAATTTTATACTGTTTTGTAGACATGGATCGCAGGTGGGATGTATTACCAGGTAGCCTATACTGGAATAGGGATTGTAAATATTCAGGAGCACTATTATTGGATATATTGTACATTAATTTGGCTTTTCTTAAACAGATTCGGTCTTTAATAGGCAATATTTTTAACTTACCAGCTAAATTTTCCTTGCTTTCTTTCTGGTTTGATATTAGCCTAAATGATCTTTTTTGAATATTTTCCAACTTTGATATGTTTTTATCATTTGAATTACCCCATACTGTATTACAGTAGTCTAAATAGGGTTGTACGTAACTGTTATAAAATAGTTTTTTGTGCCTTTCAGGGAGAAAATGTCTTATCCTACTGAGAAGCCATAAACTTGAATTGACCTTTTTACTGATATGTTTGATATGGTCAGTCCATGATAGGTTATTATCTACCAAAACACCAAGTAGTCTGTCATGACAGGCCATTTGCATAGTTTTATCCTTCCATGTCAGACATATTTCATTGCTATCAAGATGTCTCCTTTTTTTCCTTGTTGAGATAAGTAATATTTTAGTTTTACCAGAATTTACTACCATGCCATTGCATGTGCACCAGTTTTCCAGCTTGTTTAATGCATTCTGTAAAGAAATTTCGAGTTCATGCTTTGTGTTTTGGATGTCTGACAATGTTGTGTCATCTGCATAGAGATCTGTAGATGATATAGTCTCTTAGTAAAAGTGGTAGGTCGTTAATAAATAAAATAAATAGTAATGGACCTAGAACTGAGCCTTGTGGTACTCCATATCTAATTGTTTCAGGTTCAGACAACATTATTTATATAAACATGTTGTGTTCTCTCACTTAAGTATGAAGTAAACCATATAACTCTATTTTCATCACATTGGTAGATGAAGCATAATGTTCGGCACTATACCTTCGTAATTAAAATTGGGGTGTAAAAGGGTGAAAGCGATTAATAATGACCAAATGGTAAATGGTGGAATCACAGACATCCGACATTTGCACCATACTTTACAAACAACTTGCAACCAAGACTACAGAAATATTTTTTTCGAACCTAGCCTAAAAATTACTGAAGATATGAATTTGACTAATGACAATGCAGAATCCATCAATAGAATTCTAAAATCTCCACTGACCGGAAACCACAACACGCGCAAGTCGTTTGGTTTTGATTCTTTCCTTATAGACATCAATGAAGAACCATGTGATAAATGTTCATAAATATTCACGTTACTTTACCCGAAACACTCATCGTCAAAACGAGAGTTATTTCCAAGACAACGTTAAATCTCCTTACATTTCCTGTTTCACCAAAAATCGCTAAATATTCACCCTTTTTGTTCGTTTGTTAGTTTTTGTTATTGTTGATAATTACAGTAGGTACTGTTACGTCTATTGGATTTAAATTATTTATTTTTTAATTGTTAAATCCAAATTTGTCATTTAGGGTTTAATATTCATTAATTGGGAGATTTTTCTGGAAAATTCAGGCTGACCTAGACTCTAGCTGTAAACACAGGTTGACCTTGGCTTGTTGACCTAATTCCTGACCCTGCTTTAGACATTGTCAACAAGCTTCTAAAACTATTGGTTAATTTCAAGGACAACTTTTTATTTTTAGTTCTTGGGGGTAGGAAAAATCTAGATCTTTCTTCGAGTACGCGATTTAGTGAAGGTAGACTCTTCCTCTGACTTTCTATCAATTTCTAGAAAATCACGTGATCCCTTGTTTACATATTAAAAACGGGTATTTAAATCAATGTACTGGAAGAGAGATTCAGTAGAATCAGGGCTTTTTAAAGTTAAGCTGTGTTTTCTGTTTGAGTCATAATTTTAATTACCTTGTACTGGACATTGTGTCAATTCATTGAAGCAAGTGGATTTATTTATTTATTTGGAGGAGAAAACGTGTTCATAATTTCATTTGGATGATAATAAAACAAGAACTGCATCACGTGACATTGTCAGCCATTTTGGATTACATCATCAAGATTCAAACCTGGAGCTATTAGAACATTTATTTATTAGGACTCTTGCAATTCCATTAGTGGATTATTTTGTGAATTCTTTATTGGATTAATGTTGGATTAGATTCTCTAAAACCGTAAGTTTATTTACTTTATGAAAATAATTGTACTTAATAAATTCTTTGTTAAAGTTATACAAGCTTGTTAGTTTTCACTCTTTCTGTGTTGCTGCTTATTCGAGTCTAAGCACGTAACAGTACTTTGTAAAGTTTTGTGGTGTTCTTGGAGAATCATGGGGTGTCCTGCAGTGTCTTAGGATGTTTAGTGAGACCATATAGCTACCCTGATTGTTTACCACATCATTATTCATTATACCTATTATAATATCTGTTTATGATCCCAAAAAGGAGAAACAGCTTCATTTGCAAAGAAAATGTTTCTGGGACAGCTTTGGAATTAAGTTTTAAAGTTTACAAAGGTTTAGTAATGTTTGATGGAGTTAACCAACTCCTTGCGCTGCCTTTTTATGCTTGGTGTGTATGTGTTTTGATTACTGAACCCCTTATGTTGTCCTTTCATGTTTTGTGTTTATTGTTATGTATATTTAGCTTGCTCTATTTGTAAATTAGTTTTTTTTTTTTTTTTTTCATGATCTGTGGTTGGTATTGTAAAATGGTATCTAGTAACTGACCTGCTCCAAAATTAGTGACAGTTTTGTAAATAAAAAATGTTTACCTTTTCTGACAAAAGTATATATTAGGATTTTTATCTTAACCAGAGTCAAGAGTATCCTAATTTATTCTTGTATCAAGATCGTGTCACAGTGATGATTGTCATATGTACTGCTATGGTTTTGGTAACAGACCGTCTAATTAATTTGGTTTTTATGTCTTACATTAGTAATTTGTGCGAAACATCTGAGCAGAACCAAGTTGTATTAATGTTGTGGAGTGTTTTGATTTGCATGACATTATTCAACTCAAATTATTATTCTCCGCAATTAAATACTGCTTAAAGAATTTCAATCATTAGGACTTGTGCTAGAAATTTTAGGAATATTTGCGGTTTCATTCGCAAATTGTATGTTATATATTTTTCATTTTACTTTGTATTCTATGAGAATAAATTATATATAGAATTTTAAAAGAGTTGTTGAAGGTTATTTTCGTTTGTTTTATTTTATTTTTCTTATTACATTATTAGTTAAATTTTACAAAAATTGTTGGATTTCACTCTTAAATCTTGGCGGTATCATTTCATGCACGATGTATTTACTTGTTTTTGAATTTTTAACTCCTTGTAATATCCTTTCATATATGATTAAATATGCGTGTTTGAAGTTTTGAACATGTATTGTCCTTTCATATATATATATATATATATATATATATAGTGGGACTCCGCTATAGCACACCCCGTTATAACACGAATTCGGATATAACACAGTCGTGGCATGGCTCCAGAAATTTCAGGTAATTTATTACAGGGGTATTTTTCTCAAAGATCAAACAAAAAATCTTTTAAGTATGAAAAATAAAATACATCAATTGTTTAATTATCATTCTCATACTTGTCTAAAAAGTGCAAAAAAAACGTGTAGAAAATGTATTATCATTTTGGGGAGGAAATCACACACAAAATCTAATATAAATAATCGTTGTATGGCTCCTAAAATTTCAAAAATGAACAAATTTCTTCTAGTTTTGTGCCAGAATAAACATCGGAAATATGAACCAATTGCTGGGCCTACTGAGAACTTTGATCTTTGTTTATTGTTGAAAAATGACAGCTCACAAGTGTCAATATTATTATTACTGATCCCTGAGCAATGAAGCCATAGTGTCTACTTTGTGTTTGTCTTGCATGCATTCCGAATACAATCGTTGCTCTAATAATCTCCGATATATGTTCTCTTAATTGCATACACAACTAAGCAACAGCCAATGCGGGGGTTGATAAAAGATTCTCACCAGATTGTATAAATCAATTAATTTAAGTACATTGTTTATCATCAAAGTGAACTGCCGAGCTAAACTTGTTCAAATCAGGGGGAAACAATTTATACAGCATCAAAGGGACAAAAGCCGCCAACATGTGTATGTGGCTTGGAGGTGTTGTTTTATGCAATCTGTTGACTAGTAAATTCGAATTCTGCAACTGAGAACTATAATTGACTTTGCCAAGAGCAAACGTGACATTAGCAGAAAACAGCTAAAAATCAGAGTTTTTCAAAAAATAATAACTATTCACAGATGAGAAATGTAATGGTATAAAATGTATACAACACATAGGTCTCGGAAACGCTTAATTACGCATATTTGAATGCAAATATTTGATCTGGGACACATAAATCACTCCATGCAGGAGTCCTCCGTATGCATGCAAATAACTGGGAGACAAAGTTAGTGTTGATTACTTTATCATTTTAGCTGTGCTGATATTTACAGTGACATAATTCAGTGGTTAAAATACAGCCAGTTCTGCTTGCTGTATTTATTAGAGTAAATCAAAAGAACATGACGCAATAGCTGGGCGGCAAGTTCAAAGGACTTTGACTAGCAGCTTGTGGGAAAATGTGCTGAAATTTACAATGACTGAATTCAGAGACAGAAAGATCCTGAGATGAACATGTAGTTATTATAAAAATACACTTTAGCTTCCATTATTTAATCTACGGACATGTACTATTTCATCATTCATCACGTACACCCGTTAAGTAATTTTTGTTATTTTCTTTTCATCGAATTCAGTCACATAATGATCTGTGACAAAATTATTGAATATTTTACATATGTGTGTGGATATTTTCGATGGAAATATTTGTATTATGGATTCAATGTATGTTACAAGATTCATTGGCGAGTACACGGCGTTGATACTCTTTTCATGCAATAGATTATACATGTATATATAAATTAGACACGTGTATGTACCAATGCATGGTTCTCTGAATAAAGTAATATATTATATCTGCAATTTCTGTTACCACAGCAATATATATGATGTAAAAATAAAAAGATCATGCCGTCCACTCCATGACCATGCTGTGCACACAAGATCATTCAACTTTAATGAACATGTAAGCAACATACAAACTAATACCTATCAAATGTCTACTGAAATATACCTGATCATTAAAACGTTAGTGAAAATCAGCAAGTTGCAGTTGTTTTTGTATGTCAAGGTTTATGTTATGTTCACACTATTGTTTCGGGTGTAGTGCAAAACCATCAGTTAGGCAACTTAAATAGTATGTCACTAGAACGTGTCGGCTCTATCATCACTTCATGTATTTCAGTATCTTTGCACTCAGTTTTCACTGTCATTCTGATCAGGTCTATCTGGATCAAATAATTAAAAATGTAGTGATAATGACAGCAACTACCTTACTTTCAAATTTGACAGTGATAATGACAGCAACTAACTTTCAAATTGACAGTGTTAATGACAGCAACTACCTTACTTTCAAATTTGAGTGATAGTGACAGCAGCTACCTTTCGAATTTGAGTGATAATGACAGCAACTACCTTACTTTCAAATTTGACAGTGATAATGACAGCAGCTACCTGAATTTTGAATTTGAGTGATAATGACAGCAGCTACCTGAATTCTGAATTTGAGTGATAATGACAGCAACTACCTTACTTTTGAATTTTACAGTGATAATGACAGCAGCTACCTGAATTTTGAATTTTACAGTGATAATGACATCTACCTTACTTTCAAATTTGACAGTGATAATGACAGCAGCTACCTTACTTTTGAATTTTACAGTGATAATGACAGCAGCTACCTGAATTTTGAATTTGAGTGATAATGACAGCAGCTACCTTACTTTTGAATTTTACAGTGATAATGACATCTACCTTACTTTCAAATTTGACAGTGATAATGACAACAACTACCTTACTTTCAAATTTGAGTGATAATGACAGCAGCTACCTTACTTTCAAATTTGACAGTGATAATGACAGCAGCTACCTGAATTTTGAATTTGAGTGATAATGACAGCAGCTACCTGAATTTTGAATTTGAGTGATAATGACAGCAGCTACCTGAATTTTGAATTTGACAGTGATAATGACAGCAGCTACCTTACTTTCAAATTTGACAGTGATAATGACAACAACTACCTTACTTTTGAATTTGAGTGATAATGACAGCAGCTACCTTACTTTTGAATTTGACAGTGATAATGATAGCAACTATCTTACTTTCAAATTTGACAGTGATAATGACAGCAGCTACCTGAATTTTGAATTTGAGTGATAATGACAGCAGCTACCTTACTTTTGAATTTGACAGTGATAATGACAGCAGCTACCTGAATTTTGAATTTGAGTGATAATGACAGCAGCTACCTTACTTTTGAATTTTACAGTGATAATGACAGCAGCTACCTGAATTTTGAATTTGAGTGATAATGACAGCAGCTACCTTACTTTTGAATTTTACAGTGATAATGACATCTACCTTACTTTCAAATTTGACAGTGATAATGACAACAACTACCTTACTTTCAAATTTGAGTGATAATGACAGCAGCTACCTTACTTTCAAATTTGACAGTGATAATGACAGCAGCTACCTGAATTTTGAATTTGAGTGATAATGACAGCAGCTACCTGAATTTTGAATTTGAGTGATAATGACAGCAGCTACCTGAATTTTGAATTTGACAGTGATAATGACAGCAGCTACCTTACTTTCAAATTTGACAGTGATAATGACAACAACTACCTTACTTTTGAATTTGAGTGATAATGACAGCAGCTACCTTACTTTTGAATTTGACAGTGATAATGATAGCAACTATCTTACTTTCAAATTTGACAGTGATAATGACAGCAGCTACCTGAATTTTGAATTTGAGTGATAATGACAGCAGCTACCTTACTTTTGAATTTGACAGTGATAATGACAGCAGCTACCTGAATTTTGAATTTGAGTGATAATGACAGCAGCTACCTGAATTCTGAATTTGAGTGATAATGACAGCAACTACCTTACTTTTGAATTTTACAGTGATAATGACAACAACTACCTTACTTTCAAATTTTACAGTGATAATGACAGCAGCTACCTGAATTCTGAATTTGAGTGATAATGACAGCAGCTACCTTACTTTCAAATTTGACAGTGATAATGACAACAACTACCTTACTTTCAAATTTTACAGTGATAATGACAGCAGCTACCTGAATTCTGAATTTGAGTGATAATGACAGCAGCTACCTTACTTTCAAATTTGACAGTGATAATGACAACAACTACCTTACTTTCAAATTTTACAGTGATAATGACAGCAGCTACCTGAATTCTGAATTTGAGTGATAATGACAGCAGCTACCTTACTTTCAAATTTGACAGTGATAATGACAACAACTACCTTACTTTTGAATTTGAGTGATAATGACAGCAGCTACCTTACTTTTGAATTTGACAGTGATAATGATAGCAACTATCTTACTTTCTAATTGGACAGTGATAATGACAGCTTTCAATTTTGACAATGATAACATTGATTTACACATTTCAATATGACTGGAATATGGTGAGCAAAATAAGATAAATGTTTGCACATCAATTTATCTTCCTTTATTTGAACAATGCCTTCTTCATGAAGCACAAGGCTGAGCGGTCACTGCTGTAGATACATGCTTGTGACTGCTATGGCAGGGATAAACCATTGTCTAGTTTGGAAATACCCCATGTAAATCGTGGAATGCAGGTGATGAATACACAAAAGACTTCTACATAAAAAATTTGCAATGCAGTGGTGATTAACATGGCTGTTGTGAATAAATAAATGCTGAGTAAAGGTGACCATTTTGACAGGTTTGACATAAAATGTACTTAAGTTTCAGTTAACGAGCATACGATAAATCCAATTAATAATAAATTTACAATTTATTTTAAATTTTTTAATAAAGTGCAAACATTTTATTTTATTTTCCAAAGAATTGGAATATCATAATGCATTACTCTTTTTATCATCAAGTTTCATCCTGGTACATGCTTTACTTAAGTTACATTCTGGTACATGTACATACTTGACCTTAGTTACATTCTGGGACATGCTTTAACTTAGTTACAATCTAGGACATGCTTTACCTTGGTTACATTCTGGTACATGATTTACCTTAGATTCTGGTACATGTTTTACATTAGTTATATTATGGTACATGTACATACTTGACCTTAGTTACATTCTGGGACATGCTTTACCTTGGTTTAATTCATTAAAGCTCAACTGCATTTGAGAACAGTAAATTTCAGTGAATAAGATAACACAAATTGTTATGAGGTACACAGTAATGCTACCAAATGCTGCATTAAAAGATGATTCTATAAGACTTAAAATGGGCATTTCAATGACTTTTTCTTCTTGGACTTTTTTGTCTTTGTCTCTTCATGTTGTAGTTCACTCTCACCAGCAGCCTGTCCTTGCAACAGCTTGGAATCCTGAAAAAGACAGTAAAAATTGACAGTTAAATTTTTGGGCTGTATTAAAAAGCAATTTTAGTCATCTACAGTTTTTTTTAATGTCCAGTGGACAGAAGAAAATGTCAAAACTTGGAAACTCACAACATCAAGTATACTTCAAATTTTAATTTTAATCAAATGTATAGTTTGTGGTTACTCCAATTATCATTGATACACTTTAAAATGTTTTGCAGTTTGTGATACCTTGCCAGTTTGTTGTCTCATATGCTGTAAAGTCTGCAACAAATTTCTCAGTTTGTCATTTCACTTGCTGTACAGTATGAACCACAGTTCAGTTTGTCATTTCACTTGCTGTACAGTATGAACCACAGTATGAACCACAGTCACTTTGCCATATCACTTGCTACATGTACAGTCTCATTGTCATTTTGTCATATCACTTGATGTACAGTCTACAACATATGCAAGTTGTCATCTTGCTTGCTGTACAGTCTGCGACATTAGTTTGTCATCTCACTTGCTTTAACACCTTGTCAGCTTGTTTGTGACACATTGGTAAATTGTGAGCTCACCTGCTAGACAGGTTGAAACTTCAATTTGTAATCTTACCTACCGTACAGTCTGTGATACCCTGTCCGGTCTTGGTCTTACCTGCTGCAGTGAATGTTATGCCATGTCAGTTTTGAACATCTCAAATGTGACATGTGGTACAGACAGATACATGTGGGGCCCCAAGTGGCCATATGATCTAAAATGCTCACCATTCTGGATCACAGACATATCACCTCTGACTGCAAGGTTTCCAGTCTCAGGCTCAGCTAATATGGATACAAGAGAAAGCTTGACAGAAGTTTCTTGTGGGCTGGTGGATCTTCCCAGGGTTTTCCCAGGTTCTTCCTCCACTAGTTACGCTAGCCACCATGTATAGCCTAACTTGTGTTGAAAAATGGCATTTAAGCAAGCACATTTAAAAAAAACTACCAAAATTCAAGCACTTTCAAAGATTGATCATACCAGGTGATGCTTTGTCAGTTTGTGATTTCACTTGCTGTACATTTGTGTGACACCATGTCAGTTTCTGGTCTCCTCTGATGTACAGTTTGTGATTCCATGTTAGTTTTTGTCACATTTGCTTATGTCTAGAATACCTTGCCACTTTGTGACTTGATTTGCTGTTCATTTGTAACACCTGTTCTGTTTGTGATCTTGCTGTACAGTTTAATGATACCATGTCAGTCAGTGGTCTTACTTGCTGTACAGTTTGTGATGACTTGCCAATGTGTGGTATTATCTGCTACATAGCTTATAATACCATGTCAGTTGGCAGTCTCACATTCTGTACAATTAATAATACCATGTCAGTCAGTGGTCTTGCTGTACAGTTTGTGATGCCAAACCAATCTGTGGTCTCAAATGTTCCCAAGTTTGCAATACCTTGCCAAGCTGTGGTCACTCTTGCTGTAGTTTATGATATCTATACCTCGCTAATATGGGATTCACTTGCTTATCTGACTGTGCTGTACAACTTATTCTGTGGTCATGCAACGACTGGCAGCTCTGTGCTGTAAAACTAAATCGAGCAGTCACACTTGCTGACCTATACCATCTGATATTTTAGTAGGTCATCTTGATATATTTCATAATAAATAACTGTAGGATACTTTGATGATTTGTATAATAAGAGTTTAGAGAAATGTTATGCACATTAAATGATGTTATAATGTAGCAGCAAAGTCAGTTAAAATCACTTAAATATAACTGTCAATGAGCGTAATGTGATAAATTTTTTCAGTCATTAGCGTATGATCTCATAAAGAGTTAAATGGAGGAAACAGAACACATGAAACAGAATTTACAAATCATTAACTTTTAAATACCTTAACTGTAGATCATTCAGCTGAATCTGTGTGTATATGTGTGATTTGGATTTTTAATGTAGCTTTAACAATTTTACAGTTATATTGCTATGATGTCTGCAGTGTGGCAGTTTGTAGTTATGTCTACTGGGGCATCATGCCGCAGACATGTAACATGATGTCCCACCCAGTCACATTATCTTAGTACTAGGCCGACCAGTCCTAACACTAACCTCTGATGGAGATTTCTGACTTTTGGATGAACCTTTCTTTGGACTTTTGAATGAAGATTTTGTTGATGATTTGGATCCTGTAATGGGAGTGGGCATTTCGCTACTGCCCCCGGAAGCAAGTGCAGGTGAACTGCTGATTCCTTCCATACTGCAAATTTGTGCAAGAATTTCAATCTCTTCATCCGCTAGGAAGATAAAAATTACAAGAAAAATGTTTCAAACCATTCATGAGCTTCCGATATATGTATCATGGCAAATTGGTGTTAACAAGAAAATTCAAGAAGCTACTTTATAGGAAATTTAAGGTCAAATTAGCTGTGAAGTTTCTGACAGTTCTCGACAAGTAGTCAAAAATGCATGGCTTTGTTAATGATTGGTATCTTGCCTGTCTCCATGGATAAGAGTCTCAACTTGGCTAATTTATGTATGAAAGCTAGTCAATAGCACTCCTTTGGGTTAGTTGTTCTTCCCCAAGTTCTTCCTCCAACAAATATACTGGCTGCCATATATAGCCTTTCATTTACTGAAAAATGGCATTAAAGCATTTAAAATCCAATCCAAAAGCAGTTCTGAGAAGTTATTTTCTGTTTACCTTGAAGGAATTAGTGCTGATCTTATTTCCAGTGGTGAAGTGAAGATATCCAGTTATCTCCCTTTCACCCATACCAGCTAAACCATTATAAAATTCGGTTGTAAATTTAAACAACCTGGTGCAAATGACTATTTAATCATCAACCGTTGTGTCAACTATCCCAGAGATACCACTGCATATTGTATTATTCAATGCCCAGTCAGTAGGACCACTGGAAAAGTGCACAGAAATAGTGAATTTTATCAATGATCAGAATATTTACGTCTTCTTCCTGACAGAAACATTGCTAAAAACATCAGGTGATGAGCCCATGTGTTGTGGATCTAACACCCACTAGTTACTACATCAAGTCATTCCCCCGCCACTCTTGCGGAGGAGGAATTGCTGTCATCACAATGTATTCCATGATAAAAAGTCTTAAATACAACACAACCTTCAATTTCTGAAACACATCGTTTGAACTAGTCCAAACAACACTCACACTGGACAGTCAGTTAATCAACCCACCCATAAAAATGGTCACATATTAGATTGGATTCTTCATAGACCTGATGATAAAAAATTTTACACTACATCCTCGTATCAAACGAACTAACATCAGATCACCTCTGCATTATATGCCATCTGGTTGTAGCAGTCCCTAACCCTCCACCTAATTATTCTTGGAGATTTCAACTTTCACTTTGTCCTGGAAACCCATACACGTCAAAACTCCTAGATTCCATTCGTGTTTTCAACCTTAAACAGTCAGTTAACCAACCCACCCATAAACTTGGTCACATTTTAGACTGGATTCTTCATAGACCTGATGATAATATTCTGCAATCCACCCTTGTATCCCATGAACTTGCATCAAATCACCTCTGCATTATATGCCATCTTTACATATCAGTCCCTAACCCTCCACCTTTATTTGCTATTACGAGAAACCTCTGTATAATAAATAGAACCAAATAAGTGCATGACATCCAAGAAAACCTAACAACTTACATCCTACAGCAGAACAATAACTGCCTATGTTCATTGCTTGAAATTCATGCCCCAGCCACCAAATGCAGAGTATCAATAAAAAAAACAGTGCTCTCCATGGTATAGCAGTGTCAGGAACCAGCTTCGTGATGCAAAATGTCATCGCCAAAAAGCAGAGACGCTTTGGCTTTCCACCAGACTCACTATTCATAAACAAATCTATGAAGTTGCTAAGAAGAACGTCTCATAGTCCATTCAGCCAAATTATCCCACTACTTTACTAAGATCATGGAGAGTTCCAGCTGGAAAGAGCTCTTCAAGATAACTTACAAACTAATGTCAAGGAAAAAATGTATACCACTTACAACTACCTTCTCCCCAGTAGACCTGCCAGAGCTATTTGCAAATTTCTTCCATGACAAAGTACAAACCATTAGAGATTCACTTGACAACAAAATTTCAATTCACTTGACACCATTCAGTTATGATACAGAATTTCAGCGACAACCATTAGGAGCTTTTGAACCTGTCTCTATTGATTTAGTACGGACAATCATGATGAAGAGTCCACCAAAGTCTTCACTAGCTGATGTTATTAATATCTCTCTTATCCAGGGAATTCCCATCATTTTTCTAAACTGCCATCATAAAGCCTCTGCTGAAGAAACCAACACTTGACCTTAACGATTTAAAGAACTTCTGCCCAGTTTCTAATCTCTCATTCAAATAAAAAATCTTAGAAAAGTTGTTCTAACCCAATTTGTATCTCATTTAAATTCAAAGTGTTTTTAGCAATAAAAATTCTGCATATCCCCCTTGCCACAGTACCGAAACTACTCTTCTGAAAAAGTATTTAATGACATTCTCTCTTCTTTGGATAGTGGAAAGATTACAGTCCTCACACTCCTTGATTTGTCTGCAGCATTTGACACAATAGACCATGCTATATATTACTTCACCATCTCCAGCATGTATTTGGCATTCAGTGGTTCAAGTCCTACTTAATGAAGAGGACACAAATTATATCTGCAAATGGAATACATTCTAGCCCAGTCGATCTATGTTGTGGTGTTCCACAGGGGTCTGCTCTTGGACCTGTTCTCTTCATTTCATACACTGAGCTGCTCTCAAGTGTCAAAGATCACCGCCCAGTGTCTCACCAACTGTACGCTGATGACACCCATATATACAAGTCTAGCAACAGCAACATTAAATTCTCACAGTCAGGACAAAACCTAGGTGTTACTCTAGACAGTACTCTCACATTACACCAACATGTCATGAACATATGCAAGGCTGCATAACTTGAACTAAGACACATCAGTTCCATTCGGAAATATCTTTCAGTTGATGCCACTAAAACACGTGTGTTCATTAGTACTTTCAAGACTGGACTATTGTAACTCATTTCTGGCTGGTTCGTCACAATATCTACTCCAGAAACTTCAAAACACAGCTGCTCGGATCATCTTTAGAGTACCTCAATCAGAGCACACCTCACCACTGCTCTGTACCCTACACTGGCTATCAATTCGATACAGAATCAAACCCAAAATTTGTTCTCTGTGCTATGTTTCACTGACAGACTCCAGTTTAACATACCTAATCAGCCTCACCCATGTGTATACACCAGCAAGATACTTAAGCTCCTCTTCTGAAAATCATAAACTCATTGTTTCCACTATGAAAATGAAGTCATATGGACAATGATCTTTTGCATACCAGGGCTCGGCGATATGGAATGAATTGCCCATTGAAACTGGACACAAAGACACAGTGGTCCCTTTTAAGAGTGCTCTTAAAACTCACCTTTTTGTGACTGCAGGAACAAACCTAGAAACCTAATAATGTTTTGTATCTCATATTTTTCAGCATTTTTTTTTGTTTTCCAATTTCATGGATTTTGTTATTTGTTTTTCTGTAGTGTAGTCATATCATTATAGATGTAAAGCGCTTAGAGCTTCTAAAGATTAGGTGCTATACAAAGTTCTCAGTATTATTATTATAACTACTTGCTACTAAGAGAAACATCTGTATGATAAACAGAACCAAACTAATACATGAAATACAAATCAAATTAAAAACTAGCTTATCTCCTACAGCAGAACAATTTGATGACTGCCTGCATTCATTGCTTGAAAACCATCCTCTAGCCACGAAGTGCAGAGTATCAAATCAAAAGTGTTCTCCATGGTATAGCAGTGTTAGAGACCAGCTGCACACTGATAAAAAAGGACTAAAGCGGAGTGGCTTTGGCTTTCCACAAGACTCACTTTTCATAAACAAATTTATGAAGCTGTTCTTAAGAAGAACATCACAAACATAGTCCATTTAGCCAAAATATCTCACTACAGTACAAAGATCACGGAGAGTTCCAGCTGCAAAGAGCTCTTCAAGATAACTAACAAAAATAATGTCAAGGAACAAATGTACACCACTTCCAACTACTCTCTCTAGTAGACCTTCCGGACCTGTTTGCAAATTTCTTCCATGACAAGGTACAAACCATTAGTGATAAGCTTGACAACACAATTTCAGTGACTCATCACCATACAATTGCAATACAGAATTTTGGTGACAACCATTAGCAGCATTTGATTCAATGGATTTAGTATGGACAATCGTGATGGAGAGTGCACCAAAGTCTTGTGAACTTGATCCAATTCCAACATCACTACTGCTTGAGTGTTTAGATCCAATATTGCCTTCACTAACTGATGTTATTAATACCTCACTCATACGGGGAATTCAGATCATTTTTCAAAATGGCCATTGTAAAGCCTCTGCCAAATAAACTAACACTTGACTAATGATTTAAAGAACTATTGCCCAGTTTTTAATCTCCCATTCATATAAAAAATCTTAGAAAAAGTTGTTCTAACCAAACTTGTATCTCATTTTAATTCAAACAGTCTTTTTAGCAATGTACATTCTGCATTTCACCCTTGCCACAGTATTGAAACTACAATTCTGAAAGTAGTTAATGACATTCTCTCTGCTTTGGATAGTGGAAAGATTCCAGTCCTCACCCTCCTTGATTTGTCTGCAGCATTTGACACCATGATATATTACTTCACTGTCTCCAGCATGTATTTAGCATTCAGAATATAGTCTTACTGTGGTTCAAATTATACTTAGTCAACAGGACACAAATTGTATCTGCAAATAGAATACACTCCAGTCCATTTGATATATGTTGTGGTGCTCCACAGTGGTCTGTTCTGGGACTTGCTCTCCTTATTCTATACACTCAGCCACTCTCAAGTGTCACATATCTTCACCCAGTGTCTCACCAATTGTATGCTGATGACACCCAAATATACAAGTCTAGCCACACAACTGAAGTTGATGCTACCATCCAAGGAGTAAAAAGGTGCATTTCTGATGTGAAAACATGGATGACGTGTAACTAGTTGCAGGTGAATGATGATAAAACTGAGGCTATTCTGATCACAACACAGACTTTCACATTCACATCCTTTACCTCAGACAATAAATACCAGCAACACCAACATTGAATTCACACAGTATGTTTGTTTGTTTGTTTGTTTGACTAGGATTTTTAATATTGCTTTTAAAATTTTAAAATATTTCAGTCATATCACTACAATTTCTGCAGTAAGGAAGTTTATAGTGATGTCTAGCACTGGGGCACCATGCCACAGACATGTAGCATGATGTCCCACCCAGTCACATTATCCTGACACCATGCTGACCAGTCCTAACACTGACCTCTTCATGATGAGTATCAAGCGAGGCAGCTGTTAGTACCATTTTTGTAAGATTTTGGTATGACTCAGCTGGGGATCGAACCTACAACCTCCCGCTTCTGCAGCAGACGTTCTAACCACTAGGACATTGGTGCGGTGACAGTCAGTATGAAATCTAGACTGGACAGTACTAGTGATGGAAATTGGTCAGAAATTCACAATCGATAATCGGTTTCCCTTAACCAACTGATCATCGATTATAATCGGTTACTAAGAGCAAATTTAAATTTTTGTTACACAGTTACATCCTTGATCAAGAGTTCAATATGTTTATAAACGAATATGAGTAATTAATCTCACATAATTAATGACATGTATACTTTTAACCTGACAATAATATTACATTGTGTGTTACTTTTGTTCTATAACTTTGGTAAACTGAATGCAACTTTTCATGGCTGATCAGTCATATGTAACTGAAATACTGCAACAAATCCCTCGAAATTCTTTCGTTCATATGTGATGTGTCTATAATTTAAAGTATAGAAGGACATGATTTTCTTATTTGTCATTGCTTATAAATACTACAAATAGTGTTGCAATTTAACTGAAACAAATCAACAAAATGATTTTATATTTTAACTCAACAATTGAACAATTTGACCATGTAATAATGACTATATGTTCCTAATTATGAATTGTAAGGTGTTTTATTTGTAGTTGTGAAGGGATTAATAAATTTCAGGTCAGCTTTAGTGGCTACTAGATTTTACTAACCTTTGTGCTTTGCATACACCTAAAAAGTAGTCTCCCTTTACACACAATCAATTAGAGTTCACAATCGATTATCTTGTTGGTTAATGGATAATCAAAACAACACTAGACAGTACTCTCACACTGCACCAACATGTCATGAACAGATGCAAGGATGCATATCTAGAGCTAAGACGCATCAGCTCCATTTGCAAATATCTTTCAGTTGATGCCACTAAAACACTTGTGTGTTCATTAGTACTTTCATGACTGGACTATTTTAACTCAATTCTGGCTGGTTCGTCTCAATATCTACTCAGGAAATTTCAAAACAAAACACAGCTGCTCAGATCATCATTAGAGTGCCACGATCTGAGCACACCTCCCACTGCTCTGTACCCTACACTGGCTATCCATTCGATATAGAATCAAACACAAAATTTGTTCTCTGTGCTACTTTTCACTGATGGATCCAGTCCAGCATACCTATCTCGCCTCATCCATGTGTACACACCAGCAAGATACTTACGCTCCTCTTCTGACAATCATATACTCATTATTCCCACTATGAAAACAAAATAATATGGACAACATTGTTTTGCATACCAGGGCCCAACAATGTGGTGTGAATTGCTCATTAAAACTAGACACAAATACAGTGATCCCTTTCAAGAGTCCTCTTAAAATGCACCTTTTACGACTGCAAGAACAAACTTAAAGACCTAAAAATGTTTCCTACCTTAAATATTTTCAGGATTTTTATATTTTCTAATTTCATGGTTTTGTTTTATGTCATCATATCATTATAGATATTGTAAAGCACTTAAGAGCTTCTAAAGATTAGGTGCTTCACAAAGCCCTCATTATTATTAGTATTATCTGACTATTTGTCTTTATCTAGAATATATATATCTATATCTTTTTTAAAATCCAAGCGAACTGAAAAAAAAGTTGACATGATTCAAAAACTGGCTTTAAACAAAAGAAATTGACTTCACGTCAGATGTAAAAGTCCAAAACTATATTTCACTAAAACAAAGATTATTTTGTATTCTAATAAGCAGTTTCAAAAACATCCCCAAATTGTAAAATCAAGGAATGATGGGGGCGAAAGAGTCACATGATCATTTATATCACATGCTCCTAACATGACCCTGACAAGAACCAATAATTTTAAGATTAAATAAAACCTGTTTATGTGGTGGCCACTAACCTTAAATCAATGTCAGGATCTAGGTCAACATTATTTGTTTACCAAAGATTATTCAGGCCAACTGATTTTCTGAAAAAACATCTCTAGTGAATACATTTACTATAAAATAGCATGTAATGAAAACTAAAAAAAGAATTTAAAACTGACAAACAAACAGTTTCATATATATTAAATAAGATATACGTAACAATTGTTTGGCTAGAAAAATAATATGCTTTTTTAATGAAAGAGGTAATTTTGACAACAGAGAAATAAAGCCATGTGTTCGGATCATTGGTTTCATTCAACAGGATTACAGCACCTGCAGAAGTCGGTACAATTGTGGTTCTTTTCTCAGCATCATTAGCTACAATAAATCAGACCATAACATTGTGATACCTTCAGATTTGACCACAGCACTTACATAAGTGGATATAATTGTGGCTGTATGCAACAGAACCACATCACTTGCAAAAGTAGATATAACTGTGGCCCAGTGTTGGCATCATTTGTCTCAACTGGTCCGCAGTAGTTGCAGAAGTAAATATAACTGTCCCTGTGTTAGCATCTATTTATTTGTCCATCCCTCTCACGTTGCCACTTTTTCAAAACCTGTATCTACTTTTTTATAGCATGTACAAATTCTTGGTAATATTATGTGTACTGTGAGTACCATACTCCAATATGTGCACTGTGAGCACTAAACTCCCATATGTGCACTGAGTACATTATTCCCATATGTGCACTGAGTACAATACTCCCATATGTGCACTGTGATAACTATACTCCCATATGTGTACTGTGAGGACTATAATCCATATGTGTACTGTGAGTAATATACTCCATATGTGCTTGGTGAGTACTATACTCCATATGTGCTTGGTGAGTACTATACTCCAGTATTTGCATAGCGAGTACTATACTCTAGTATGTGTGCTTTATGTGTTTTATATCATTCAATCCATAAATATAATGTTATTAACCTGAATACCAGAACTTTAGTAATATAAAGAAACCATATTAGCACATGAAATATATTCAGATGATTTTTACACCAGTTTCTTATGATAGCTATGTTTAATTATTTGTATTAAAAAATTATTCAGTGCTTCAGAAAACTAATATACCTCTATGTATGGTCAAACCAGCTATTCTTTAAGTGCTACTTGCACAAAAGAATACCCATAGTCTGTCGAGTTTTTCAGAATGTACAAGACATCTCTTTAGGGCATGCAGATTATTTACATAAGGCAAATGATTATTTTACATAGGGCAAGTGACCATTAACATGGAACCAGTGATTTTTCAACAGCTACTTACTCCTGAGCAGCCTGAGACAAATTTCTTTTTATGCAATATTTTTTATAATGTAAAAAAATCTGAATGATATTTATATGACTTTTGGATAAGGAAACTGTTTTAACGATATTATAATTACAGTAATGTGATAAATAGAGAAACTTCTCTTTGAAGATAGAATTTGACCTGAGGCATGTCCAGTTGGTTGCTGATGCTCTCATTTTACTCAATTTTTGAAATCTGAACAACAAAAATTAATTAGATCTGTAGAATTCACTTGTCTAGTCTGCCAGTACCAATTAAACATTTTGTTTTGTGAATAAAATATTTCACATCGCTTTACAAACTGACAAACGGGTAATATACAAAACTGACAAACGGGTAATATACAAAACTGGCACAAGGAAGCAGTATTAAAAAAGCAATGAAAATACAGCATTCAAGTAACTGGCAGAAAGATGCATCATTCAAGCAAATTTACAAATGCTTGGTACAGTGTATATGGATCAAACAGATTTTAGTCACCAAATAACTTGCAATGAATGCAATCTGACTCAATCCCTTGCTTTGAAGATCAATCACAGCAAACATCACACATGTACCACTAAAGAAAAGCATGCAAAAAGGAGCTGCTGGGTGACAAAATATTGATGTGCTTAACTAACCAACCGCATGCTTGTTTTTAATAATACATAAAAATAGCCAGCCATTTTATTGTCAGGAAAGATCTTTATATAAAGTATTCCAAGGGCTGATAGTGGGCCCTATAAGTAATGTTGACAAGTTTAAGTTGTATTTTTGTGGATACCTCCCAGATCTGAAAGTTAACTTGAGTCACAGCTCAAATACGTTTTAAAAATTATTCCCAATATTAGCAATTTTTTGTTTTATTGTATTAAAAACTGTTGCTGATTGTTCCAATCTAAAAAGTATGTGCCCTGGCCCAAATAAAAATTACTGTGGAAACATCCATTTCAGGAAATTTTTTCTGCCCTGCAGAAATCTAATTCTAAAACTATGCAGTTTTTCATGAATTCAACTTACATTCATCATCAGGAGTCCTTTCAATCCAGGCATTAACGGCCATAACCTGTCGGTATAGATCCTGACCACTTGCATTAAAAGTATTTGTTCTACAATTCTTCAACTCGTATACAAACTCCTGAAAACAAAACATGCAATGAACCAATATAGTATCTGTCAATAGCAATGATTATGCTTAAACTTTAATTTACATTGATTATGCAACATGGTATTAAAATATTATACTGACAATGGTGATCTTTACAAGTGCTTGCAACCAAAGAAACTTAGTTCATACAAGGATTTCATCAACTGCCATATTGCATACTTGTTAATTCTGTGAGACATATCCGGATAGTCTCTGCTTCCTTCCAAAATTATAACTTGCAATAGCAATAAAGAGCAAGCATGTCTGTCCAGCAACAGGTGCAGACACTTTAGCAATAAAACTGATCAAACACTTAGTTAACTGCAAATGATGCTCTTATTGCCAAAAATGAATTTCTAGCAATCCAAAATAAAATCGTGTATTGTATTTAACTGATATCACTGATGTTTTTGAAACACCCCAATAATCTGGTAACAAAAATATATTTTTGCAAGTTTGGTTGGATTGTGGGTTGGTACCATTTCTCAGTGCTGGATAGGCTAGTTACAGTATGGCTAGTGGAGGAAAAACCTGGAAAAACCCTTGTTAGAAGCACTGAATCACAGAAGCTTCTAGCAGCTTTCTCACATACTCATATTGGCCGAGTTCGAGACTTGACCCTAGATGGACAGAGGTGAGATGGCAGTGATTGGCAAAGATGAGTGATTTAGATCACCTGGCCACCCACAGCACCTGCTCGCAAAGAATTTGTCCGATAAATGCACATACTGGATTTGATAAAAATACATTCATTATTATATTATCATGTTCACAAGCAATGAAAACTAAAACTAGAGATAAGACTTTAATATCAATGTCAGAGTACTGTCAATTAGCATGTTCTCTGGAAATACAAAGCTAAAATTACAATCTTCAAAAACTCGCTTAAGTACAAAATGCAAGTAACAACCTTTGACTTGACTTAAAGGTCAATTTAATTTGATTTTTATAACTCCTTGAAAAAAATTCTGATATGCTGGTGGCAAGATTTGAACCATTAAACACTGCAGATATCAAAGCCATCTGTCTTGCAAGAAGAGTAATGAAAGCAAGATTTACAAGACTGACAAAATATTGTCATTTGTTTTATTGCACCATCTGCCAAACGAAGTTTTGTAGTGTGATTTGCAGCTGCCTTTGAAGCATCCTTTGAGTTATCTATAAATTCTTGTGTATTTCTTAAATTTGGTAAAGAGTTCCTTCTAAGAGTTTAAAATGCAGATATTTTTTTTTTGCTGAATGGTGTGTAAGGAGAACATTAAGAAGTTAAAAAGATGTTACAGAAATAAACGAGGTTTGGATTTTTCAATAATTTATTTTTGTATTGTCAAGGCTGGAAGATCTTCTAACGCTATAGGTATGAATCACACCAGGTCCATTTTCATTTCAAATTTTGCACTTGGATTGGAAAACAGTCTTAAAAGGAGTTTTTTCTTGTCACTGACTCTCATCAAGTTATGACAGTGAATCATGCCCTTGGATGATTTTAGTAATCAAAGAGCAAAAGTAGTTACTGTTATATCATAAAAAGTCTATAAATATTTTAAATATTTTCAACTCTTCCCTCTTTGATCACACCCCCAAGCAAGTCATCAAATTTTAATGTTTTCATGGTTTTTTTTGAAAAATATAGTCATTTCATCTATAAATGGAGATAGTGCAACAAACAGACTTGATGTGTATTTTGTTAGGATGACTATAATAGATGGAAATGATGATTTTTTTTGTTTGAATCAGGTAAAAGTTTTATTCTTTTTAATACACTTTTTTATATTATTTTCCATTGTGCTTTTGTTATATATCGATGATACGTGCTCACCCACCCACCAAAGCCTAAGAAATGGACATTTATCAAGTGCCAGGTATACAAAAGTGGGATATTCAGTAGATAAAGATACCTCTTGATCGACCTGTTTAAGCCAACTTGTTTCATGAAGTTGTATGAGAGGAAAATAAGATCAGAGGGGAAAAAAGATATAATGAGGATGTGTTGGAAGATGGTGGTATTTTAAGAGATATATAGGACTAAAAAGGTAAAGAAATAGTTAGAAAACGAAGTTGGGCTCATTGAGACATGCTTATTTGCCTAGACCATGTCTGTCTGGTATGAAGTAGATTAGTGTGTTGCATCAGATAGTCTCTCTTTGACTGCCAAGGCGAACAGGATGCCTCCACTCAGTCCCCTCTTATGACATGCTGTGAGGATGCATTGGGCATATTCTACAACCTTGAGGGGTACTAAAAACTGTGTTGTGTTGTCACAAAATTTCAACCACCACACACTTAAAAAACACCTAATCAAATTTCCATGATGTAACAAAAAGAAGTCCAACTTCAAATATGTCATAAAATAAAGTTGTATTTGGGCAATTCCAAAACAATTGATAAGAAATTTCTATTTTTCAAAGATGCGCACATAAAAATTTGACTTCTCTGGAGACAAGATACAGGATTATGAAACGAACAGTGTCTTTGAATGAGGTCTCAATAATCCCAAAATAGTGTTTTAGTCCAAAAAGTCAATGAGCTCTTAGCGATTTCAATGAATAATTGAAATATACAACTCCTCACAAATGATATCTGAACACAGATGTAAATGATTCCTGGGAGTGATCTGGAATGAATATTTGATTACCAAATGCATTTATATGCATCTCTGTTTGACCTGTGATGCAAAAGTATTTTCCCAAAATTTTCACTAATTCTTGAAAGGAATATCTTGTTTACTACTTTAAATCCTGACAAAAGTCAGGCAGCTATAAATCCATTCCTTTTCCTCAATGACAATCAAGATTTAAGCTAGGTAACATAAAACTTTTTTAGTCAATCATGGACAAACATTTCTTGACAATCTTGATGCAAAAAAAGAACATAAAAGATGTTTCAACCTCTAACGACATTTTTTTAAATTTGCATGTAATATTTCATCCTACATGCTGTGCTAGTTTATTACGAATTCTTACTTAATATGGGCATTAGATTTTCCTGTTATGTATGTACTTTTTTTTCCAGTTTTAACGCAGAACTTCATTTTTATCAATAAGCATGTACTTTTGTTAGTCTTACTAGATGATGTGCTGAATATTTGTCGTACTTTATACAATTTTAATTTTTAAAATATTGAAATTAAAATATTGAAATTTCAAATATGAAATTGTATTTATCCCCTGCATATCCCTTATGCATGACAAATGCTCACTTGAGCTTATTGTTTTCTTCAAACAAAAAAAAAATGTTTAAAATAAAGTTGGATTCTCATGTTATAATGGTTGTAGGTCTTTTATTATTTTCTTTTTCATAACTAGTTCTTATCAAAAGGATTTACTACAATCATACACAAACCCAGAAAATCTGAATGAAGTTCCATTAATTATATAATAATCAATGACAAACTCAGCCAGTTTCTGATTCTAGTAGAAATGAACACCCAATTATATACATGTATTAAGGGGACACCTCTGTTCATCCAATTTATATTTAATTGGAAAACCCCACCTCTGTTCACCCAATTATATATGCAATGGGAAGATCCCACCTCTGTTCACCCAATTATATACTGAATGGGAAAACCCCACATGTTTACTGAATTATATATTTAATAGGAAAACCCCACCTCTACTGACCTAATTATATATTCAATGGGAAAACCACACCTCTGTTCATTGTTTATGGTTACTGTCATTATAGTTTTCTTTAAGTGTGTCTACAGGTTTTGACTTAAGCATTTTTTTCTGAGTCTCTGTCACGTGTTTATCCAAATTAAATTTCTAGAAAACAAACTCTGCATAGGAGACAAGCATTATTAATTTGCAAAACAATGTATATATATATATATATATATATATATATATATATATATATATATATATATATAAAATTAGATATATATAAAAAATGTATAAATCTGAGATACTTAATGTCAGTGCTTAAGTAGACCAGTATCTTTAACTGATAACTTACTCGTGATGTCATCATAGCCATCTCAAATGCTGTCTCAACAAATGGTTCATTTTTCAGATTCTCTGAAACAAACATAAGGGAAAGCAGAATTATGGTATGAACAAGCTTTATTTAAGTTTATTGTCACCCATTGTGGCTGAAGGCATTTAGAAACAGTGCTATAGCAGACAAATGGAAGCCACCATAACTTGATGGTTAGTGTGCTGAACTCCCAACCAAAAGGATGTGGGTTTGAATCCTACTATCAGATCAACCAAAGCTCTTTACTGTAATGTACCTTGGGAAGGGCACTTTACTTCGATTACTTTCACACTAAATAGACTACTTCTCTTGTCCGAACCAAACCAAACCAAACTCAACATTAAGTTTATTGTTAATTATGTGATTTTAAAACAAAAATCACTCTTTAATCCAAAAGCAAATGGGTTTCTTGGCCAAATTAAATTTTGTAAAACTTGTTGCTCTGAATAAAAAGACCAGTAATGCTCTAGTCCCAACTGAATATAACCTAGTCAATATTTAACCCAATATTTAAGTCAAAGTCCCATTTAAATATAACCTAGTCAATATTTAACCCTATATTAAAGTCAAAGTCCCATTTAAATATAACCTAGTCAATATTTAACCTTATATTTAAGTCAAAGTCCCATTTAAATATAACCTAGTCAATATTTAACCCTATATTAAAGTCAAAGTCCCATTTAAATATAACCTAGTCCATATTTAACCCAATATTTAAGTCAAAGTCCCATTTAAATATAACCTAGTCAATATTTAACCCAATATTTAAGTCAAAGTCCCATTTAAATATAACCTAGTCAATATTTAACCCTATATTAAAGTCAAAGTCCCATTTAAATATAACCTAGAGAGTATTTAATTTTATTAAAAATACAGAATGCATGTATTAAAATTTAAATTTAACCTAGTCCATATTTACCTGTATATAAAATGTTATGACCATATGGAGTTAACTTAGTAACAAAAAGGAACAAGAACCAACAGTTTTGTTAAATTCAACAAATAATTTATTTCCTTATAATGCATAGTGATAATTTAAAAACTTCAATTTCATCCCAAATAGTCATATCAATATGAAGTTACAACTGAGTTCCAGAGGTATTCCAATTCAGTTCCAATACTGAATATGATGATGTGCCACTAGTCTCTAAAGTGCTAATATGCCAGTGGCCTGGATTGTGATGATGTGCTAACAGTCTTTTGCTAATATAAAAATCCTTGTCTGAATTCACTAATTCCAAATTAACGTTCCAGTCCAAGAATATTATTCAGAGAAGTTTTTATTTCCAGTGAATAATAACATGAATTGATTAATCTACCAAAACCAAACGAACACTACAAGAAAAATTCAGCATGTTTATCACATAAAATATTCAAATTCTGCTCGTCTGAATATTGCATACAGTAAAGGCAGGCTGCTTTTCCCTAACAGCATAAAATCTGCAATTTCATTTACCTACCTTTAAAATTTTATACACATGAAAATATATTGGAACTTTATATACATGTAGTCCTTAAAGAATTGACTTATTGAGACCTTTAACTATTTATCCTTTATATATACATTCATTTACATTCCTAACAACTCTAAAACCCTGGAGAACTCTAGCTATTTCTATCCATTAAAACACATGGAGGCAAAAAGAATTTCAAAGTAACCATAAAGGTGTAAAGCATGCACCGTGCAGCACTGATCTGCTATTCTGTAATTCTGTAAGTCTGGTGGAATATTATTCACTCCTAAAGGTTTAGACTCCCTGACTCCAAAATGCTATTCTCCATTAATAACCATAACAGTGAGTCAACATACTCTGTGGGAAGAGTATAATACTTTCAATTCCTATCTTTAAACTGCACGAACAGAATCATCTCCCCTTTCAAACCATGTCCGTAAAGGGAGGTGAATTGTTGGCAATGTTTACTTGTGGATGTTTTGTCACCTTACATCTTTGTAGACTTTTATCTCACTATCCTTAGAAATGGAATTACCTCCCTTTATAAATGATGGCACTCACTGAATGTTTAGACTTGAAACCTAATCTCTGTCCTTGCTCTATATGAACAAGATTTGATACCCTAACTAACCATGACAGTATGTAGAAAGGTGTAAAGTGTGGTAATACTTATTCCTAGATGCTTTGGTTCCCTCCCTTTACTAGATAGCAAACTTGGCAGGTAAAGAGTGCATGTGGCAGTATTCTCCGATGATTTGGCTCACAGTGATTGGAAGTTCTTTGTCTCTATACCATAGTTCTTGCCAGAAGCTGGAGAGGAGGTAGGAAGGAGGTAATACTTACTCTTGACTGGCCCATGTCCCTGAGGCGTGTATTCTTGAATTTCTCTGTCTTTCTTTTGGATAATTTTAACCAGCTCTTTCTGTCTCCGCTTCAGCTCTGACACCATTACCATCAGTGGGATAATCATGTGAGTGGAAGACTGGTGGAAAAAAACCAACAAGGAACAAATACTTTGAGCACCATTTTAAAGACATGATTTTGAAACTGGTGGTTGCACCTGTAAAGCTACAAGGTCAGACCAAACATTTAAAAGAATAAGGTGCTAGCTCATATAAAACAAAAGAACAAATCATTACTTGACTGCCTCATGATAATCTTTTTCATGTGCAACTGTTTTTATTCAGAGTAAACCTGACCTTCAACCTTTATGTCCTTTATGTAAAGTGCAATTCATTCACAAAATTATTATGTTGATATATAAACTATTTTAATTCTTTTATTGTGACCCTTTGATCCTCTGATCACAAAACTTATAGGTTTCTTTGTAACTATAAATTCAAGACATCCACAAAATTTGATGACTGCGGATGGTGAGAACTCTGTTATTGTGCTGAAATAATTTTTCTTTCTTTGTTACCATAAACTTCAACCTCTCAACTTTTGAACATATAATAGCCTGTCAGACAAAGATGAAGAATCCATCATGCCGCATGTAGCATATTGTCACACATAGTCACATTAGGTATTCTGACACCAGGCAGACGAGTCCTAACACTAACCACTTAAATGCTGAGTCCCTAGCGATGCATCTATTTTACAGGTCTTTGGTATGACTTGGCAGGGGTTTGAACCTGTGACCTTTCACATACGAGATGGATGCTCAAACCACTAGGTCACTTGAGCTGTCTTAGACTAGCGGTATATAAAACAAACTATAAAATATATTTATTCTTGCCATTAATTTTTCAATGCAGCACTAAAAATACAAGTCTAATTCATCAACACAAAGCCATGACAAGTTTACAATACATTCAAAGTTTTTTATTTTTGTTTTGTCATTCACTGTAATAAAATGTGTTTATTATAGTACTTGCAAAACTGAGAAAGATTGATTGCGTATATATAACTTTGCATATAGCTTTTATCACTAACTCGGAATAAGCCATTGACAGATAGAAAGTATACAGTTTTGAAATTGGCAGCAAGTAACTTCATTTTGGAATTAGTCAACTGACAAAATTTAGAAATAAAACTTGATTCTGCTCTTTATTCAGAATATGAGGTAAATTGCAATTAATGTAATTAACAAGAACTTTATATAATTCATTGGGCTATTAACCTACTAATAGTGTGCTTTTCTTATTCACTTATTTTCTATTGCCATAAAAAAACTCAAAGCTTCAGAAATTTAATAGGTGGAAAGATAACGAGTGAGAATTAGTGCAATAACCAAAGTAAACATAGTGACAATTTTAGTTACAAATTTAGAATCAATATGAATGAATCAAAAGAAACAGTAATAAGCCAAACTCTCTTCCACCTCTAGTTTGGAATAAAGCTCTACCAAAGATGCATGTGTAACGCCATTTAAAAATAAAACATTAAGCCATGAATTAACAGAAATAAATGCAATCTGAGATAAATTTTATAGCTTTAACAAACATGTGGTTTAGTAATGTCATGTAATATACATGGCATTATTGAAATATAGGATTTATTCAGCTTAGCACTAGAGCTACATGCAGCATGTAGCATGATGTCCCACCCAGTCCCATGATCCTGACAACAGGCCAACCGGTCATAATACTAACCTGTTAATACTAAGCACCTAGCGAGGCAGTTGCTAGTACCATACTTTACAAGTCTTTGGCCTGATTAGCTGAACTTCAAACCTGCAACCTCATGCATCTTAGGTGGACACTAGACCACCAGAGGTATCAAAGAATAATATAAACAAGAAATTCCACTTAGATAAAGCTAAAACCAAACCAAGGTACAAAACATTTCCTCACTAAGATTGCGGTAATGGGGTAATGGTTCTTATTGTGGTTTTCCCAGAATCTGTATCATCTATCATGTGCTTAGAAATGGTGATTAACCCAAGACAACAACACCTTTTCATGATAGACACTTCCCTCAATCAACAATCAAAAACAGTTTCTCAATTTCTCACCATTCTCGAGTCTTGCAGTGAGCAGAAGAATTTCCAGATAAATGGTATCCCTATCAATTGAGAGGTAAAGGTCATCACTTTCTCATGCTTAATCCCATCTTCAATTGGATCCAAGCTTATATTCAGTACTACATCCCTCTGTGTCTTCTCCAGGGCACTTTGAATATGCTCAAGGATTTGAATCATAGAGACTTCAAGGCCAGGATTCAGTTTCTGAAATGTTTAATAATATATTCATTACCATGAAATCTTTAAGAAATACTCCTAATTATACAAGATTATTTAATGAATTAACATTATATCAGTATAGTCTAAAGGACAGTGGCTGCTTTTGGGAATTAAACTCTGCTCTTTTGCATGACAGTCCCACACAAATATGTGTACCATGAGACTAAGTGTAGGCTAGTTACTCAAGTGGCATATAAAGATCGAGCAACAGTTAGTGACAGTGATAGCTATACTTTTTATACCACATTCCATGTTTTGTGGTGGAGACTGGTATCCAGATCTCAGTAGCTGACTGCACAACAGGGGAAGTGTTTCATTGTCTCTGAACGGTGGCTCTGGGTGAGACATTCAACTTTTCATTATCTTTGGAAGTAGCCAACTAACAGTTTCAACTTGTTACTCATGTGGCATTAAATGCTCAGTGTGAAAGATTGACAATTTGGACATCAATGGCAGCACTATACGTTTTATATTAATTCTCAATTTTAGGGAGAAACTTTGTGCGAGTTCTTCGGTAAGAGGTACAGTGTTGCACATTGCGCACTGGCTCTTGGGTTTCCTATAATTTTCAGTCTATTGCAGATGTGAAAACTTTTAAAGTAGGAAATTGGGTTTGTAAAGTGGGCCTATCTCACACGCTTGCCCGCACATATTATAGTCTATTATTGACATCATTTTTTTAATTTTGTCTTTTTCAGAAAACATAGACTATTGTACATGTGTATAAATAAATAAATACATACATACATATATACATACATACATATATATATATATGCACATACATACATACATACATACATACATACATGTCTCAGTGAACTTGATACCAAAAATGCTACACAACATGATCTGATTGGTCCTGGCTGTTACAACTCATTAAATCTTCTGCCTCTGCTAGTTTAGACAGCATAACATTCATAATAAATTTAAGTATTGCAATCTCAGAGGTTTCCAAAATATGGAAAACTGAAAAAGTAACTTCTATTCACAAATCTGGTTCTAAGGATGATGCTGATCTTAATACCAGCAAACTTTTTAAAATTGATTGACTCATTCATGTCATATATAACCAAATACTTGCTGTTACACCATTGAATCAATCAGGCAATAGACAGAAACATTCATGTGAAACTGCCTTGATCTCTCCGACTGATAAATGCCTTCAAGCACTTGACCAAGGTACAATAATAGGATCTGTATTTGTAGATTTCAGAAAAGCTTTTGACATAGTGGATCATGAAATATTTTGAAGAAACTGAAAATTTACCATCGTGATGAAAGCAGTTAGATGGTTTACTTCATACATAAGTGAGATAACTTGTTTATATAAATACATGTAATGTTCTGTTTGAACCTGGACCAATTAGATATGGCACAGTTCTAGATTAATTACTATTTTTTTAAAATTTATTAATGATCTACCACTTTTACTAAGGGAGTCAATATCACATACAGATGACAACACTGTCAGACATCCAAAACACAAAGCATGGACTTAAAATTTCTTCACAGCATGAACACTAAAAAAGACATGCCATTCATGCACACCTACAACAAAGCAGTTCAAGTTTCTACACATTTACGGTAATACAATTTCTCTTTGCATACCTGGGTAACTGATCATTAAGATCAATAGGAAATTTTACTAAACAATTTACAGCTTTGCTAATTGAAAAGAAATATTATCAGAAATTTCCTTTCAATCATTTTTTTTTCAGTGTCTTTGCACGTACTCGTTTTGAAAATGTGAATAAAGCAAAACATTGATTGGTCTTTATTTGCAAACATTTGCTCCCACTCAGGACTGTCAGGTTTTCTACACATGATCTGGAGACTCGCATTTAAATTGGGAGAATTGACAGGTCTGCCTATGTTCCAACATCTTAACTTGTGATTTCCCAAGGAATTCTTTTTCTTCTGAAAATCTAAAGCATTCTCGTATGTTTCTTGAGAGGGTGTCTGATAGGATCCATATTGGCACTCCATGTAATGTCAAAAATCACTAAAAAGATGATAAAAACTGAAAGACTACAGTGAATATTCATTTTAATACAATGTATCTGGCATTGAAAACATTCAGTGTTTGTCATTATCAACTGAGTTGCAATATAAAATCTTTGACAACTGCTGGCATAATATTTTTGAGATTCAAGTCACCTACAGCATTGAAAGACTTATTTGATTTTGAAGTTCAATTCAAACTACAGCATGAATGATTTTATTGTTTTTGAGCCTGAAGTAATGACAAATGAGAATAAATTTGCACAAATACACAACTGTCATTTAATGAATGATTTATTAATTTAACAAGAAAACTAATGATGACCAAGGATAATGAATACTGGTAGGTACTCAGCCTGAGTAAAGACCAAATTCAAATTTGAACCAGCTTGTTTAATTGGATATTCAATTATTTTTATGAGTTCCTTCAGCATATGAAAACATGTTTATTACAGTAATGTAAGTGTCAAAGAAGTTTATGATAGTACAGTACAGATGACAATGTTAAAGTGGCAAAACAGTCAAGCAAGCAAGATTCTCCACACTACTTGTCCATATTGTAAAACAAGTTTCCTTTTGCAAGAGAAAAATGCTTTGTCCCTCCAATTTGAAAGGTGGGTAAATACTGCATCCCCTACCCTTGAGACCCTAGTGAAAATCTGGCAGGATAAAGGCAAGTTAATGAACCCAGGCAAACAATTCAAGTTTACACAGGGGTCATGCTACCAGTAAAAGTGGGTGACTAAGTCGCCTAAAAAATGTAAACTTCACCTTCTTCTATTAGGAAAGCAAAAACAACTTTGACCTGTAATTGTTAAAGTAACATAAAATGACTGTCCGTTTTGAGATACTTCCTGGCCTTGTCCCAGTTAGTTCCATTACAGTGTATTGTTTTTTAAGGCGAAATGTAGGCTTCAAGCCATCAAATGGTCGGTGTTGATATAAATGCAATGACAAAAATAAACTTCTTGCACATTCATAAATCGCAGGCATGTCTTTTAACAGCTGATTGACCATTAACCCTTTCCCAAGTAAGTTAGCAACTATTACTGCCAGATTTTTGCAAGTTATTCTTTGATGATAAAAACATACAAACCTGTGTTTTGAAAATTAAACTAATGTAAATATTAATTTGTTTTTAAAGAATAGAATTGGTAACATGAATATTTTAACTTCTGTGTGCACAAAAATTTTATTCATAAAAAATCTGGTGATCCTGTCGAGGGGAAATAATGGTGGGCATCGTTGAGTCTGTATAGTACCGCTTTATTAGATTGTCTCTTTTGTAAACCATTGTGCAAACATATTCAAGACAATCCACAGAAAGCCGTCTAAATATTATGTTATTGATGATTTAGCTATCAATGGACGGTTGTTTTTGTTGTTGCTGTTGTAGGGTTTAATGCCATTTTTCAGCACATGATTGGCTATACATGGTGGCCAGTATTAATGGAGGAAGAATCCGGAAACCCCCCCCCCCCCAGAAAGAACCACCACCTGCGGGAAGCTACTGGCAAGCTTTCTCACATACCCACATTGGCCAAATCTAACACTCGAACCCACGTATACAGAGGTGAGATGGCAGTGATCCGTAATGGAGAGTGCTTTAGACCAACAACCTGCCAGCATTTGGGAGCTCTGGCAAGAATCTGGTTAGAACTGATGAAAGAATATGAAAGGTTTTTGTGCATTATTCTATTCTGATTGATACTTGTTCATAAAATTGGTTGTCATACAAACAAATGGGATGTTGCTTGAATATCATAACTGTTAATCCATTTCTGAAACTTTTTCACAATATGGATGCATTTTAAGGATAAATAACAGTGCAACAAGATCATCTTTCAGCAACAAAGAAATCCAGCTCAACATTATTTGTTTTTACTGCCAACATATACCTACATCACAGGACACAGTACAAAATGTATGGAAAAATGGCAACCAGTCTAGAAATGGTTGAAATCCCACCACAATTAATAGTTCAGGGTCAGTACCCACAGAGTTCTAGTCATATTTGTAAAACATTTTTTTCCCTCATTTTGGTGGTGGTAGAATAGTTAGATTTCTGCATGTTTTGTAGGATTTAAAGGTAATTGTTTATTCTTGAGAATATGAGCTCAGGGAGTGGTTGTCTGTTTCTTTAGGCGACAGTGCACAGTGAGTAATAAGGCCTTGGTGATGAACCGGAAGTGAATGCTCTTCTGTTTACATGGTGCTTAGTTTATGGTACCGTCTCTCAAAAAATATGCCGCAGCCTTTCAGAAGCACTTCACTGTTAAGTGATCATTGAAGGTATTTGCGATTAACATGATTTGTAATGATTATCACAGCGGAAAAGTCAGTACTCAGAAACAAATGTAGAAAATATATAGTAAAATTGTGTTTTATTTCCGGCTGAACATAAACTAAAGTATATACCAGTTTGTTTGGCTAGGATTTATTAAAGATGTAAGACAGATTTTTTTTTTTGTAAAGTAAAAAAAAAAAATTATTTGAGTTCTCATACTAGTTGTGACTGTAAAATAAATAGAGACGTTTTAGTCCTTAAATCAGTCGTCAGTTTGCAACACTCTTCATTGAAATGTGTACTGGACTCTTTGGTGCGGAATAAGAAGCACATGTTTCGAACGCATGTATATCCAGTAAATACTTATCTCCTGGTTTCATCTATACTGATAAATACAGACTTAATCATAAGCACTCAGAAATGTAAACTTATTGAATTTTTAATATCATGGTGTTTGCATAGGTCTGCTATGGAAACTAAATTAGCACCGCGAGTCGTACATACACAATATATGTAGCAGATTTTAGGTTCTTCTGAACTTACCTTTCGATCAATGGTGAAATCCAAGATTATCTGAATGCTAAAGGCAACTTCCGGCCCAGTACTTGTTCTCGTGTTCGTGATAGCAAGTCGGTAAGTGTCACATTTTATACAATGTGCCGTGAATTAAACTAGGTTTGTTGAGATGAAAATGATCCATTCTGTATTATGGCTGCAGTAAGTTGAACATTAGGAATACAAAAGTAGGACAAGCTAACTGTACTGGAAATACAGAGAGGTGCAGATTGGTGTCTTCAGACATGTTACTGTATTTGGTACTACATGTATTATGGTAGATTCAAAAGATTCGAGGGTTCTTTCTTATCGGGTTTTCGGTAATTTTCTGTATAGCGCCACCTATGTGCTTACCTTGTATATTAAGGATTTTAACGTTTGCTGGTGACTTCGCAACTGACAGGTGTTGACTTCAAAACTTTGTTGTGCATTTTTATCAATGTAACGCCAGGTTTTGTTTAAACTGTGGCTGACATGTACTTTCACGCACGTTAGTGTGTAATCGCACCGACAACCCAGACTATATTCTCACCGACAATCCAGATGAAATTTGCATTGATTACACAACTCTAGGAACATACTTATCCATGGCATCAGATGTCCAGTAGACATATATATATATATATATATATATATATATATATATATATATATATATATATATATATATATATATATATATATATATATATATATATTGTTAAGGGTATTTCATTTTGTCAGACATTTCGCCGTACTTTATTGATAAAACGTTAGACTCCTGTGATAAATACCAACAGATTTCAGATGTTGTACTACAAATTTGAACAATTATAAGAAAGTCACGCAAATGTTTTTAAAGAAACGGCACAATACCTGATTCTGAACAGTTTTATTCCGAGAAATATGACTAGAATCCTGTCGCTGTCGCAGCAACGAGGAGAAAGTCAGGTTTATCAAGCACCAGTCAGCGATGTTTTTGTGTTTGGCAATGAAATATGCCCAGTTATTGGTAAATCGGACTTTCTCTAGGTTGCCACGATAGCGACATGTTTCTGTGAATGATTTGTCACTAATTATTACTATTATGATTGTATTTTATATAGTCCCAATTTCCTATTACCTTCTGTTGATATTTTGTCAGAAACTCGGGATTTCGCATCACCGTATAGTGGCGGGATAAATAAGCAAGCCGCTTGTTAGTGAAACTAAGCAACCTAACATGAAAACGCTGGCAGTAAGATTAAAACTAAGAATACATTTATAAAAAATTGGGGTGTGTGTGATTATTTGCTTGTAAGCAGAACGATATGCATAGATCTTTGAAATTTCATCACTGCAATAATAAAATGACTGAATATCAGAGGAGTTGGGAGAATCGTTCCTTATTCTGCATGGATAAAATTTCGAAGACATGTTGGTTAAGTAAATTGGATTCGGTTTCAGACAGTTGTAGAATATGGGAATTTTATGCCGACCCCGTAATGGAATTTTTTTTTTTCGATGGCGTTGATCTTACCTTGACTCGATCTGTCAGGGAATCGTCTTTTACTTCCTCGTACCAGAATGAAACGAAATCAGTTAAGATAATTTCATACGAACACTCTGTGAAAAACCATTTGATTAGAAATGGATGTCCAACTATTTCTAATGGGTGCCAGGGACATGCTCTTAAATCCGGTAACCATTTTCGTCGCCACTCCAACTCGGTCGTCATGTTTCCCGGCGAAGGTGGGTGATCAGTCACATTGTTTGGATTAGTGAAGGAAATCTAACCATGTGGAACTTCGGGAAACTGAAAATAAGCGTGTGAGTAGAGTTTCATACTGAATGTACTAAAAGATATAAATTCTGATTGGTTAATGTTGGTATGTACTTAGAGTTTTATCGAAGCATTCAGTAAATCGTGAAATAGGCTAAGGTGCAAAGAAGTTCCGTGTCTTTTGGTGTTGGACTGAAGAAACACAATTAGGTAATTAAATTAAAATGTCTTATCGACTGTCACACACCACGGTAGAAGAAGCGATTCGTGTTTTTTAAAAGTGATGTTTCAGGTTCTTTATTATTGCAGTTGTATAGTCAGTGGGACAAGTTCGCAATTGCTCTGTTTAATTAGTTGTAGGATTTACTTATTACCGACTTAATACAAATACTAAAATTGAATTGATGTTGTTGATGGAAGTTATGTTATAACTTATATTAAAATTTTGACCTAACTTCCTACATCAGCAGCAGAATGTGAGAATAGATTTTCTCTAATAGGGGTATATTTTAAGCAAAATATTCTAAGTCTCCATTTGCCAAACTGAGACTTAACAATTTTAGAGCTCTGTTTGTCAAACGGAGCCTTCCTCAAGGGTAAAAAAAAAAGATGCCATTTAGTTGACGTTCACCTCCTCGGCTGCTATGAAAATCTTCGATTTTTACTAACTAAATATTTGATCAAGTCCGATACGATATCTTGTCCGAGGGTCTGATAAATTTATCGTCACAAATCCGTGTGGGATTGTCTGAGCGTGGCTAAAGAAATTTCTAAATCGATTATGATCCATATCACCACCGCACCAAGTTTGCCAAATATTTCTAAGAGTATGAGTATCAACTCCGTTAAATACACACAGCATATTGCAGTTATCTCTGATCACTTTTGGTATTTGAGTGTAACGTTGAGTGATATATATCACATCGGTGTTTTTGTGACGCCCCCGGGAAAATATTCTAGCAGGATTCTTTTGATTATCTAACATGATATCATCATATACGACTAAATTGTTAATACTTCCATCAATATCATCAATATTCGGTGCCTCTTCGATATCGGTTATAAACTCAATAACACCATCGCCGTTAATTTCTTGCGCGGCATCATTAAAATCCTTTAATACTTCATAACATCGTTGATCGTCTACACTCGGAGCAATCATGTACAATTTATCCCACTTCATCCATCTCGTTATCAAATTAAGTAGCAATTGTGTTTTACCACTTCCAGATGGTCCGATGATAATCGCGCGAATAGAATTTGGTAACATTGCATGGTGTTTAATAGGTTCCCGTCGTCGAGTAGCTGAATAATCAATTACATTCATAACTGTTATATATAAATTATGGATCTATATTGTGTGAAGTGTAGGACGCGTACTGGCACAAATGACTTGACGACGATTACAACGAAAAATAATCGATCAGCGCTTTCTGGTAAATGCGTACAATGTAGTACGAAAAAATTTAGATTTACTTCCACGAAACCTTTAAAAAAAAACGAGGAGGTGATATTGCAGCCAAATTGACAAAACTCCCAGGAACACCGTGGGCAAAGTATCCAGGAGAAAAGCACCTTCCAGGATATAGCTACTGTGGACCGGGAACACGATTAGATATCAGACTTGATGATCAAAATTTACCCCGACCCGGCGAGTATCCAATAAACGCTATTGATAAGGCGTGTCATGCTCATGATGTCGCTTATAAAAGCAGCAATCTTCAACACAGACATCTCGCAGATGTAAAATTAATTCATGCGTTAAATGCTATTCCTGATAAATCCTTCAAAGAAAAATTGGCTTCGTGGTTGGTAAAATCTGCTATGAAGGGTAAATTGATGTTAGGTGCTGGTAATTGAAAATGCTAGCATTTTAATATGGAATCTATTTATTATTCTCCGAGGGGATACTGGAGAGGTTACGCAGCAATTAATAAACTCGCTAGCGCATCAAAGGTGAAAAAAACTACAGCGGCAAACTGGTTATCTAAACAAGCAATATGGCAAATTTATCTACCAGCGCCTAAACAAATTAACTATTCGCATTTTGATGTTACAACACCTAATGAAGTTCATCAAGCTGATATACTATTTCTGCCGCATGACAACGGTTACAAATACGCGTTAACGTTAGTTGATATTGCAAGTCGATACAAAGAAGCAGAACCGTTAAAAACAAAATCATCTACTGAAGTAGCTTCTGCATTTGAAAAAATTTATCGACGAGGTCCTCTGCGCTGGCCAAATCTGTTACAAGTTGATCCTGGCAAGGAATTTCAAGGTGTTGTTACATCTACGATGAATCATCATAATGTCGCCATCAGACGAGGACACACTGCGCTACATCGCGATCAGGCAATTGTTGAACGGTTTAATAAAACCCTTGCTGAGCGGTTATTCGGATATCAATACGCAAAAGAATTCATCCAGGATAAACGATCCCGTGAATGGGTCAAGAGATTACCAGCTGTGATTACCGCAATCAATAATGAGATTACTAGAACAATTAATATGAAACCTGTCAACGCTATTAAGAAGGCGTCTATCAAAATGGAAATCCAAGGAATTTCACAAAAAGAACCAATTCTTGGTAGTAATGTCATTGTAAGGTACTTATATGAACCAGGAGAGCTTGAGGGTGGTAAAAAAAGAGCTACTGATCCTATTTGGAGTGTCACTACGCATAATATATCCGGTATAACACGATCAACTGGTAGACCTCCAATCTATAGACTGGATTCAACTGCTCCTCAGCGGGGTTTTACACGCGAACAATTACAAGTGATTCCCGAGGATACTCAATTACCACCGCGTGGTCTTAATTAGCACCCAGGGTGCTGTCACCCCGGCGTCTATTACACTCAAGACAGGTCAACATCACATTGTTTCTGACATGACCGAGATTGTTATCTTTTCTATCTACGGTGAATTGGCGAGGATCTTTATCCGAATACTGCCAACGCATTATACAATTGCAACTCGCGCAGTGATTGTTCTGTTGTTGCTTTAGTGTCTTAATTAATTCAGCATCAATGTCAAATTCTCTTTTATTTTTTTTATCCTGTTGTTTATAACCAGAGAGTTTTTTTCTGATTATATTATCATCGGTGTGTATATTACTTATTGTATTGTCATTATCATTAACCACAATTCTTCGAAGTTGGTTTATTCGCCGTACTCTGGATACTGCGAGATAAACTAAATTTGACCACTCAATATGATTATCTACTATCCAAAGAGTTGTATCGGATATAGTCAATCCCTGTGAAGAGTGTATTGTTGCTGCATAACCTAACGTCCATGGGGATTTATCAGCACCTAATGCATCTTTAACGACGCTGATATCAACCAGCACAATATCATTTAATACTAAATTCTGCTTTTGTTGTTGTCCAGGAATGTCAACGTCGATATTCTGCTTTCGTGTATCCTTAGGTCTATAACAGAGTGGTACTGGAAGCGTTGCAAATTTTTCTTTATGTAGCGCAAACAACTTCATCTGAAGTGCGTCTCTGACTATTTTTCTACTCGCGATTATTAAATCATTTGGCTTCCACATTTCCCAAAAATCATTCATGGGAGTTTCAGAGATTATTTTACGCGCTATTTCACATTGGATTTTATCCGGTTGTAATCTAATTAGCGCTTTGAATTCTCGTAATTGTTCATCAAGTGATCTATGGTCGGTATTAATCTCTTCATAATAATCTACAAATCCTTTTAGCCATTCATGTGGAGATCCACCAACAAATGGCTGCGGTTGGCCGTGATCCCCGCACAGGACGACTTTTGTATTTTTCAATAACAACCATTCAAGAAATATCTGTAATACTGTCAATGATACCGTGCATATTTCATCCCAGATTATTATTTCAGGAATAAATTTATCACCCATTCGATCAGGAGTCCAATTATCGCCTTTCCATCGAAAGAAGCTGTGATAAGTACAGGCTTTTACCCCCCGCGCTATCATCTCTCTGGCGAGTCTGTGAGTTGGTGTTAACACAACCATGGTTGACCGACGAAATAATTCGATTGCACGAGTTGTCTTTCCTGATCCACCACAGCCGTTTAAATAAACTGTCTTGTATCTACAAATCGGATCTGATACGGGCGGTGCAGTAGAAAATTCTGATTGAATCTCTGAGATATTATGGTTACTTTTCAAGTATTTATCATCCATAGCAACGTCTGCGGATTTACAATACTCATGTAATGTTTCTTTTTTAAACCTCCAATTTCCCCACGCTTCCTTAGGATCTGTGAATTTAGCTACATCTGATTTGTATTTCTCATGGATATACATCGAATCAGTAGCTACTCTAACCGCGGTATTAGGAAATCTGTTTATCATCGAGAATAGATTAATACAAGAATAGGCTAGCATAGAACTTCTCAAATGTGTGTACTGACAACTATATCCATCACAGTAGGTAATAACCGTACCTAATTTTTCACCATTGGATCGAAAAGCATCCCTACGGGTTACAAATTTTCCTTTTTTTATTAAATCGGTTATGATAAAATCGTATTCTTCATTGTCTAAGATCAATCTCGAAGAATATTTTGCATTGTCAAATCTTCCACCTTGAGTGAATTTACCGATTATTCTTCGTCCGAGTTCTTTAGCCTCTCTATTCCTACCTTCGAATAACCTCTTAGACCAATCCATAAGTGTTTCACAATCTCCCAATTGTTTTCGTTGTTCGTTAATTATTTTTTCGAGATCGGGTTTTGGTAACCAAACATCTTTCTGAGCGTTATAACAAATAATCGCTTCACTGACAATTAATGATGTTAACATACCACAATCGATCATATATCGCAATAGCACAATTGACATCCACGCTTTTTCATACATATGTCTACCAAGCCAAAGATAACTACACGGATGTAACCCTGTAGCTAATTCGAATGATATCACACGAGCGAATCCGGTTAAATCAAAATCAGGCAATGGACCATTAATCGCAACACGAGTCATTTCATGCGTGGGGTGTCCAAATCGTTTGAAGTACTCAGAGCATTCTCCATATCCGAGAAAACTTCCAGGATAACACGCGGATATATCAATTGAAATCATACCATCACGTGAGTATTTCGTATTCCACAATCCTCCATGACCCAATTCGACGCAACTCAACTTCACGTCCTCCAGAAAATCACTTCGTGTTGGACGCCATGAATTCTTTTCTCGTGCGAAGTGAGCTACCACTGATGGAATTGTGAAGCTATCTGTAAGTAGTTTTTCTACAGTAGAAACACTAGTGTTTCCTTCTAAATACTCATTAGCGATTTTTCTCATTCTATTATCTAATTCTTCAGTTCGATATAATTCACCATTTGGTTTTACAAACTGATCAAATCCTATTTCCGGATCCTCATTACTCCTGAGTAACCATACTGACACAGGGTCGTCTTTGGTTAACGCGTGAATAGCATCAAATAATTTCTCTTCATAGAAATCATCTGAAAATTTCCGGGGGGTATATCGAACAGTTCTTTCTCGTGGAAATATATTTACCGCTGGTGTCCACGCGTGTTTGTTATGATCAATAATTTCAATTGGAGCTCCTCGCGATTGATATTTTGGTTCGTATAATACTTCTCCGGTTATTGTCGCTACCGATATTGGAAATTTTAATAATGCTTCTAATTTAGCTATATCGGAAATCCTTGCTCCATGTTGATTCACTGTTAGTTCCCATTCGGTTATTTTTTTTCTTCGTAGATCAGTTAATTTGTTTCCTCGGAGGGAATTTGTAAAGTGTTCTATTACCCGTGTTGCTACACAATTAAGTGGCAAAGCCACTGATGATGAAAACATTGGAGCTAGTTTTGTAATATTAGGATTATTATTTATTGGATATAACCCATACACAACTGCTGTTACAGGGTAAGATTTCTCATAGTATGGTTTGTCAATTCCAGTTAAAATTCCTGGTTTGGAATCTCTACTCACAATAACAGTTTTTTTATCCTTAAGGATTGGGTCAAATTTATCTCTGATAATCCATTCACCTTCCTCTTCGATAATGAATTTTATTCTAAAAAAATACCTCCGTAGAGATTTCTGGCCAAGGTGTGAAAGTATCACAGCTGCTCTTATATCATTCATAGTAGCATCAATTACGGGTATATTGACATCTTCATCAATAATTCGAAATGTCGACCACGTATGAGATGCTCCATCACGCTTAAACTCATTAAAACAGTCGCTGATTTTACTCAATAGTGGTTTATCATCTACTAGACTTTTAGGTATATCAGAGATTCTATCGAGATTAAATCTAACATTTTTCCAAGGCTTAATTTTCGATAATCTCTTGAACTCCTTCATATTATAATTAAAACAAGTATTTAAATAAGAAAATTTTATATAATGAATCATTGCAAATGGCTTATGATTGGATCAAAGACTCCGTGTAACAAATCATGTAGAAATGAATTCTGTGGGTATCATATGCAGAGTGTGAGAAACGGTTCGGAGGGACCTCCACCATGCTTGCATTGTGGGGTAGGTGTAAGAGGCAAGTCGCAGTTATGCATTAATTGCGGGGGTAAGCGTTATAGAGAGTTAAAACGTTATTATGACAAGCGAAGAATCAAAAATCCTGACGACGTCAATGGCAAAATCATAAAAACTACGGCTGATTATATAAAAAGATTTGCTAATGTTATAATTCAGCCAATTAACGAATTAGACAAATAGATATATTATATATACAAATGAGCCAAGAATTTCAAAGACATCCTGTTATTAAAAATTACGAAGCTTCTCGTGATGGTGTTGTTAGACACAGTAAAAATAAGAAATCTGTTGGGCGGGATAATGGTATGGGTTATTTGATATTTAAAGCTGGAGGGAAAATGTATCTCAATCACCGTTTCGTCTTCGAAGTGTATAACGAATCAATCAAAGATGGTTTTGTTATTGATCATATTGATTCTAATCCCAAGAATAACAAGTTGAACAACCTTCAAGTTATTTCTCAATGTGAAAACACAAAACGAGGAAGAACTGGGAAATACCCGAAAAATGCTAGATCCGTAAAGTCAATGGACACTGACAACAAGGAGATAGTATTTCAATCAATGTCAGAAGCTGGTAGGTATTTCGATATTCACACCTCCTCAGTACAAAAAGTAGCAGAGGGAATTTATAAGACCGCTTTTTCAAAGCGTTTTAAAAACAAAATTCAGTTTTCTTACGTAGGGAGATAACTCCGTTAGGTATAACGCGTGTGAAATCCATAGGATTTCCACCAATGACAGAGTTACGGATCTTAAACACGGAAATACTAGCGTTGGAAAATCTTCGATTTTTCATTGGCTGTTATAATTAAATAAATCTGAACAAAACACAATCAATTTTGTCTTTTTTCAAGTATTAACAGAACTGTTTTATAAACACGTCGTATTTAAACATTTTTTTTAATGTCTGTTTCAAGTATTATATGTGTTTTCAACGTTGTCAGTGATCGCTAATAAACAAACAAATAATTACAATCACTACACCTATTTTATATCACCTCGTCGTAATGAGTGTATATATATACAAATTCGTCTTTATTATAATTGGGCATTTAGCCGAAATTCAAGTGTAAACAAAACCACACCGTCACACGTGGTATGAACGTTATTATTGACATTCAAAACCAAAGTTTCGATTTTGCGGTTTTGTTTACACTTGAATGTAGAATAGCCCGCGTCATCCATTGTCATTGAAATCAATTCATTCATTGTGTCACCTATAATCTATTGTTGTACCGTCGTCATTGTCATTGAAATCAATTCATTGTATATACCATTGTCATTGTTCACCTATAATCTATTAATGTACCGTCGTCATTGTCATTGAAATCAATTCATTCATTGTTCACCTATAATCTATTGTTATGTGTTTGTCGGTTGTAACCGTTGAGCGCTGCTTGATGTATAAAACACCAAGGGGGTTCAAAACGGTGAATGTGCCGTCGTCATTCATTATATATAATCATAATCACCTATAATCGCATTAAGCTTCTGGGTATACTAAGATGATCAACACCTTAGTGTATCCAGAATTCATTTTGAAAATACTTTGTATTTTTAATACTTTGTATTTGAAATACTTTATTTAAACAAATATATTTTTATATATATATATATATATATATATATATATATATATATATGAATATTGAAAATCTCAAATTGATTATTATTGAAATCAACAAGTTGAAGGATGAAAATGTAAAATTATGTTCAGGTTTGGATTGTGATCAAATTATGACCAATTTCGAGGATATACAATTTGCAGAACAGACCGGAAAATATGTCCTATCTAAAAAATATTTTTTAATTAAGAATATCCAAAAGCTTATACGTGAGAGCTTAGTCAATACTGAAGATGTTAATGTCTTCGTACCATTATGTAGCATCGTTGAACGTGTTCGAAAGCAATTAGGATTAGAATATGAACAAAAGAGACTTATTAATTGTAAAGTGAGACAATTAAAAACATTAATGGAAAACTCTGAAGGTGATGAGCCCACGCGTAGAGAGCCTCCTTTGTTTGTATAACCGATACGGTATGAGGAAGTAAAATTATGTGTGTAACAACAAGGAAGTATTAAAATGATTTACATTTTTTAGTTAGTGATTTCTTTCGAAATGATTTGCAATGAAATGCTTTGGATTTGAAAATCCAAAGGATTTTTTAATTTGACAATTAGTGATACTCTTCTAATAATGATAGGACAATCATTAACTACACGGAACACTAAAGAAAGACTTGAAGCTCTTAAGAAAATATTACCCCTTCGTGATAGAATCCGTGAAAAACTTCAACAACGGCAATCAATGGCCACCGACTTCACAGAGGATACAGAACAACTCTTCAAACCGGTTGTCAAGGCAACTACAGATGTGAAAACAGCAACTGAACGGGCGATATACGGAGATGTCCCTAAAGAAGGTCCTAGAACAGAGAAGCCTCTTCTCCCTGTGTTGGAGAAAATAGCAAAACGAACTAAACAAACGAAACAAGCTGTACAAATACTTCCAGGTGAAATCGCAGGGGAGATGGAACTACAACGACAGCAAGAACGAGAAGAACGAGAAGAACTACAACGACAGCAAGAACAAGAAGAAGAAGAAGAACAAGAAGGCGCAGTTTCCACTTCTCGTGGTGTTCCCTTTATAGACAAATTCACTCCGACGGGTATAATAGAAATAAAACAATTTCAATTAATGAAACCCAACGATTATATCGCCTTTGGTAATTTTGCTGTTCAAAGTTATTATTCAAGAAAAGATTTTTTGAAGGACGAGTATAAAGAGAGTAAAATATCACGACTTGACTGGGTTGATTGGTTGTTTAAAGTGAATCAAAGTATTGATCGTTTAAAAAAGGAAAAACTAGAGTATAAAATGTTTATGAGAGGAATTGAAGATTATGACATACAACAACAAGAAGAAGAAGAAGAAAAGCAACAAGAACAACAAAGAAAAAGAGAAGAAAAAACTAAGAAAAAAACCGGAAAGGGATATTCACCTATGGATTTTCACTCTAGTGTTGGAAATTCTAGTGTTGGAAACTCTTCGAGTGGAAATACAAGTATTTCTTGCCCTGGTAATATTCTCGGTGATATAGCACGATTAGAAGTACTTGTAGGTGGAAAACGAGCCGGGAATAACTCACTGGAAATAATCAATGAAGCAGCTGATATCTGTAGGAGATTATTTCAAGGTGGTATCATGGATATTGCAACATATAGAGATTTCATTGAGGAGTTAGCCGAAAATTCTCATGGTTATCATAGCGATTAGATAATTGGAAACACTAGCATTTGGAAACACTAGCATTTGTAGAATCAAAAGTGATTCTGTATATAGAGAATGATCATACACTACAACCATGATAAACCAACTAACGTCTACGTGGTAAACTCACGATTGCCAAAATACCGAGTATACTATGGAGATGGTCTCGGTAATACTATAATGGGATTATTTTCAAGAATGGCTCCAAAAGTGGCTCCGTTTGCAAAACAATTATCAATGAAAGCAATTGATGTTATCCGAGATAAGGGTATTAATACTATTGGTGATCTTGCTAGTAAGGCGTTTTCAGCTGCTAAGGATAAACTAACAGCGCTAGTTCGACGACGAAATTCTTCGAATTTCCAATCAAAACCTGGAAATGCTAGCATTTCTAGAATGACTTCACTGCCATCTACTGCAGTAATGCCTACACAGGTTAGTAAAATAATAAATAACGCCGTGGATAAAAAACTACAGTCGTTAATGACTAACGCCCAGGATAACATAACAGCAAATATGATAGCAGGAAGTGGGCTTTCGGGAAGTGGTTTTAAGAAGATTCGCCGGAAACGTTAGAAATATTTATTTGAACAGGATTTCCAATTATGATAGTTATTGTAGAAACACTAGTGTTTCTAATGCTAGCATTAGAAATATTTGTGTCAGAATCACTTGTGATTCTATTTATTTGAATAGGATGCTCAGTTGTTATGGTTATTGTAGAAACACTAGTGTTTCTAATGCTAGCATTAGAAATATTTGTGTCAGAATCACTTGTATCAGAAACATTAATGTTTCTAACGCTATCTTCATTATCAGATATTTTCATCATCATTATTAAAATACACCCAACTAAATAATTTTTTTATATTATAAAATATTTATAATTTGCTAATTTTGTTAGATTTTTTACTTTTTTTACTCATTTTTCTAGTGTTTTTACTCATTTTTCTAGTGTTTTTATGCAATTCATCGACAAAATTTCATGAAAATCGAGGATGAAAACCCCAGGAATTCATTTAGAGAAAATCGATTTTGATCAGATTTTTTATCCTGTGAGGCTAAAATTATGTTGTTTCATCGAATTTTCGATGTTTTTTTTATTGATTTTGTATTGTTTTTTGGCTAATCCGTCGACATAATTTCATGAAAATCGATTTTCTCTAAATGAATTCCTTGGGTTTTCAATTCCAAATTCCTTCAGAATTTTTTAAATTACTTTCAGAATTTTTTAAATTACTTTGTAATTTTTGATTTAGACCAACGGGTATATAATAAAAAATGTTCAAACAGAACCCTGATGTTGCATTTGACATGGAAGCCCCAGTACTTAAAGATGAATCTGTACGTGATTATCAATTTTTTGCTTATCACGCAGTGCAACCTGATCTTCGGTCACGAATTGAACTTCAAGTTCATGATACTAGTAAATACTTTTTACCCGCTGAAGCCTTTATTGAAGTCGAAGGTGAACTCGTAACAGCTGCTGATACTCCTGCGGTACCAGCGCCATATCCAGCCGCTACTCAAGTCGGTTTTGTCAATAATGGTATCATGGCGTTATTTGAAAGTGCAAGATATCTCATTGATGGAAAGGAAATTGAGTCGATAGAACGTGATGTTGATGTAGCAACAACAATACTAGGGCTAGCGAGATATTCCGACGATTATACAAGATCGGCCGGTCCCTCTATGATGTTTGCAAAGGATATTAAAAATACCACTGGGAAAAATCCATTTGTTGTAGGAAGACCAAAGAATAATGCTGGTAACGCTGGTGCTGATGTCGAGAGTATGATTATAAACAATGATCCTAATTTCAATCTAGGAGCTGCAACACGTATGTCAATGTTGGAAGGGGGACGCAGATCATTTTCATGCGCAATTCCACTACATCATATATTTGGATTCTGTAGAAATATCCGAAAAGTTATCTATGGAGCGAAACATACTATAGCGGTTGTGCGAAAAGGTACTGACAATGATGCAATTTGGAGGATTCCAGCAGATGCTGCAAATCCAAATGCTGATGCCGGTAAAGTCGTTTTAACAAAATTATCACTTTGGATGCCAGTGCTGACTCCATCGTTGTCAACAGAACCACGTTTACTATCATTTATGGATCAAGGGGGGAAGAGATTATTAAGTTGGCTAACAATGAGTACAGATGTTGTACAATCAACTGTTAACGGCATATTTACGTGGAACCTGGCATCAAAACAGGGTATTTCAGCTCCACGTCATATATTTATTGCGTTACAGGATACGACGAGAATTGGAAATCAACTCTACTCCCATATGATATTTGATCGATTAGGTGTTAATGAAGTCTCGCTGAGAATAAACGGACAACAAGAACCATCCGAGGATATACAACTTAATTACGGTCAAAACCATATTGCACGAGTTTATCATCGATTGCTGTCGTATATGGGACGTGATCAAAATGTCGATACTGGTCTACAAATATCACAGTTGGATTTTAGTACCCTTTATCCAATTTATTACTTTTCGTTGGAACATCTTGACTTAATGAGACAGTCCGTCGTTGATATACATTTCCGAGCTCGTGTACTTCGTGGTGCTATCCCTGAATATAGAGCTATTGCTGTTATTCTCAGTGATAAATCAATGCTACTCGAAGGTGTTGGTGGACGAATGAGATTGGTAGATGCACCAGTAGAAAATCTTTAATTGAATTTAGAAATGCTTGCATTTCCGATTTAGAATCAATCTGTTTTGTATAATGTCGTATAGTAATATCAATGTTACGTTGACACCTGGTCAACTAAAAAAATTACAATCCAAATCAGCTAAGCAATGTGGAACCACAATAACGCTGAAATTTAATCAAATGAATGGCGGAGGGAATAAACTATCGCTGACGAAAACTCAGGTTAATCACTTCAATAAAGCGTTTAAAGAAAAAAAAGGAACTCAAATTACTTTTTCTAAAGCTGCTATCGCCAATATGGAAAAGACTGGTGGTATATTCCCGTTGTTAGGGTTGATTCCAGGGTTGATTGCCGCAGCAGCCCCAGCGGTAGCGAAGGCAGCAGCGTTAGGAGCCATTGGTACCGCAGCAGGAATGGCGTTGAAAAAGGCAACTGGAAAGGGGTATAAAAAAAAAGGAAAGGGTCTAAGACTACCAGGAACCCCGAGTTCATGGTACAGCGGAAAGGGTCTTCGAATTCCAGGAACGATATAGTTCCGAAATCTTCGATTTCCAAACCGATGGTTCCTATGTTCAATTTTGATTTAATTGATACCGCTAAAAAATTAAAAATAAAAAATTTCAGAGGGGTTTTTATGAGAGATCAGTTACCGGCACAACCAAATGATGTTGAAACCGGTATTATTAATTTAGATAACAGCTCCGGACCTGGAACTCACTGGGTTTGTTACGCAATTGATCCACGTGGGATTATTTATTTTGACTCATATGGATTAGCGCCGCCGAAAGAATTTATGCGTTATATTAAAACCCTTCCAATGAAGACTTGGTATTCTACGTTACCAACACAAACAATGCTTGATCCACCAATATGTGGTAATGAAGTATTAAACGTACTTGATGCTATATCCAAAAGATTTTCGAAACCACCTCATATAGTAGTAAATGAGTATACTAGCGGCAAATCTCTTTAAAAAATTCTGAAAGAATTTTGGATTAAAAATCCTTAGATTGAAAATCCATCGGATTTAGACGATGAAAATATTTCTATAATAATGATTGATATTTGGGGACGACCTTTATCATCGCTGAAGAAACCTGATAGTGGAGTTGAAACCGTTGATAACAAGGATATTAAAAAACTAATCGAAGATGAAATATCCGAAATATTAAACCTAGCAAATATTGATCCTGGTGAAATAGTTGTATTTCAAGATCGTCAGGGTAAGTTGAAAAGTAGTAATATCTCTCTTAATGATATTTTGGTTAAACAACGAGACGCAGCAGAGGATACTATCGCGTTATTTTCTGATGAGGGTAAACTCAAACCAGGTGTACTTGTTTCAACAATTACGGATAAATTAACAACATACGATAACACGGTGAATTCATTAAAATCGCTTAATGATAAGTATGATGATCATATAGTTGCATTTGATCAGTTTACTGCATTACAAAGAAATATAGTTGACAAAATTGACAAACCCATACTAGAATTTTTTGGAAATCCACCAGTGACCACACCAAAACTCACCACAATAAAAGATTCTATATTGGAACTAGCAACTCTTCAATCCGAATATGAAAAACACACGAAACTATTTATGACGTTTCGTAAAAACCTCATGGACAAGTTTATTGGGAGCCCATTTGATAAAATTGAAATAACACTTCCCGATATTAAAAAATCCATCGATGAACTTAAAACATTCAACAACGCAATAAGGGATGATGCAATGAGAATGATAAGCGTTGTTGAAAAAGTAAAAATTCCTCATGATAAATCTATCGTCAACAACGTAGTACACACAATTCAACACGGATCATTTATATGGACTCCCACAAACAACATTTTAAACATAACCGCAGCAGTTAAGGGTATTTATCGATTAACAATAATATCACCGAATCAGTTTAATATATCATCGTCGAGTTCATCTGAAGTTAACAATAATACGGTATCAACGATAATCGACAAGGATACAACTGAACAATTCACGATAACGACTACAGATAAAAATCTAGTCAAGGTTTCAGTAACGTGGTACGTAGAATTCGTAGTGGATTTAAGTAAACAATTAAATTGATTTAAAAATTCTTTCACGATTCAAAATTACAAAGTAATTTGTAATTGAAAATGCTAACACTTTTAAAATAAAATGACTCCATCATCGAATCAGTATCGCTATGATCAAGTCAGAGAATTTCAAACTAAACTCAATTCTCTCTGTGAGGAGTATCAAATAAAAATCAAAAAATACAAACGAAGAATAACCACAGTTGATATCACCGTGTACTCTGTGTCAGGAGTAATCACTGCTGCTGGAATAATACTATCTTCGGTTACAATGATTGCTCCGGTCGTAGTTCCAATCGCTATTTCCGCAGTGGCTACAATTGCTGGTATATTAACTGGGATCACAAAAAAACTATCATCGTGTAGCCAGAGTAAACTACATGATTATTTAATTAAATATCATATTGCATCTGCCGGTTACTCGCAATTATCCTCGTTGATATCATCGTCGTTGGATGACACAACAATATCAGATAGCGAATTTTCAACTATGGCTCAATTGTATAAATCAACAATGCTGAAATTAGAGCAGAATAATAATAATAATGTCGTCGCAAGAACTACTTCAACAAATAGTAACAAATACAACACCAGTGAAAACAAGCACGATATCAATAACCTCAACACGTCCCGAATTTAGTGTTAATTTTCCAATTCCTGTTCCCGTGAGCGAGATCGCACTAGCAAAACTACGAGTGTATCATAGCTGGCCTAATATTAGATCGGTAGCATTTGGTGGTCAACAACCGAATAATTCCTTGGTATTTGCAAACAAGAATCGTGAAGACGGAACACCAGATTGGCAGGTTGTTTCTATACCAACTGGGTCATATCAAATCGAACAGATAAATGCTGAATTTCAACGCAGAATAAAATCTCTCACTGGAAAAGAATCAAAAATCGCTATAACAGTTCATGAACCAACACTATCATCTGCTATCGAGATAAATACAGAAGGATACGTTGTAGATATTTATCAGAGTTCTATAAGATCAGTGTTAGGATGGCCTGAATTACCACCGGATAACTCGCGAGAAAATTCGAAGGATTTTCCACCCGAACCTAAGAAATCCGATTATATCACCAACAAAATAAAACCCGTCAATGAAGCCAAAAATTATCAAGATTATACCCCCGATAAGTTCATAAATAAAAAAGTTTTTCATTCAATCTACCTCCCTCTCATCAACGGAAATTTCACAGTAATGAATAATGATTTTTCACGACTGCTAATATCTATTAAATCCGGCTCTCTCACCAAGGATGAATTTATCAACGTCGTAGAAACGGGTAATAAAATCATCGACGATATGAAAATATTTCACTCGATAATTATTCAAGAAGTATTAAATGAAGAGATATTACATGATAAGTTTGCGGATCTATACAATATTAATAAAACGGAGATTAAAGATTTTAAAATCCCTGGATATAACCCGGATAAACTAAAGAAACAACTTGACGATGCTATTGATATTGGGTTCAAAAGAATCCACGATAATTGGAAAAAATCGAAGAATCCCCCAGCAAATATTCTGAAATTTAATAATGATCCAGAAGGCGGCGGTAGACATATTGCTCCGAACAATGTGAATATTTCAACAGTGATTGCGCTCAATTTAGTATGTGACGTTATCGAAGGAAATTATCAAATAAATCTCGAACAATCAAATCAAGCTCAGCAAGGATATATTTTATATTCATTTGCACCAACGGCTCCTCCAGGATTTCTAATTATTGAAGACCCAACTAATCTAGTCTATATGCGATGTCATAATAATTTGTTAACGAGAATTAATTTCAAACTCACTGACCAATCTAATAATCTGATTGATTTACGAGGTGAGGTTTTACAAATTAGTTTGTTTGTGAAATCTTAAGGACTTGATCAAATATTTAGTTAGCGCATTAGCAGCCGAGGAGGTGAACGTCAACTAAATGGCATCTTTTTTTTTTACCCTTGAGGAAGGCTCCGTTTGACAAACAGAGCTCTAAAATTGTTAAGTCTCAGTTTGGCAAATGGAGACTTAGAATATTTTGCTTAAAATATACCCCTATTAGAGAAAATCTATTCTCACATTCTGCTGCTACATCAAATCTACCATACAAACATACCATCTATAAAGTACTGCATCCTATTTTTGATTGATCTCCTATTACAGCATGTATTTTCTTACTATCCACACACCATATACATATACAATCCAACAACATTTTTTGATTACTTTCCAAACATATAAAACCCAGTATCCACCATTTGATTATTTTTCTAAGCATGACGATCGCTTCCGTGGCATAAGTGTTTAGAGTGTCCGCCTCGGAGGCCGGAGGTCGCGGGTTCAAACCCCGGCCTAGCCATACAAAGACTATAAACTGCCACACTGCATACATTGTAGTGATGTAACTGAAAGAAAACTGTTAAAACTACGTTAAAAGTCCAAGTCACACACACACACACACACACACACACACACACACGATGATCTTAAACTAAGTACCAGAAAAGAGCGGAAACTAACACGTTTTGAAAATTCGACATATAATTTATTTGTGTAGAATATAAAGTGAAAATATATAAAGAACTTTGTTTTTGCTACAAATTACCATCTATAAATTTGTTATTGTTGTTATTACTACAATTACATCCCAAAAAGTTGTAATCAAATTCCATTGGTTTTCAAAATAAGATTCAACACCAAAGGTGTCTATGTACCTGTAGTCTTGAACGTACTAATGTACTAGTGGCACGAAGTGTCATGAAGTGATTACAGTCTTCCAATTAATCAGTTAAAATCCATCATACCATTGTCTTAAGTCACCATAATTCCAAATTAATGTGTCTGTCAAAGAATATTCTTGAGCACTCCTCATTATGATTTGAATAAATAATTCCACCCACACAGAAAACTGATCAGAACAATACTAATGCTTCTGCTTCAGATGTTATCGCAATAACGAATAGTTCAAGTCAACAGGATTATAAATATATTGAGAGATTGTTAGGAGTTTAGGCTGTAATAAACGATAGCAAAGACAGAGTGAAAACAACAAACTTTTTTTTAAAAATCTAACAAAAACTTTATTTCCATGGAAGAGGATTGCAAAAATGAAAAAAAAAAAACTTGCAGTTTAACAATCATTCAGATTCAAATTCGAGTCCTGTTGGAAAATCCAAGATGGAAGACGACGACCTATGTCGACATTTGTTTTGTATTTATCGACATTTCCTTGTAGAATCAAGAGATTTAACACTCCGTAGAAGTGTTGGAAATCCGAATAAAATTTTGATAAAATGTCTTTGAACAAGAACGTATGATAACATCAAATATTTCCTAAGATACGAATTAAAACTTTAACATCCAAATGAACTGAATAATTGTTAACATGGATTAAATAACTTGGCTACAACAAAAGAAAACTACTTAAGGTCATTTGTAAAAGCCCAAAATTGATTATATTTCACTAAAACAAAGTTTATATCGTATTCTAATACAGTTACTTAAATTTCATCATATTGCGATGAATATATCGGTCAACTGATTTTCAGAAAAAAAAACCATCTTTAGTGAATAAATTTACAATACAATAGCATGTCATGAAAAATAAAAATAAAGAATTTAAAACTGACAAACAATATTAAACTGAAACAAATATATATCAAACCAGATATACCTAACACTTGTGCCATAAGAAAAGAGATATATTTGATAAAGCTTTAATTTTACCATCGATTAATTATTCTCGACGTTTAAGAAAACCATTAGAAGTACTCTTATGAATTACAAATATTGTACATTTGCACATACGGGAAAGTGCATCTGCTATTAATATAACGTTTTTCTTGATGTGCCTGATGTCAAGAATATATACCTGTTACAAAAACTCCACCTTAATAGCTGTAATTTATATAAACAGGCACAGGGTATTCATAGATGGCCTTGGCCTTAGAATCTACAGGTTTAACTTGTCCATGTCCCACAATATGTCCTAGAAAAGTTACACTAGCACGACATAACTCACTTTTAGACAAATTGTCAAATTTGCATCGTTGAGTCTGTCAAAGAATTTCCGAATTGTTGCTAACGTTCTTTCCAGGTGTTGTAGATGATGACATATCATCGATGTAATCATCACACTTATCAAGATCAGAGGGCATCATATTATTGAGATGTTGAAAAGTACTTGGCGACCCTTTCTTCCAAAACGGCATTACTTTATATTGGTAAAGTCCATCTGGAGTCACGAATGAATACATTGCATTTGCTCTTTTCGTTAGTGGAATTAGCCAAAATCTTTTCAGAAGGTCAGTTGGGGACATACTTGGCATTTCCAATCTTATCAATACACCCATTGTTTCTTGGTAATGGTAATCTGTCTTTGTCACACTATTCACTTTCCTATAATCAGTGCACACACGGAAAATAGTATCTGGTTTTGAAACAAGTATGCACGATAAACTCGTCACTTTTACTGGGCTATATGAAATCATTCTCCAGCAAATACTGAATTACCAAATTATTCATGTTTGAGAGGATTCGACTTGTATGGGTGCTGTTTCACAAGTTTGAAATCTACAATTTCAACGTCATGGAAAATTTTCTTTGTCCTTGTAGGAACATCTGGAAATAAGTGCTCATATTCAATTAATAACTGTTTGAGTTCATTTCTGTCTTGCTCTTGCAAACGTGAAAGGATATGCTCTAGAGCTTTGTTAATTTTTGAATTCGGAAGATTTGTCACTCCAATATCAGTAGAATCCTTTGATATTCCTTTACTTAAATCTTCACTAGGTTGGGGGGGGGGGCGAGTGGTCTAAAGCGCTGTTTATTACGGATTACTGCCATCTCACTTCTGTCTGCGTGGGTTCGAATCTAAGATTCGGCAAATGTGGGTAAGTGAGAAAGCTTGCCAGTAGCTTCCCGTGGGTCGGTAGTTCTTTCCTGGATTTTTCCGGGTTCTTCCCCCACCATTAATACTGGCCGCCATATATAGCCTATATTCTGCTGAAAAATATCGTTAAACCATAAAAAAAACAACAAATAAAATCACTAGGTGGGACAGGTACAACTACGTTAATTGCATGTTCAACTGTTGCAATGCACTTATACGTATTCCTATAATGTATTTAGATCACTTGAGCATTAATATTATAATTTACCTCATTCATTTTCTTTTTAACTTTGTATGGCCCGTATCTAACCTGAAGAAAAATTCTGAAGCATTATCCGACTGAAACGTTTACTCCATTTTAGTTCTGTCAAACTGTACTTTCACTTTTGACATGAGCTGCTGAATGCCAAATTCACGAACAATAGACTGGAAAGTTTCAGACCGAAAATTTTACCTTTGACCCGATTGAACAAATTTAGGAAGGCCAAATTAAATTAATGTTTTTATAAATATCAAAGTTTTAATATTATTCAAAGGAATTACCTCTTGAAAATGTGTCAACGCACACATAATGGTCAATAGGTATTGGTTACCTGACTTAGTCTTAATTAAGGGACCGACATAGTCTACCATAATTCTATTCAATGGCTCGTCAAAGCAATTGCTGGAGTATGTTGAGCCTAAGGTGTCTTCTGAGTTTCTTACCATTTGACAAAATACTACAATATTTACAGTATTTGGCAACATCACTTTTGATATTTGACTAATAAAAATGAGTCGTGGTCTTGGGATAAGTTTTATTAATCCTTAAATGACCAGCCAAAGGAGTTTCAATGGCCGGACTAAGTATTTCCTTTCTGTAGGTTTTGGAACTACAATTTGATAGCAGGTACATCGAGAGGTCTCCATTTTCTCATAAGAATTTCACTTTGAATGAAATAACAGGTATTTCAGAGACTTCAGTATTAGTAATGGCCCAAATGAAACAAATATAATATCTATAGATCGTTTTCCTGTTCGACAAAACAAACAAGTAGTGAAAGTGACCTCATCAAAATCGTGACCAATTGATGTGTCAGATAAAGAAGATCTGCCCTCAAGACCAATTATTCTCAAGAACTTTCTTTGCCGTAGCTCTGGTAACTGCACAAGCTGGGAATAAATAAGGGATTTCTTGCTTCTTCGCTAGTCTCATCTTGACCTTGACTACAACCAATCATTTAAAAATAAACTTAAAACATGTTTACTTGTCACTAACCTTGAACCAAGTTCAGCATGTAGGTCAACGTTGTTACCAAGAAAAAAATTAGTCAACGAATTAAATGACGGAAAAAAAAAGCCATCATCTCTAGTGAATGAACTTACATTACAATAATGCATGTAATGAAAAATTAAATAGAATTTAAAACCGTTTCCAGTTTAATATTATTGATTATAGAAATTAATGTAATTTCATAAATAAACTTAAAATTAAATCAGTAATGCACAGACAATACTTAAAATTACACAATCGTTATTTCAACCTCTTTTCTTGGAATATACGGAGTGTAAACATAAAGTTGTGTAATTTTGATTTTATTTCATTATAGTATGCTTTACAATAATTTGTTTTACTGAAGTATAGAAATGTGGCGTTGTATGATCACTGCTTTTTGTTCAAAACTATACTTCCGTGGTGCAAAACGTCATTTTCCTTCAGTGAAACTAGTGCCATATTAAGACTTTCCATCCGCCCACCCTCACCTTTCCTACAAAATGTGAAACTAAAAGAAGAAAGCAAACATTGTTATAAGATTAAAAGGCAGGTATATACAAGTGTTTCCATCATTCCAGATGAATATATTCATACAGTTCGAAATTGCCATACATAATTCTGTTATTTGCTTAGGCTCGAGTAAGCAGCAACATAGAAAGAAGTGAAAATAACAAACTTGTGCAATTTAACACCATTTATTAAGTACAAATCTTTTCATAAAAGAAAATAAATAAACTTAACGGTTTTACAGAATCAAGTCCAAAAATTAATCCAAAAGAGAATTCACTAAAATCCACTAGTGGAATTGCAAGAATCCTGATGATAAAATGTCCTAATAATTCCGGGTTCGAATCTTGACGATGTAATCCAATATGGACGACGATGTCACTTGATTTAGTTAGTTCTAGTTTTATAATAATCCAAATAAACACAAATTCTTTTCCAGGTAAATAATAAAATAATTCCTCTTGCTCCAAACGAATTGACACAATTACCAGTACACGGTAATTAAAAATAACTCAAAAAGTAGACGCAACTTAATATTATAAAACCCCAACTTCTACTAAATATCTCGCTCCAAAACATCACTTATATACCTGTTTTTACGTAAACAAGAAAGGGGTCACGACCTTAGAGAATCTGTCAGAACAATCTCACGTTCAAGAAACCACGCAAACATCGTATGATCCAACTAAATTAGAAAGATATTTATACTTTACTCCATTTCGTCATTGGAATCAACCAATCATTTTAGAAGCTTGTTTACACTCTGAAGCAAGGTCAGAAAATGAGGCTAACACCTGGTGTTTATTCGTAAAGCACATAGGTCATCCATTTCTTGAAAATCTCTCCCAACTAACGAATTTTAAACCCAAAATGTCAAATTTGAATCTAACAAACAAAATTAAATGATTTATTTTAATATTTCAGGTTTAGCATGATGTCATGCATGAAGTTGTTCTTTTATATCTCCGTCAGTTTCACCTGTATAATGCTAGAGGTCCAATAATGTTATTGACGTATTAGAAATCAATATGATTGACATTTTCATCGATACTGAAAACTGAAATGTACTGCTTAGTTACTTGGTGATTTTATTTTCATTCTACGGCTGCTTGTATAGATGGTGTATAATTGTTGATGATGCAAGTTTCTTTTCATCATTCGATTTTGTAATTTATAAAGCTGTCAACTTTGATAAGGCTAGACAATTGAGGGGTGCGGAGGTGAATTTGTTTGGACCTTTACGTCCTGTTCAGACCAAGTATCTTAAACTAGGCTCGTCTTGTCTTCTTCTCCCAATCCTCTGACTGCTACGGTATCCAATATGGATGGCGAGTCCGTTTGGATTTATAATAAGACCATTTCTCTCTTGGAAAATCAACATGTTTATTAATAATAAGTTTCGCTAATTCAAAAGAGGAATACAAGCAAATCAACAATATTTAAACACAAACGGATTAACAAGGTATATAATGTGAATCAAACTTGACTTACATTGACCGAAGCTCACTCATTTTGCAGTCGATGCTAACGCTAAAGAGCGAAATAGTAAAAGCCATACCACATCCGCAGAAGAGACTGGAATTTGTATTCTTGTAATAACGAATAGTGCAAGTATTTACACGAGTAGCTTTGTATTTATTTACATGTTTTCCGTTTTTTTTTAAATTTGAATTAGACTCTGATTCGTGGAAAAGAATGCGTCCAGAAATGCAGCCCCTCGTGTCAGACTCTGCCACTTTTAAACCTAATTAATTTTATTCCTGTCAATTTTTTCCCTAGCAAAAGAATAAACTTTTGATTTATTGTAAATGATTTTCCAGCATATCAGATCATTCAGACCATGCTCTAATTTATTTTTGATGTTGTCAGAAAATCACTTAATTTTTTTTGAAGAGAAATTAGGAAAGATAAGATGTTTTCTTCTTGTTTGTGGAAGAGGGGATTTTAATTATTAAGTTTGTAACCTTGTATGTGGAGACTAGAAAAGTATTTATTGTGCATTATGGATGACAGCAATAGTGGTGTTTAATTTAAATTGAAAGAAAATAATTAAAAAAAGAAACATTGTACATACAAGTTTTCCTAATTTCTAAAATTAAGTAATGTTTTATCAAATGTTGGATGTATCTTAACACCCTTGCTTTTGAAAACAATCAACAAAGATAAGCTTTTATATTATGTGTTGCATCGCTATTTCATAGTTTTCAAGTTCGCGGTTAGTATGTCTCATTTTCTGCAGATGGATGGTCAGAGTAGTAGAATATGTTGAATCCGACTTATATTATGATAGTCAAAGGAGTCGAACACGAATACTGTCATGTCAGTCCGTTTGTCAACAGATCATCGCATAGTGGACACTTGGGGTAGCATGAAAACCTGTCATCTTTGATACTGAGCTGCGACCATGGCGTTGTAAAGCAACATGTACAATGCACAAGCGTCCTTGATTTTTTATTCCGATTTGAATGTTGACCCGCTTGCTGGGGTTTTCAATTCTTCTGTTGAAAAGAAATCATTCTTGTTGGAACGCATGTGAAGTCCAAAGGGATCTTTGTGTGAGGTATCATCCGACTGATACAATGGTCAAAATCAGGACGTGTATCACCTTTGCAATCTTGGGTTGTCAAACCTTACCAGTGGCAAAGTGTTTCATAATCACGCCCCACTGTTCGTAGGGCCTGAATACTTGGGTGTCCAGTTAGTTAGTAATGACCAGCATGACAATGGATATTGTTATGCTGAGTGACCTACACTTAGAGATAGTTCTGTGGAACACACCAAGGGATGTGTTGGACGATTCTAACTGGGCCAAAGTCTACATTTAGACCGTGGTGGCATTCTTAAGCAATGCTGCTTCGGTCTTCTTTAAATACATTACCCAATGAAAATACGTTAGGAGAATTACTCCTACATAGCAAATCCGGTCCTCCCAGATACCATCTTTAGGTACAGGTAGCTACAAAAAATGTGTGCCGACCTATGTGGCAGTCGGGCGGAGTGATCTCTTATAAAGACATGAATGCAAAGTCTAAGAATGCATCAGTTAATACTTCCGCTAGTGCCAAGTAGAACTCTCGTCACGTGAAACGTCGAAAATCCCAGAATCTAAGTCGAAGTTATTCCATTACAAATTGGAGGAGTTTCTCACTTCTAAGGAAAGTATACCCCGTCTATATTTCAAACGTTTTCTCTATCTGAATAATGTTCTGCCTTTATGGTTTGCTAACACTTTGTCATCAGTCATCGCACATTTTCGTACATGCACGGGAAGCCTACGAGTCTTTACATCCAGTTTGAGCTGTAATTATTTTATGTATGCGCAATTTCCTAGCGCGTATGAAAAGTCCTAATATATGTGCTTGTTTGTTTGTTTGTTTGATTAGGATTTTTAACGTAGCTTTAACAATTTTTCAGTCATATCGCTACGATGTCTGCAGTGAGGCAGTTTATAGTGATGTCTAGCAATGAGACATGCCGCAGACATGTAGCATGATGTCTCACACAGTCACATTATCCTGACACCAAGCCGACCAGTCCTAACACTAACCTCTTAATGCTGAGCGTCAAGCGAGGCAGCTGTTAGTACCATTTTTGTAAGTCTTTGGTATGATTCGGCCGGGGATCGAACCTACGACCTCTCGCTTCCGGAGCGGACGCTCTAACCACTAGGCCACCGGAGCGGTTCCTAATATATGTGCAATGCCATTACTAATGGTTACATATTAGTGAGTTTCTGTTCCACGGCATTCGCAGCGTCTGTACGCCAACTTCTGTGTTTGGGGTGAACAAAGCGTTCTAGTTCTGTCTAGTTGACAAATCAGATAAAGGCCACATACAAATTTGGGCTTCCAAGTGGTAACGTAATAGAACAGAGCCTTTGCGTCAAGGGTTATCATTCTTTTTTCTCAGGAAAGGACATGAGAAGGTATCGAAACGGAAAATCTCTTCTTGGATAAAGCGCATTATTAGTTCAGCATACGCATTTCGGTTCACAGGCTAGAATATTCGACAAAAACTGTTCGTTAACTGACATCAATCAGGCTGTGGGATGGAGAACAGGGTCCACATTCTCTTACTTTTATATCATAGAAAACCTATTTCAATCTGGTAGGACCTATAAATACAGCTCAAGAGGTCGCCCTTACAGGTTGAACTACAGGTTCTTAAGATGCGGCTTCACTTGTGTAAGGTTACCTAGAATCTGACTCGCATCCCTTAGGTGCTCGGAGATGTACCTCTTACCGTGTCTTGCCTAATCTCCAAAGGCATTATGATTGCGTGATGTATTTAAAGAAGATATACACATTTCCTTGTAAAATCTTTCTTCGACAATGCTTAGCGAGTTTGCCTTCTGCTATAGTAGTAATTGATGTATTCTTAGACTTTGCCGCCAAATATTGTATATAACGGCAGCTAAAAGTGTTCGACAGTTACATATGTCGGTTTACAAGGCTTAGCTCCCTTTAGCTAAAATTAATATCTGGGAGAAATATTTTGAGAGGTAATATTAGTTGTCTATGTATTTTCATTGGTAAGTATTCTCGAAATGTATTGGACTATTAATACGTATAATTGCTCTAGGAGCTAAAGCTGGCTATAACGCAGTTTGAGCAAGAACACATTAAATAATAATTTTGGACCGCACTTGCCGATGATGGAATGACACTATTTGACTTTACTAAACAATCGCAGGAACACCTGGAATACAAACTATTCTCGACCACACTGCACATCTTTACAGCTCCTCTCAGATAGGAAACCACTGGAATAACAATCATTGAGCACATTTCAGAATCATAAATGACACTTGAAATTCCCAACGATTTGTTGGAATGATGATCCATCAGTACACTTCACAATGTAATACATTTATATCACAGGGTTGCTTTCAATGACGATCTTTGAATGCTTGGTGAAAAGTGCAGGCTGCACGAATCCATGAATATTCCTTGAATGACAACCACTGAAACACATGATACAGTATGAAAATTGAAGTGCCTTTACAAGAACCGCTGACCACACATAGACATGGAAAGATATTTTCCTACCAAAAGGTGACCAATTGGGAGAGAGTGCATTACTAAGAATAGTGATTTTTCCACACGTTCCAAGTAAGACCTGACACGAATGAACCTACGTTGTTAGACAACGGACACTTGTATATTTTCTGGCTGAAAACAAATTTACCAGTTATGATATATTACGTCATTTGAAACGAATGCGACAAATATTTTTCATATTACCACCACATTAAAAATATTAGCAATAACAACAATAATAATAATAACAAGACCAATAATATTATCTTCAAAAAATTGCAGGAGCCACTCTTATGAATTACAAAGTGTGACAAATCGTTTGACTTACATCACTGCCATTTGTTAATTTTAAATATGACAACTGACCACATTTCTTTTTGACGAAGGATTCCCAGAAGCAGCAGAGAGGGTAAACCCTACAACTTTTATAGGCGTCAATTTAACAAACTGAGGCTTCTTGAAATTGCTTATATAAGCCTTAATTTACTAAACTGAGGCTTCCTTGAAAATTTTATAATTTTTTTAAAAATAATTTGAGCAAAAAAATAAAAAAAAGAAGAAAAAAAAAGACGCCATTGTCGTTGGCGTTCACCCTCGTTGCTACTATGCGTTAACTAAATATCTGATCAAGTCCGACACGATATCTCGTCCGAGGATCTGATAAATTTATCGTTATAAATCCATGTTGGATTGTCTGAGCGTGGCTAAAGAAATTTCTAAATTGATTATGATCCATATCGCCACCGCACCACGTTTGCCAAATATTTCTCAACGTGTGAGTATCAACACCGTTAAACACGCATAGCATATTGCAGTTATCTCTGATCACTTTAGGAATTTGAGTATAACGTTGAGTGACATATATCACGTCAGTGTTTTTGTGACGTCCTCGTGAAAATATTCTAGCAGGATTTTTTTGATTGTCTAACATGATATCATCATATACGACTAAATTGTTAATACTTCCGTCGATGGAGTCAATGCTAGGTGCCTCTTCGATATCGGTTATAAACTCAATGATATCATCGCCGTTAATTTCTAGCACGGCTTCGTTAAAATCCTTTAACACTTCATAACATCGCTGATCATCTACACTCGGAGCAATCATATACAACTTATCCCACTTCATCCATCTCGTTATCAAATTAAGTAGTAATTGTGTTTTACCACTTCCAGATGGTCCGATGATAATCGCGCGAATAGAATTTGGTAACATTGCATGGTGTTTTTTAGGTTCCCGTCGTCTCGTAGCTGAATAATCAATTACATTCATGTTGTTATATATAAATTATGGATCTATATTGTGTGAAATGTAAGACGCGTACTGGCACAAATGACTTGACAATTACAACAAAAAATAATCGATCAGCGCTTTCTGGTAAATGCGTACAGTGTAGTACGAAGACATTTAGATTTACTTCCACGAAACCTTTAAAAAAAAACGAGGAGGTGATATTGCAGCCAAGTTAGCAAAACTCCCAGGAACACCGTGGGCAAAATACTCAGGAGAAAAGCACCTTCCAGGGTATAGTTATTGTGGACCGGGAACAAGACTCGATATCAGACTCGATGACCAAAACCAACCCAAACCCGGTGAGTATCCAATAAACGCTATTGATAAGGCGTGTCATGCTCATGATGTTGCATATAAAAGCAGCAATCTTCAACATAGACATCTCGCGGATGTTAAATTAATTCATGCGTTAAATGCTATTCCCGAAAACACTAGTGTTTCGTTCAAAGAAAAATTGGCTTCGTGGTTGATAAAATCCGCTATGAAGGGTAAATTGATGTTAGGTGCTGGTAATTAATAATATGGAATCTGTTTATTATTCTCCAAAAGGATACTGGAGAGGCAAGGCAGCAATCAATAAACTCGCTAGCGCTGCAAAAGTAAAAAATACTACTGCAGCTGATTCGTTATCCAAACAGGCGATATGGCAAATGTATCTACCAGCGCCTAAACGAATTAACTACTCGCATTTTGATGTTACAACACCTAATGAAGTTCATCAAGCTGATATACTATTTTTACCACATGACAACGGTTACAAATACGCGTTAACCGTAGTTGATATTGCTAGTCGATACAAACAAGCAGAACCGCTGAAGACAAAATCATCTACTGAAGTAGCTTCTGCATTTGAAAGGATTTATCGACGAGGTCCACTACGCTGGCCAAATCTGTTACAAGTTGATCCTGGCTAGGAATTTCAAGGCGCTGTTTTAACAACGATGAAACATCACAATGTCATCATACGACGAGGACATACTGCGCTACATCGCGATCAGGCAATTGTTGAACGATTTAATCGGACTCTTGCAGAGCGGTTATTTGGATATCAATACGCGAAAGAATTCATCCAAGAAAAGCGATCCCGTGAATGGGTCAAGAGATTACCAGGTGTAATTACCGCAATCAATAATGAGATTACTAGAACAATCAACATGAAACCTAACAACGCTATTAAAAAAAAGTATATACCCGTACAACCACAAAAAGATTTCAAAGAACTAATTCTTGGTAGTAATGTCACTGTTAGGTATTTATACGAACCAGGAGAGCTTGAAGGTGGTAAAAGAAGAGCTACCGATCCTATTTGGAGTGTTACTCCACACAAGATATCTACTATAACACGATCAACTGGTAGACCAGCAGTCTATAAACTAGATTCAACTGCTCCTCAGCGAGGATTTACACGCGAACAATTACAAGTAATTCCTGACGATACTCAATTACCACCGCGGGGTCTTAACTAGCACCCAGGGTGCTGACACCCCGGCGTCTGTTGCACTCAAGACAAGTCAGCATCACATTGTCGTTGGTATGACCAATGCTGCTATTCTTTCTGTCTACGGTAAATTGGCGGGGGTCTTTATCCGACCAACTCCAACGCATTATACAATTACAACTCGCGCAGTGATTATTCTGTTGTTGCTTTAGTGAAATTATCAATTCAGCATCAATGTCAAATTTTCTATTATTTTTTTTATCCTGTTGTTTATAACCAGAGAGTTTTTTTTCTGATTATGTCCCCAGTGATATCATCGGCGCTGATAATAGTGTCATTATCGTCAACAACAATTCTTCGAAGCTGATTTATTCTTCGTACTCTGGATACTGCGAGATAAACTAAATTCGACCACTCAATGCGATTATCTACCATCCAAACAATTGTATCTGTGATAGTTAATCCTTGTGAAGAGTGTATTGTTGCTGCATAACCTAACGTCCATGGTGATTTAACAGCGCGTAATGCATCTTCAACGACGCTGATGTCAACCAGCACAATATCATTTAACACTAAATTCTGCTTTTGTTGTTGTCCAGGAATATCAACTTCTATATTTTGTCGCCGTGTATCCGAAGGTTTATAACACAACGGTACTGGAAGTGTTGCAAATTTACACTTATGCAATTCAAATAACTTCATCTGAAGTGTGTCTCTGACTATTTTTCTACTCGCGATTATCAAATCATCTGGCTTCCATGTTTCCCAAAAATCATTCATGGAAGTTTCTGAAATTATTTCACGCGCTATTTCACATTGGATTCTATCCGGTTGTAATCTAATTAGCGCTTTGAACTCTCGTAATTGTTCATCAAGTGATCTATAATCAGTGGTAATTTCTTCATAATAATCTACAAAACCCTTTAGCCATTCATGTGGAGATCCGCCAACAAATGGCGGTGGTTGATCGTGATCCCCGCACATGACGATTTTTGTAGTTTTCAATAACAACCATTCGAGAAATGTCTGTAATACACTCAACGATACAGTGCATATTTCATCCCATATTATGATTTCAGGAATGAATTTATCGCCCATTCGATCAGGAGTCCATGTATCGCCTTTCCATAGAAAGAAGCTGTGATAAGTACAGGCTTTTACTCCCCGCGCTATCATCTCTCTGGCGAGTCTATGAGTTGGTGTTAACACAATCATGGTTGACCGACGAAATAATTCGATTGCACGGGTTGTCTTTCCTGACCCACCACAACCGTTTAAATAAACTGTCTTGTATCTACATACGGGATCAGATACCGGTGGTGCATTAGAAAATTCTGATTGAATTTCAATACGGTTACAACAAAGATATTTATCGTCGTTGGCAACATCTGCGGATTCACAATACTCGTGTAGTTTTTCCTTTTTAAATCGCCAACGTTCCCACGCTTCCTCGGGATCTGTGAATGCCGCTACAGCTGATCTATATTTCTCGTGTATATACATCGAATCAGTAGCTACTCTTACCGCGGTATCTGGAAATCTATTTATCATCGAAAATAGATTAATAATAGAATAACCGAGCATAGAACTTCTCAAATGTGCATACTGGGGACTATATCCATCACAGTAGGTAACAATCGTACCTGATTTCTCACCATTGGATAGAAAAACATCCCTACGGGATACAAGTTTTCCATGTTTCGTTAAATCCGCTATGATAAAATCGTATTCTGCGTTGTCTATGATCAACCGCGAAGAGTATTTTGCATTGTCATATCTTCCACCTTGAGTGAATTTACCAATTATTTTTCGTCCGAAATCTTTGGCTTCTTTGTTTTTAATTTCAAATAACCGCATAGACCAATTCATGATTTGTTCTTCATTTAAAATCTTCGATTTTCCATCTGGAAAATTCTTTCGCTGTTTGCGTATTATACGATCTAAATCGGGTTGTGGTAGCCAAACTTCTTTCTGAGCTCGATAGGATATAATAGCTTCACTGACAATTAACGATATTAGCATACCACAATCGATCATATACCGCAATAACACAATTGGCATCCACGCCTTTTCAGATAGGTGTCTACCAAGCCAAACATAACTACACGGATGTAACCCTGTAGCGAATTTGAATGATATCACACGAGCGAATCCGGTTAAATCAAAATCAGGCAAACGACCATTAATCGCAACACGAGTCATTTCATGCGTGGGGTGTCCAAATCGTTTAAAATACTCAGAGCATTCTCCATACCCGAGAAAACTTCCAGGATAACACGCGGATATATCAATTGAAATCATACCATCACGTGAGTATTTTGTATCCCACAGTCATCCATGACTAAATTCGACGCAACTCAATTTAACGTCCTCGAGAAAATCACTTCGTGTTGGACGCCATGAGTTTTTCTGTCTTGCGAAGTGAGCTACCACTGATGGAATAGTAAAACTATCCGTGAGTAGTTTTTCATGGAAATTCTCCGGTGAAAAATCATTAGCAATTTTTCTCATTCTGTTATCTAAATCTTCAGTACGATATAATTCACCATTTGGTCTTACAAATTGATCAAATCCTATTTCGGGATCTTCATTACTACTAAGTAACCACACTGACACGGGATCATCTTTACACAACGCAACAATAGCATCGAATAATTTCTCTTCATAGAAAACATCCCCGGAAAATTCCTCCGGGATATATCTCACGGATCTATCTCGTGGAAATATTGTTACTGCAGGTGTCCACGCGTGTTCGTTATGATCAATAATTTGTATTGGCGCTCCATTTTTGTTATATTTCGGTTCGTGTAATACTTCTCCGGTTATCGTCATAACGGTTATTGGGAATCTTAATGATGCTTCTAATTTAGCTATATCGGAAATCTTTGCACCGTGCTGTTTCACTGTCAGTTCCCATTCGGTTATTTTCCTACGTCGTAGATCAGTTAGTTTATTTCCTCGGGATGCATTTGTGAAGTGTTCCATTACACGTGTTGCTACACAATTCAACATCGACGACGTTTTCATAGGTGCTAGTTTTGCAATACTTGGCTTATCATTTAGCTGATATATTCCGTAAACAACTGCTGTTACAGGGTAGGATCTCTCGTAGTATGGTTTGTCAATTCCAGTTAGAATTCCTGGTTTGGAATCTCTACTCACAATGGCAAATTTTTTATCCTTGAGAATTGGATCAAATTTATCTCTGATAACCCATTCACCTTCGTCTTCGATAATGAATTTTATTCTAAAAAAATACCTCTTTGTGCCAAGGTGTGAAATTTTCTCAGCTGCCCTTGTATCGTTCATGGTAGAATCTATTACGGGTACATTGACATCTTCGATAATTCGAAATGTCGACCAACAGTATGCTGCACCGTCTCGGTAGAATTCATTAAAACAGTCTCTGATTTTACCCAGTATAGTTCTATTACTGATTAGACTTTTTGGTATATTAGAGATTCTATCGAGATTAAATCTAGCATTTTTCCAAGGCTTAATTTTCGATAATCTCTGAAACTCCTTCATATCGAGATTAAAACTAGCATTTTCCCAAGGCGAAATTTTCGATAATCTCTTGAACTCCTTCATACTATCATCCTTTAGACGTTTTGGTTTAACAGAAACTCTATCAAGATTAAATCCGGGATTAATTTTAGATAATCTCTTGAACTCCTTCATACCATCGTCCTTTATACGTTTTGGTTTAACAGAAACTCTATCGAGATTAAATCGAGGATTAATTTTTGATAATCTCTTGAACTCCTTCATGCTATCATTTTTCAAAGGTGTAATTTTCGATAATCTCTTGAATTTCTTCATATTATAACTAAAACAAGTATTTAAATAAAAAGTTTTTTATATAATGAATCATTGCAAACGGCTTATGATTGGATCAACAACCCCGTGTAACAAATCATGCAGAAATGAATTCTGTGGGTATCATATGCAAAGCGTAAGAAACTGTTCAAAAGGTCCTCTCCCATGCATCCATTGCCGGGTAGTTGTTAGAGGCAATTCACAATTATGTGTCAATTGCGGGGGTAGGCGTTATAGAGAGTTGAAGCGTTATTATGACAAGCGAAGAATAAAAAATTCTGACTGTCAATGACGTCAACGGTAAAATCATAAAAACCGCCCAAGACTACATAGAAAGATTTCTCAATGTTATATCTCAACCAAATAATGAATTAGACAAATAGAAGTATGTGTATATAAATGAGCCAAGAATTTCAAAGACATCCTGTTATTGAAAACTACGAAGCCTCTCGTGATGGTGTTGTTAGACACAGTAGACTCAAGAAGTTGGTTGGATGGGATAATGGTATGGGATATTTGGTGTTTACTGCTGGAAAGAAGAAATATCTTAATCATCGTTTCGTCTTTGAGGTATTTAACGGATTGATCAATGATGACCTTGTTATTGATCATATTGATCGCATTAAGACTAATAATTCTTTATCGAATTTACAAGCTATTTCACAACGCGAAAACACAAAACGAGGTGGGACTGGGAAACACTCGAAAAATGCTAGACCAGTAAAATCAATTAATACTGGCAACGAGGAAATAATATTTCAGTCTATTACTTCAGCCGGTAGATATTTTGATATTTGTCCCCCTCGGTACAAAAAGTGGCAAAGAATATAACTAAAACCGCTTTTTCAAAACGTTTTTGTAAAAAAAATTCAATTTATTTACGCCTAACTGTATGTGTGAATGGTATTAACGGAGATAACTCACTGGTAACGCGCGTGTGACAAATCACCAATGACAGAGTTATCGTTGAAACACTGTTGTTGTTTTGGTGGTTTTTGATTGGTTGGTTTCGCTATTATGAATCTCAATAACACATAATCAATTTTGTCTTTTATCAAGCATTAACAGAACTGTTTTATATACTCGTCGTATTTAATTCTTTTTTTTAGTGTCTGCTTCAAGTATTATGTGTTATTTCAACGTTGTCAGTGATCGCTTTTAAACATAACAAACAATTACAAGCAGACATCGTTCTATCTAACTTCGTTGTAATACGTGGTTATATACAACCTGGTCTGTATTATGTTTGGGCTTTAGCCGAAATTCAAGTGCAAAAACCAAACCACACCGTCATGCGTGGTGTGATTGTTATTATTGACATTCAAACCAAGTTGGATTTTGTGATTTGGTTTTTGCACTTGAATGTAGAATAGCCCGCGTCATCCATTGTCATTGAATCAATTCATTGTACATACCATTATCATTCATTGAATCAATTCATTCATTGTAAATACCATTGTTATTATAATCTATTGTTGTGCCGTCGTCATTCATAACCATTGTCATTGAATCAATTCATTGTACATACCATTATCATTCATTGAATCAATTCATTCATTGTAAATACCATTATCATTCATTGAATCAATTCATTCATTGTAAATACCATTGTTATTATAATCTATTGTTGTGCCGTCGTCATCCATTGTCATTATAATCTATTGTTGTACCGTCGTATATGTATTGTATATAACCATAATCGTTATAATCGCATTAAGCTTCTGGATATGCTAAGATGACCAACACCTTAGCGTGTCCAGAATTCATTTTGTTGATTTTTCAAACAATTTAACAAATATACTTTTTAATATATATGAATCTTGAAAATCTCAAATGTGTTATTGTTGAAATCAACAAGCTTAAGGAGCAAAATATTGAGTTATGTTCAGGGTTAGATTGTGATCAAATTATGACCGATTTCGACGATATACAATTTGCAGAGCAGAATGGAAAATATGTACTCGCTAAGAAATATTTTTTAATTAAGCGCGTACAAAAACTTATCCGTGAAAGTTTAATTTATCATGAAGACATTAATATATTTGTACCATTATGTAGCATCGTTGAACATATACGTAAGCAATTAAGTTCAGAGTATGAAAGCAGAAAACTTATTAATTGTAAGGTGAGACAGTTAAAAACGTTAATGGAGCAAGCTGAGCCCCACGCGTAGAGAGCCTCCTTTATTGTATAACCGGTACGGGTAACAATGACATGTATTATCACTACCTGTGCACAACGAGGAAGTAAAATTGTGTGTCCCGTATAACAACAGGGAAGTATAAATCTAGTGATTTCTTTTTTTTACTCGGTGAATTGTCTACAATTTAACAATACTGATACTATTTCAATAATGGTAGGAACATTACTGACCACACGTAACACAAAACAGCGACTGAGTGATATTAATAAACTATTACCTATTCGGGATCGTATACGTGAAAAACTTCAGCAGCGGCAATTAATTCAGACTGATTTTTCTACTGATACACAGGAACTCTTTAAGCCGATTGTTGCTGCAACTACAGATGTGAAAAAAGCTACTGAACGAGCTATATACGGAGATATCCCTGAACAGGGAAAACGAGTAGAGAAACCTCTTCTTGGTGAACTTGAAAAAATAGCAATTGAAACTGAACAAACAAAACGGGCTATACAAAAACTTTCAGGTGATATGGAAACTCAGATGGAAATACAACGACAAAGTGGTATTGATGATAGTGATGAATCTCAAAAAGACCCCCCTGAAGAATTGCCACTTGAATCAAGAAGAACAGTAGAGGGTTTACGGGGGAGATTTAACGAGGAGGGGGTAGCAGCAATTGATAAGACTGATCCAGCAGAAATTCCTATGTTTGTTGTTACGACTTATGAAAACAGAAAAAAAATGTTGAAACCAGAGCAACATGGATATATTAAAAATATACAACATTACGCTGATGTGATTTACAAAATAAAAACTGGAAAAAGTCTGATAAAACAAAAGGAAGATACATCATACATTAAATACATGAAAATAGTGGGTGAAGTATACAATCAATATGAAGAACTGCGACAACAACAAAAACCACAAAAATTGCAGCGGCGGAAACAATCTTCAAAGAAAATGTCCTACTCACCTAAAAAATCAAAACCCAATCCAAGCATAGATACACAAGGTGCAATTGACGATGAGGAATCTTCCCCCGTTGAGACGTTTGGGAGTGGGATATCAGAGAAATTGCCTGCAATTTCATGTCCTGGCAATATTCTTGGTGATATAGCACGATTAGAAATACTTGTAGGGGGAAAACGAGCTGGAAATAACTCACCAGAAATAATCAATGAAGCTGCTGATATTTGTAGGAGGTTATTTCAAGGTGGTATCATGGATATTGCAACATATCGAGATTTTATTGAAGAGTTAGTGGAACACGTTGATGATCACCACGATTAGATAAATATCAATTGAATAGAGAATGATCATACACTACAACCATGATAAACCAACTAACGTCTACGTGGTAAACTCACTATTGCCAAAATACCGAGCATACTATGGAGATGGTCTCGGTGATACTATAATGGGATTATTTTCAAGAATGGCTCCAAAAGTAGCGCCGCTAGCAAAACAACTATCAATGAAAGCTATTGATGTTATCAAGGATAAGGGTATTAACGCTGTTGGTGATCTTGCCACGAAGGCGTTTTCAGCCGCGAAGGATAAACTAACAGCGCTTGTTAGACGGGGAAAATCAAAGAAACCACGAATGACTTCACTGCCATCTACTTCGGTTATGCCTGCAAGTGTTAGTAAAATAATAAATAACGCAGTAGATGAAAAACTACAGTCAGTGATGTCATCGATGACCACCCAGGATAATAACACAGCAAATATGATAGCGGGAAGTGGTCTTGGAAATTCAAAGAATTTCTACAAAAGTCAAAGACGTCGATGAAAATCGTAAATTGGAAATCGTAAACGAAAAATTCCTTGAATGATAATTACTTTGCAATTTCAAAGAATTTTCACGATTTCACCTTCAATTTAGACCAGCGGATATATAATAAAAAATGTGCAAACAGAACCCTGATAGTGCATTTGACATGGACGCCCCAGTGCTCAAGGATGATTCTGTACGCGATTATCAATTTTTTGCCTATCACGCAGTACAACCTGATCTTCGGGGGAGAATCGAACTTCAAGTTCATGATACCAGTAAATACTTTTTGCCTTGTGAAGCCTTTAATGAAGTCGAAGGTGAACTTCTACAAGCGGATGATACACCATATGCTGATAACAAAACTATCCGAGTTGGTTTTGTTAACAATGGCATCATGGCGTTATTTGAAAGTGCTAGATATCTCATTGATGGAAGAGAAATCGAATCTATTGAACGTGAGGTTGATATTGCAACGGGAATAATCGGGTTAGCGAGATATTCTGATGACTATACTAGATCAGCAGGTCCGTCTATGATGTTCTCGAAGGATATTACTGATAACGCTGAACACCTTCAGTATATTAAAGTATTAACAGGACAAGATACTGCAGTTGCTAATCAACAAGAAGCGGCTAATCCAGAACGTCGAGCCAGACCAGGCGCTGATTTTAACATTCTCGGAGGAATTAATGATAATTTCAATTTAGGATTTGCAAGACGAGTATTAACGTTACAAGGACAGCGTCGACGGTTTTCAAGTGCGATTCCGTTGCATCATATATTTGGATTTTGTAGAAACGTCAGAAAAGTTATCTATGGAGCAAAGCATACGGTAGCACTAGTGAGAAAAGGTACTGATGATAATGCAATCTGGCGCACTGGCGGCGCTCCCGGTAAAGTCGTTTTATCAAAACTAACACTGTGGATGCCGGTGTTGACTCCGTCGTTGTCAACAGAACCACGATTGTTATCATTTATGGATCAAGGAGGAAAAACATTGCTGAGTTGGTTGACAACATCCACAGATACCATGGATTATAATATTGATGGTACAATTACATGACACTTGGCAGCACGACAGGGTATTTCAGCTCCACGGCATATTTTTGTTGCGCTACAGAATAGAGCGCGATTAGATAATCAAGAACGTTCCCATATGATATTTGATCAAATTGGGTGTAATGAAGTCTCGCTGAGAATAAACGGACAGCAAGAACCATCAGAGGATATACAACTTAACTATGAAAACAACCGCATTGCACGAGTTTATCATAACCTGTTGTCGTATATGGGACGCGATCAAAATGTTGATACTGGTCTACAAATATCACAGTTGGATTTTAGGGGTCTGTATCCGATTTATTACTTTTCGTTGGAACATCTTGACTTGATGAGACAGCCCGTCGTTGATATACACTTCCGAGCTCGTGTAACCCGTCCTGTTGGTCCAATAGTTGGTGGGGTACCTACTATCCTTATCCCCAATTATAGACCGGTTGCTGTCATTCTCAGTGATAAATCAATGCTACTCGAAGGTGTTGGTGGACGAATGAGAGTGGTAGATGCACCAGTGGAAAATCTGTGATTGATTACATATTTCCATCTCTCTCTGCGATTTAGAATCAATCTGTTTTGTTTAATGTCGTATAATAATATCAATGTCACGTTGACACCTGGTCAGTTAAAAAAATTACAATCCAAATCAGCTAAGCAATGTGGAACCACAATAACGCTGAAACCTAATCAAATGAATGGCGGGGGAAATAAACTATCACTGACGAAGACTCAAGTTAATCATTTTAATAAAGCGCTTAAAGAAAAAAAAGGGGTTCAGGTTACTCTTTCTGCGAGCGCGATTAAAAACATGGAAAAGACTGGTGGTATATTCCCGCTGTTAGGGTTGATTCCAGGGTTGATTGCCGCAGCGGCCCCAGCGGTAGCTAAAGCGGCAGCGTTAGGGGCTATTGGTACCGCGGCAGGAATGGCACTAAAGAAAGCAGCGGGAAAGGGGTATAAAAAAGGGGAAAGATCTAAGACTACCAGGAACTCCACACACGTGGTACAAAGGATAGGGTCTAAGAATCCCAGGAACGGTTTACTAGTGAAAAATCTTCAAATGTCCAATTTTGATTTAATTGATGCTGCTAAAAAAACTCGCGATTAAAAACTTCAGAGGTGTTTTTATGAAAGATCAGTTACCGGCACAACAAAATAATGTTGAAACGGGTATTATTAATCTAGATAACAGCGATGGACCTGGAACCCACTGGGTTGCATACGCGATTGATCCACGTGGGATTATTTATTTTGACTCATATGGACTAGCGCCTCCGAAGGAATTTAGCCGCTATATCCTTGATTTATCAACGCGCTTAAAAATACCCCGTTGGTATTCCACGTTACCAACACAAACGATGATTGACCCACCCATATGTGGCAATGAAGTATTAAACGTACTTGATGCTATTTCACGAGGACAAAAACCACCCCATGTAGTAGTGAATGAGTATACTAGCAGTCGTTGGATTGAAAATCTTTGATTGGAAATCTTTTAGATTTCAAACAGAGAAAAGATTTCTATGATAACAATGATTGATATTTGGGGACGACCTTTATCAGCGCTGAAGAAACCGGATACTGATGGAGTTGAAATCAAAGAGGTTAAAAAACTAATCGAAGATGAAATAGCCGAAACGTTGAACCTAGCAAGTGTTGATCCTAATGAAATAGTTGTATTTGGCGATCGTCAGGGTAAATTAAAAACTAGTAATATCTCCCTCGATGATATTTTAGTTAAACGACGAGACGCAGCAGAGGATACTATCGCGCTATTTTCCGATCAGGATAAACTCAAACCAGGTGTACTAGTTTCAACGATCACGGATAAATTAACTACACTCGATAACACGGCAAATTCATTGAAATCGCTCAATGATAAGTATGACGATCATATAGTTGTATTTAATCAGTTTACTGCAATACAAGGAAATATAATTGACAAAATTGATAAACTCATACTAGAATTTTTTGGAAATCCACCAGTGACTGCACCAAAACTCACCTCGATAAAAGATTCTATAGTAGAACTAGCAACTCTTCAATCCGAATATGAAAAACACGTGAAACAGTTTTCAATGTTTCGTAAAAACATCATTGATAAATTTATTGGAACCCCATTTGATAAAATTGAATTAACCCTTCCTGATATTATAAAATCCATCGATGATCTAAAAACAACCACTACTAACATCGTAGCGGATGCAACAAGGATGATAGCAATATTTGAAAAATTAAAAATTCCTCATAAGAGCACCAACAATATCGTATACACAATTCAACACGGTTCATTTGCGTGGACTCCCACAACCAACATTTTACACGTAACCGCAGCCGTCAAGGGTATTTATCGATTAACAATAGTATCACCGAATCAATTCAATATATCATCAAGTAGTTTATCTGGAGTCAATAATACAATATCAACGATCATCGACAAGGATGTATCTGAACAGTTCACGATAACGACCGCAGATAGAAATCTAGCCAGGGTTTCAGTAACGTGGTACGTAGAATTCGTAGTGGATTTAAGTAAACAATTAAATTGAAAACACTAATGCTGCTAAAATAAGATGACAATCCCTTCAGTGTATCAGTATCGCTATGATCAAGTCAGAGAATTTCAAACTAAACTCAGCTCACGTTGTGAGGAGTATCAAATAAAAATAAAAAAATACAAACGAAGAATAACCGCGGTTGATATCACCGTATATTCGGTGTCGGGCGTAATCACTGCTGCTGGAATAATACTATCTTCGGTTACAATGATTGCTCCGGTCGTAGTTCCAATCGCTATTTCCGCGGTGGCTACAATCGCGGGTATATTAACCGGGATCACAAAAAAACTATCATCATGTAGCCAGAGTAAACTACACGACTATGAAATTAAATTTCACATTGCATCTACCGGTTACTCGCAATTGTCCTCGTTGATATCATCGTCACTCGATGACACAACAATATCAGATAGCGAATTCTCAACGATGGCTGAATTGTATATATCGACAATGCTGAAATTAGAGCGGGATAATAATAATAACAATGTCGTCGCAAGAACTGCTTCAACAAATAGTAGAAAATACAACACCGGTGAAAACAAGCATGATATATGAATAACCTCAACGCGTCCTGAATTCAGTGTGAATTTCCCAACCCCCGTTCCCGTGAGCGAGATCGCGCTGGCAAAACTACGAGTGTATCATAGCTGGCCTAATATCAGCTCTGTAGCATTTGGTGGTCAACAACCAAATAATTCCTTAGTGTTCGCGTGGAAAAATCGTGAAGACGGAACCCCAGACTGGAACGTTGTCTCGTTACCAACTGGGTCATATCAAATCGAACAAATCAATAACGAATTACAACGAAGAATAAAATCTATCACTGGAAAAGAATCAAAAATCGCTATAACGATTCACGAGCCGACGTTATCATCTGCGATTGAGATCAAATCACCTGGATATGTCGTTGATATTTATCAGAGTTCTATTAGAACCATACTAGGATGGCCTGAACTACCACCTAGACGAGAAATTGTTATACCAGATGAACCTGTAAAGGGCGATTATATCACCGACAGGATAAAACCCATCAATGAAGTGAAAAGTTATCAATATTATTCTCCCAACAAGTTCATTGGATATGACAACTATAATCGTCTGACATTTAACGCTGGTAGCATCGAACACAATTTAACAGCGATGAATAATGATTTTTCATTATTGTTAATATCCCTTAAATCCGGCTCTCTCACACAAGATGAATTTATTAGTGTAGTACAAACAGGTAACAAAATCATCAACGATATGGAAACATTTCATTCGCAAATTATTCAAGAAATATTAATGAACGACGACAATAAAGAGATATTTACGGACGCATATAATATCCGCATAGAGGATATTCAAACATTTAAAATTCCTGGGTATAAACCCGACGAATTAAAAAAATATCTCAGTTATGCCATCGATATTGGGTTTAAAAAAATCCACGACGATTGGAAGAAATTATCACGACAACAAACAAATATTCTGACATTTAATAACGACTAAGATGGCGGTGGGAGACATATCGCTCCTCAAAATGTAGATATATCCTCAGTGATTGCGCTGAATTTAGTATGTGATGTTATCGAAGGAAGCTATCAAATAAATCTCGAACGATCAAATCAAGCTCAGCAGGGATATATTCTATATTCATTTGCACCAACAGCTCCTCCAGGATTTCTAATTATTGAAGACCCAACTAATCCAGTCTTTATGCGATGTCATAATAATTCTTTAACGAGAATTAATTTCAAACTCACTGACCAATCTAATAATTTGATTGATCTGCGAGGTGAAGTTTTGCAAATTAGTCTGTTTGTAAAGTCCTAGGACTTTCAATCGTGAAAATTCTTCGAATTTCAACAATGATTTTCATCATAAAAAAATTGTTAACGCATAGCAGCAACGAGGGTGAACGCCAACGACAATGGCGTCTTTTTTAAAAAAATTTTTAAAATTTTTTTGCTCAAAATATTTTTAAAAAAATTATAAAATTTTCAAGGAAGCCTCAGTTTAGTAAATTAAGACTTATATAAGCAATTTCAGGAAGCCTCAGTTTGTTAAATTGACGCCTATAAAAGTTGTAAGGTTCACCCTCTCTGCTGCTCCAGAATTACTATCGTTGCTATCACTTTATATTTATTACCGCACATGAATAAGAATCTTTGAGAATACTTCACAAATGTATGCACTTTGTGATTAAGACAAAGCCGCGCAATTCCTAATCAAACAAAAACTTCACATAATTCAGCTTGAATCGCAGGATTTGAATCAGGATGACCACGCTGAATCGTAAAGAACGGCTGTAATTGCTATGACGGGCCCATCTTCCTATTTATTTTCCCATATTAAATAACAATCTTGGACCGCACTTGCCTATGATAAAGCTGCGATGGAATGAAACTATTTGACTATACTTCACAATCAGAGGAACACCTGAAATCGAAACACTTCTCGACCACACTTCACAGCTTTACAGCTCCTCCTTGATAAGAAACCCCTGCAATAACAATCGTTGAGCACATTTCAGAATCATAAATGACACTTGCAAATCCCATAGAATTGTTGGAATGATGATCCATCGGTACACTTCACAATGTAATACATTTATATTAAAAATGTAATACATTTATATCACAAGGTTGCTCTCAATGACGATCCTTGAATGCTTGGTGAAAAGTGCAGGCTGCACGAATCCAAGAATATTCCTTGAATGACAACCACTGAAACACATGATACAGAATGAAAATTGAAGTGCTTTTACAAGAACCGCTGACCACACATAGACGTGGAAAGATATCTTCCTACCAAAAGGTGACCAATTGGGAGAGAGTGTATAACTATGAATAGTGATTTTTCCACACGTTCCAAGTAAGACCTAACACAAATGAACCTATGTTGTTAGACAACGGACACTTGTATATTTCCTGATATAAAATACACAGTGATAGAGACAGCAGATAACTTGAACTGATCCAGTTGACCTGTAATCAAGATTACAGACTCAATCCAGCATTGGACTATCAAGTGAAGCAGTAAGATGAGCTTTCAAGTTGAGAACTCTAATGGCAATAATCAATACGTTATGCTGTATTTCAGGTTAATATGTGTAATGCTTACACACACACGTTTTTTTTATAGGTATAACCCTGAAACATGATAAACTGGTTACTTCTAGTACTTGTTCATGTTGCTGCAGAATTAGTCCGAACAGATTTTACGGCTGGCAATACCAAATGTCGTCATGACAACGAGTGCGGATTTCATCACGGAACCAAATATAGTTGGTGCTACACGGACTACAGCGACGTTTGGGATTACTGTTATACTGATTTTTGCAGATTTAAAGATGAGGAGTACCAATATTGTCCATCTGGAAATAAATGGCAGTATTGTGGTGGTCTTGGAGGAAAGGATGTCTTAGGAAGACCATGTCTTGAAGACCATCCATGTGGCATGCACTTTGAGGACGGAGAAAATGGCTATTTTCGGTGCTATGTAGATATGAATCGAAACTTCGGCTATTGTTGTAGACGTGGTCCATTAATCGCAACACGAGTCATGTCATGTGAGGGGTGTCCAAAACGTTTAAAGTACTCAGAACACTCTCCATACCCGAGAAAACTCCAAGTATAACACGCGACCATATCAACCGAAATAATACTTTCAGGGTCATATTTTGTATTCCAATATCAACCGTGGTTATATTCGATACAACTTGATTTGATATCTGATAAAAATTTAGCTCTTGTTGGTTTCCACATAGTCTTCTTTCTCGCAAAATGAGCTGCAACCGACGGAATTGTAAAACAATTTGTTAATAATTGTTCGTTGTTTTCCGTTGAAAAACAGCTAGCTAGTTTTTTTCATCTCGTTGTACAGGGTTTTAATTTTTCAATACTCGGTTTATCATTTAACGAATATATTCCATAAACAACTGCTGTTACAGGATAAGACCTTTCGTAATACGGTTTGTCAATCCCAGTCAGAATTCCTGGTTTGGAATCATGACTCAAAGTGATAGTTCTTTTATCTTTCAAGATTGGTTCAAATTTATCTCGAATAATCCCATTTCCCGTTTCTGAACGGATAATGAATTTCACTCTAAAAAAAAAGTACTTTTTCTTGTCAAGATCGCGGCTGCTCTTTCGTCGTTCATGGTAGCATCAACGTCACCATCGATTCGAAATGTTGACCAACAGTGAGATGCTCCATCGCGCTTGAATTCATTAAAACAATCACGGATTTTACCTATCATGCTTCTATCACTTATTAGACCCATTGGTACATCTACGGAGACTCTATCGAGATTGAATTTGGCATTTTTCCAAGGCGTCATTTTCGCTAATCTCTCGAAATCCTCCATATTATAATTAAAACAAGTATTTAAATAAAAAAATTTATTATATAATGAACCTTGCAAATGGCTTATGATAGGATCAGTAACCGCATGTAACAAATCATGCAAAAAGGAATTATGTGGATATAATTTACAAAGCGTTCGTAACGGGTGTTATGGGCCCTTACCTTGCATACAATGTGGGGTAGGTGTGATTACCGATTATGAAGCGTCTCGTGACAGTATTGTCAGAAACCGCAGACTGAAGAATCCAGTTGGGATTGTGAGTAATCAAGGGTATTTGAGGTTTGATGTTGGGAAGAAGAAATATCATAATCATCGTTTCGTGTATGAGTGTTTTCATGGATTGATCAAGGATGGTCTTGTTATTGATCACATAAATAATATTAAAACCGATAATTCTTTAGATAATCTACAAGCTCTTTCTCAGAGTGAGAATACTAAACGAGGTGAGACTGGAAAAAACTCAAAAAATGCCAGGCCAATGAAAATCGTTTAATATGAAAAGTAACGAAGAAAAAACATTTAAATAAATGGCCGAAGCTGGTAGATATTTTGATATTTGTTCACCTTCTATTCAATGCGTTGCAGAGAATATAACCCGATCGGCTTTTTCAAAGTGTTTCAAAAACAGTATTCAATTCGCATACATTTGAGAACACCAAATGGAGATAACTCGTGCAGGTATGTGTACGGCTTATGAAAGAGTTACCCTCAATGGGTTTTCCCAATTAAATTCTTTTGGTTGGTTTTAACTGTCATGATTCTCAATTGAGATATAATCAATTGGGAAAATTATCTGTTTTGTAAAAAAACGAATCAGATATGTAGTATTACAAACAGTTGTATTCTTTTTTTTCTTTTTTCAAGTATTCGGTTTTCTTCACAGAATAACTATGCTTGATACACATATATCGTATTCCAAAGCATATACTTGTAGATATCGAATTTAGCGTATTCGTAACTCGTTGCGGTTTCGTCTCGTTACAGACATATTGTCGACGGTACCGATTTAGAGGTTTTTTTCTATATGATTGGAGGCGCCAGCCCAAAGGTATTTCATGTACACCTCCCGTCACCTCGAATACGTCAAATACGTGACGGTGTGATTTTATACACCCCTGGGAAATTAATTCTTGGGGGGAGGTATACAAAATATATAGACAGTCTTCTGAATATTCTAACATTTCGTTTCGCTTAGAAAATTCACTGGAGATATGTCTATGGGCGCCCCCAAAATAAATAATAGCATGGATGCAAAAGCTCTACGTCACACACTAGGGTAACTCCACATGATAGTTCAGAATAAATTATCGGCTAAAAGAAACGGTCATAGGGTCAAAGAGAGAAAGAAGAGAGAAATCTCAAAGAATAAAAACCCTATGAAAGACACAAAGGCCAAATAAGGGACCCAGTGTGAATGATAATCGGTCATCATCGCTGTTATTTATTTTTTGAAAAATATATCAATATCAATACCACATATTAGAGATATATATTTTATTATATAATATGAATTCTGAAAATATCAATGAGATCATAACTGAGATTTTGAATTTGAAAATCAAGGAATTAAATTATCAGATAAATTAAATTATGATCAGATTCTTTCTGATTTTCAAGATATTGAACACAGCGCTATGAATAATAAATACGTCTTACCAAAAAGGTACGCTTTTATAAAGAAAATCCAGAATGCTTTTCGCGATTCCCTTGTATTCTGTAAGGACGTCAACAAGTTTGTCCCGTTATTCACTGTTGTCGAAAAATCAGAAAAGAATTGGGGCAGCAGCATGAAATCAAATGCACGATTAATTTTAAGGTTATAACACAAAGAGATATTACCCGCCAAACCGAAAATTCTTGTTTGGTTACGCCAACGGAATAAGTTCTGCTTCTTAATGTAAATAACGGTGGGTGAGAGTAAGTGTCTACGGATTTTAATTTTATTTATTAAATGTTGAAATAATATTTTTTATTGAATTTTTTGTCATTTGAGTCATTTTTTTGTCATTTTTCTCCAGCTGTTGATAAGCAAATCGAGTAAAGTAGTCTAATTTGCATGGGATTTCCGGTAGAGATTTCTCATTCAAATTATTTTTGCTGTCTCATTATTATTATTATGCCTCATGAATCACTTAGAGAATTTTCTCATTACATATTATATTATGGTTAATAGTGACTTCACTGTCTTTAGATTGTACATTAATTGGAAATTGCCTTGCAATTAGAAAATTCTATGGACTTTTACATAATGGTAAACGAAGCACTAACGACTAGATTAGCGCGTGAAAGATTAGTTACAATTAAGAAATTAATACCAATCCGCGATTCCGTTCGAGAGAAACTGCAAGCGAGACAGAGTTTACAGACTGATTTTATAACAGGGACTGTAGACCTGTTGAAACCAATAACCACAGCAACCAAAAGGGAAATATCAGCCACTGAGCGAGCAATATACGGAGATATCCCTAAGGAAGGAGAAAGAAAAGAAACAGCTCTTCTTCCTGTACTTGAAAAAATAGCAGAAAGATCTAAACAAACAAAGAAATCTTTAAAAACACTCCCTGGTGATATAGTAACTGCTTCACGACTTCGAGACCAACAAGAACGACTTGAACAAGAAGAGGGTGCTATTGCAAGAAAAGAAAAACAAGAAGAGGGTGTTATTGCAAGAAAAGAAGAGGAAGAAGAGGGCGCTATTACAAGAAAGGAAGAGAAAGTAGAACCAAAGGGAAAAATAGAACGAAAAAATCTTGACCCTAAAAACAAAATTTTAAGATTGATAAAATGTTTGCTCAATTTATCGTTGATACATTTCCAAAGGGTCAAAGAGAACAATATATGAATGAAGGATATGAAGACGCTATAACTAATAGGGAGACTTGGAGAACAAAACTATATTTGTCAAAAATCGGTAAGTCTCAACTACCACACAATGATAAAGAATTTGAGAAACGTGATAGGTTGGTATCTCAAATAGAAAAACCACCGATACCAGTTGCACCATTTCTATCCCACCCCACCCAGCAAATATCAGAAGCTGATTCTGAAAAAGGTGCAACTGGTATCACTAAAAAATCATGCGGAAAGGGATTTTCTCAGAGTGGATCAGGCAGTGGTCTTGTTCGTTGTCCTGGTAATATTCTTAGCGATATAGCACGATTAGAAGTTCTCATAGGAGGAAAACGAGCTGGAAATAACTCACAGGAAATAATTAATGAAGCAGCTGATATTTGTATGCGTTTATTTCAAGGCGGCATTATGAATATTGAAACATCGAGAATTTATTGATGAGCTAGTTGAACATAAAAGGGATTTTCACGGTTATCATAGTGACTAAATCACTTAAATTGCTAGCAATGAAAATCCGTAGGATTGGAAATCGTTTACGATGAAAATCTGCAGGATTTTTACAATTAGATAAATATAATTTAAATAAGAATTATCATACACTACAACCATGATAAACCAACCAGCGTATATGTAGTAAATTCACGATTGCCCGTTTACAAAGCGTACTACGGTGATGGTCTCGGCAATACCATTGCAGGGTTATTTGCATTAATGGCTCCAAAACTGGCACCGCTAGCAAAACAATTATCAGTGAAAGCTATTGATGTTATTCGTGATAAGGGTAATAGTGCTGTTGGAAATATTGCCGGGAAAGCATTTTCCGCTGCAAGGGATAAACTAATGTCGTTAGTTCGACGAAGAAGAAAACCACCAGTGATTTCATCACTGGCGCTGCCATCAACGGAAGTGATGCCTGCAAGTGTTAGTAAAATAATAAGTAACGCAGTGGATCAAAAATTAGCATCGTTGGCGACCAGCAACCAAGATAATATTACATGCTAGCGGAAAGTGGCTTAAAACCACAACAAAAACCACGATTTAAATCAAGGAATATATAATAAAATGTTCAAACAGACACTTGATCCAGCGTTTGATATGGAAGCCCCAGTGCGTAAAAATGATTCTGTACGCGATTATCAATTTTATTTTATCATGCAGTACAACCAGATCTTCGATCAAGAATCGAACTTCATGTTCATGATACCAGTGAATACTTTCTACCCGCTGAAGCATTTATTAAAGTAGAAGGAAAAATTGTAACAAATGTTGCAGCTTATTTTTTATGCGCGATTCCACTACATCATATTTTCGGATTCTGTAGAAATGTCCGGAAAGTTATCTATGGAGCGAAGCATACAGTAGCACTCGTGCGAAAGGGTAATGATAATGATGCAATATGGCGTGGCGCTAATGTTCCCGAGGGTAAAGTAAATATAACAAAATTATCATTGTGGATGCAAGTAATGACTCCATCAATAACAACAGAAGAACGGCTACAATCATTTATGGATCATGGAGGAAAATCATTATTAAGTTGGTTATCAGTGACCACAGATACCATGGATTCTAATATTAATGTTACATTTACATGGCACCTGGCATCAAAACAAGGTGTTTCAGCCCCACGTCATATATTTGTTGCGTTACAGAATAGAGAGTGATTTAACTCTCAGGAACGCAGCCATATGATATTTGATTAATGAAGTCTCGCTGAGAATAAACTGACAACAGGAACCATCGGAGGATATACTACTTGATTATAATACCAACCAAATAGCACGTGTGTATCATCGTCTGTTGTCATATATGGGACGCGATCAAATTGTCAATACTGGTCTGCAAATATTACAGTTGGATTATAAAAGTTTATATCCGATCTATTACTTTTCGTTGGAACATCTTGATTTAACAAGGCTATACGTCGTTGATATACACTTTATAGCTCGTGTAACCGATCCTCCTGCTGGTGGTTATAGAGCAGTTGCTGTCATTCTCAGTGACAAATCAATGCTACTCGAAGGTGTTGGTGGACGAATGAGAGTAATCGATGCGCCAGTGGAAAATATGTAGTGTTTTTAAAAAATATGTAACAATTAGAGCGATCTGTTATTGTATAATGTCATATAGTCATATTAGTGTTACGTTAACTCCTGGTCAACTCAAGAAATTGCAATCATAATCAGCTAAAAAAATGTGGAACCACAATCACGCTGAAACACAATCAGATGTCTGGTGCTCAGAATATATTGTCGCTTACTACTCGTAAAAAAAAACAGTTTAATGATGCTTTCAAAGATAAAAAGGGCGTTCAGATCATTCTCTCTGCAGCTGCGATAAAAAAAATGATAAAATCAGGTGGTATATTTCCACTGTTAGCTGCGTTACCAGCGTTGATTGCGGCAGCAGCCCCAGCGGTAGCTAAAGCGGCAGCGTTAGAAGCCGTTGCTACCGCGGCAGGAATGGCACTAAAGAAAGCAACTGGACAGGGATACAAAAAAAGGGAAAGGGTCTAAGACTACCAGGAACTCCGTATTCATGGTACACGGGAAAGGGCCTGAGAATACCAGGAACAGTTTATTAACACCGTTGTCAAATTTTGATTTACTCGATGCTGGTAAAAAAAACTAGCGATTAAAAAGTTTAGAGGTGTCTTTATGAAAGATCAGTTATAGCCACAACCAAACAGCGTTGAAACAGCACCGGACCTGGAACCCACTGGGTTGCATACTTGATTGATCCGCGTGTAATCGTTTATTTTGATTCATATGGGTTAGCGCCGCCTCAAGAATTTATGTGTTATATAAACCGCTTAAACACTTTTCATAAATTGAAGACTTGGTATTCTACGCTACCAACACAGAAAATAAATGACCCACCAATATGCGGCATAGAAGTATTAAATGTCCTTAACGCTATTTCATCATCGAGAAAACAACCTCATCGGGTCGTAAATGAATATACGATTAATCTCTTTTTAGAGAGAAGTAATATAAAATAACAATGGGCGATATTTGGGGACGATCTTTATCAGCGCTGAAAAAACTCACCACGGAAATATCTGCAACCGGTGATATAAAAAAATAATCGAAGATGAAATAGCTGAGATGTTGAACTTAGCAAGTGTTGACCCCAATGAAATAGTTGTATTTCAAGATCGTCAGGGTAAATTGAAAACGAGTAATGTTTCTCTTGATGATATGTTAGTTAAACAACGTAGATGCTATCGCGTTGTTTTCCAATCAGGGTAAACTCAAACCAGGCGCACTTGTTTCAACAATCACAGATAAAATATTAACACTCGATAACAATTATATATCCTCGGCGAATTCACTGAAATCACTCAATGATATTTATGACGATCATATAAATACATTTAATAAATTTACTGATTTACAAAAATCTATCATGGACAATATTGATAAACCCGTGTTATAATTTTTTGGTAATCCTCCAGTGACCACACCGAAGCTCACAGAGATATATAGAATCTATGTTGGGGTTTGGACCGAGACAATGAAATCCCAGCCTAGGGGTTATATTATTTGTCTCCTCACGAGGCTTGTCCGAGTGGGGAGACATATAATGTAACCCCGCGCCTGGGATTTCATTGTCTCGGTCCAAACCCCAACGTAGATTATTTTTCTCACCCAACCTCTTTAATAGTGTTCACGTTGCAATGTTTACATGTGGCGCATGAATACAGATATGCTATTGAGGGCTGTTGTGTGACTGTTGCGTCTGAAGTACACAGTTCATACGCGTGAGCAAAGAAAAATAGCAACATAAAACGTCGCATAGTAATGAGGTATTATCACATTTAATGTATGGATGTTATATGAAATTAACAATAAATAGTGATAATTTATTAGAAAGAAACTGTTTCCTTTCATCATTTCCAACTTTGAGTACCCCACTCTCACGTATCAAAGACTCTCGTCACTCTCCAAATATGATCCTTCGTGGCCGGTTCACTTAAATTTTAATCCAAATATGTGGACCCTAGAGGATAACCATGTGCTAAACTTTCAAGTTCACGGATTCTTTGAAAATTTGTATTTCTGTCTTGGAAATTTGGCAAGTGATACAGTGAAATTTGTGTATGAATTAGTGTGTTGAGGGATAAAAGATTCCTTCTGGCTGGTAAGTGTATTATTTGTCATTAAATATTGCAGGTTTATTCAGCTGTTGCACAACGGAGATGCTTAACAAAATTATAACAGAGCATGTTTGACATAACACATTTTCTGGATGTTGCTAAGTTTTCCGTTGTTGTTTAGAGAGTTGGGATGCTATTAAGTGTATAGGTATATAGTCTTATGTGCATGGATCAATGTTTTCTGACATAGTTAATATCACACACCATTGAGAATTTTATCCTATCTGTAGCACAGTGAATTCTCAGGTCAGCTTCATAAATGTAGCTAACAGTATATACTATGTTTCACGCGAAGTGTTTACAACTAGTTCTGTTGCTTTAGCTACATTTAATGATCTGAAAATGTACTGAGCTAGTCCTGTTTATAGGATAAATTTGACCATGCTAGTTAGAACAAACTAACATAATATCAAATCCTCGAAATAGTATGCGTGTGTGTAGTTGTCTCTATGAAAATGTTTTTGTTTTGGTGTGTTTTCTAAGACAGATTGACCTTAAGTAACTATGTTTTGGTTATATATTATTTGTTATTGTTGTTGTTGTTTCGTAAAAATATCATTGATAAATATTTTGCAACCACATTAAATAAAATTGACATAAAATTCCCTGATATTAAAAAATCAATCGAAGATATGAAAAACTTCATCGAGGCAATCAAAAATGATGCAACGAGGATGATAGCAATCATTGAAAAAAAAACAAAATTTCCTCATGAGAAAACCAACAACGTAGTATACACGATTCAATACGGATCATTTGCGTGGACTCCTACAAACAACATAGTAAGTATCAGCAGCAGAGAGGGTAAACCCTACAACTTTTTCCGACAAAAAATTGATTGAAAACCTCAAAACGGAACATAGAGCCTTCCTTCGAAATCTCATTTTAACCAAAAAAACAAAAAGTCTCCATTTAACAAACGGAGATTTTACGATTTTTCAATCAATTCTGGTTGCAATTTTGTTGTCATTCACCCTCTCTGCTGCTACAGGTTAATAATTTTTTACGACGAAAATCACTAAGATTTTAACCGAATATTTGATCGAGTCCTTAGGATCTCACAAACAGACTAATCGCTAACACCTCATCTTGTAGATCAATCAGATTATTGGACTGGTCAGTGAGTTTGAAATTAATTCTGGTTAGTGAATCATTATGACACCGCATATAGACTGGATTGACCGGAGACTCAATTATTAAAAATCCTGGAGGGGATATTGGTGCAAATGAGTATAGAATATATCCTTGCTGAGCTTGATTTGATCGTTCGAGATTAATTTGATAGCTTCCTTCGATAACATCGCATACTAAATTGAGTGCAATCACTGAGGATATATTCACGTTGAACGGAGCGATATGTCTGCCGCCACCGTCTGGGTCATTATTATGTTTGAGGGTTTTTATTTCCGATGATGCTGTTTCTCTCCATGTATCATGAATTATTTTAAAACCAACATCGATGGCATCACTGAGAAGTTTTTTTAGTTCTGGTACGTTATATCCTGGTAGTTTGAATGTCGGAATATCTTTGAAGGGGGTATTATAGTCTGCTGCAAATCTTGCTCTTGTTTCAGGATTACTGTCATCTAATACCTTTTGAATAATTTGTGAATTAAATTTTTCCATATCGTCGATAATTGTATTGCATGTTTCTACGACGCTGATAAATTCATCTTGGGTGAGAGAACCAGATTTAAGAGATATTAACAACAGTGAAAAATCATTATTCATTGCTGTGAAATTATTATCGAATTTAAGAAAGTTAGCAATAAGATATTTCCCTCCCTTATCTATACTCTCAAGGATAATAAAAAAATCTGTAGTAGTTCTATGATCTATATAGCTTTTTACTGGATTATCAGATTTTATCCTGTCGGTGATATAATCAGATTTTTGTGGTTCAGGTGGTAAATTAACGGGTTCTCGTTGAGGTGGTAATTCAGGCCATCCTAGTACGGTTCTAATAGAACTCTGATAGATATCTACGACGTATCCTTCTGTGCTTATTTCAATGGCAGATGATAGTGTCGGCTCATGAACCATTATAGCGATTTTTGATTCTTTTCCAGTAATCGATTTTATTCTACGCGCGAATTCATCATTGATTTGATCAATTTGATATGACCCTGTTGGTATCGAAACAACGTTCCAGTCTGGAGTCCCGTCTTCTTTATTCTTATTCGCGAACACCAGTGAATTATTCCGTTGTTGACCACCAAATGATTTTGATCTGATATTAGGCCAACTGTGATACACTCGTAGTTTTGCTAGCGCTATCTCCTTCACGGGGACTGGGCTAGGGAAATTCACACTGAATTCAGGATTCGTCGTTGTTATTGATCTCATGCTTGTTTGTACTGGGTTCGTGATCTCCACTATTCGTTGAAGTAATTCCTGCGGTGTTGTCATCGCTGCTATACTCATGCTGTCGCTCTAATTTTGACATCGCAGAATCAAAAATACTGACCATCACTGAGAACTCAGTATCCGATATCGTTGATGTTATTGATATCATTCTGGTTTTTGGGTTTTCTAATTCCATCGGTGTTGTCATTGTTATTATACTGTTGTTGTCGCTCTAATTTTGATATCGCGGAATCAAAAATACTGAGCATCGCTGAGAACTCACTATCTGATATAATTGTATTATCGAGTGACGACGATATCATCGAGGATAATTGCGAGTACGCGGTTGATACAATATGAAATTGAATTAAGTAATCTTGCAGTTTACTCTGGCTGCATGATGATATCTTTTTTGTTATCCCGTTTGATATACCCGCGATTGTAGCCACCGCAGAAATGCAAATTGGAACTACGACCGGGGCAATCATTGTAACCGATGCTAGTATTATTCCGGCGCCAGTGAGAACGCTTGACACTGAGTACACAGTAATATCAATTGCGGTGATTCTTCGTCGGTATTTTTTTATTTTTTTTTTATACTCCTCGGCGAGGGTTTTGAGTCTAGTTTGAAATTCTCTGACCTGATCATAGCGACATTGCGTTGATGAAATCATTTTTATTTTAAAAACGCTAGCGTTTTCAATTGTGAAATTCGAAGGATTTTCCTTTCAATGTAGTTATTTACTTAAATCCGCTACGAATTCTACATACCACGTTGTTGAAACCCTAACCAAATTTTTATCAGTAGATGTTATCGTGAACTTTTCAGTTGTATCCTTGTCGATAATCGTTGAAATCGTATTGTTGACCCCGGATGAACTCGACGATGAAATATTAAATTGAGTCGTTGTCACTAGTGTTAATCGATAAATACCCTTAACGGTTGCAGTGATACTTAATATATTGTTTGTAGGTGTCCACGCAAATGATTCGTGTTGAATTGTGTATACTAAGTTGTTGGTTTTCTCATGAGGAATCTTTGCTTTTTAAATGATTGTTATCATCTTCGGAAAATCAGTTTTGATGGCTTCGATGAAGTTTTTCGTCTCATCGATGAATTTTTTTATATCCGCGAGAGTTATACCTGCCATAAGTTGTTCTCCAAAAAACCTATTGATGACTATGCTGAGGAAATTTTGTTCGACAATAATGTCTTTTAGTTTAACAAGATTGTTGTATACATTGGGATAATTTACCTTGATTTCTTCTTCATTCATCATCCTTCCCGCTTTCTTGTTAAAAAAGAACAGCGATAAAAAGTTTTTGATTTCAGCGAGAGTCATATTAACCGCAGGTGGGGATCCAAAGAACTTACCAACGATATTTCTTCGAAAAGCATTATAACCCCGAAGATGATCATCTAGCTCACTGTCATGTTTGGCAATCACGTCGGTGATCGTAGACACAAGTGCGCCTGGTTTAAGTCGTCCGCCGCTGGAATACAGCGCAATAGAGTTTTCAGCGGCGTCGTGTTGTCGTATCAAAATATCATCCAACGACACATTACTGGATTTCAATTTACCCTGGAGATCTTGAAATACAACTATTTCGTTCGGGTCAACACTTGTTAAATTTAACGTCTCAGCGATTTCATCTTTAATTTTTTTTTATATATCCTTGATAGAATCACCGGTTGCAGTGTCATCGGGTTTAGGTTTCAGAGGTCTTCCCCAAATATCGATCATATTATTGTAAAACTCAATCTCTCTCTAAAAAGCGATTGCTGGTGTATTCATTTACGACAACATGTGGTGGTTTTCCCCTTGGGCTACCCAAGGAGTTAGAAATAGCATCAAGAACATTTAATACTTCGCTGCCGCATATTGGTGGATCATTCATTTGTTGTGTTGGTAGCGTAGAATACCAAGTCTTCATTGGAAAAGTTTTTATATAACGCATGAATTCCTTTGGCGGGGCTAATCCATATGAATCAAAATAGACAATCCCACGTGGATCAATAGCGTATGCAACCCAGTGAGTACCAGGTCCGGTGCTGTTATCGAGATTAATGATACCAGTTTCAACGCTGTTGGGTTGTGTCGGTAATTGATCTTTCATAAAGACACCTCTGAAGTTTTTAATCGCGAGTTTTTTAGCAGCATCGAGTAAATCAAAATTGGACATAGGAATCAAAGATTCCTCAATCAAAGGTTCGGAAATCGAAGATTTTTGAGTTAATAAACCGGTCCTAGTCTTAGACCTTTTCCGCTGTACCACGAATACGGGGTTCCTGGTAGTCTTAGACCCTTTCCCTTTTTTTTATACCCCTTCCCCGTTGCTTTCTTTAGTGCCATTCCTGCCGCGGTACCAACAGCCCCTAACGCTGCCGCTTTAGCTACCGCTGGGGCAGCCGCTGCAATCAATGCTGGTATTGCGGCTAACAATGGAAATATACCGCCTGATTTTATCATGTTGGCGATTGCGTCTTTCGAAAAATCAATTTGAACCCCTCGCTTATTTTTCATTGCATCATTGAAATGTTTTATTTGACGATCCGTTAATGATATTTTATGTGTACCGCCGGACATCTGCGCTGGTTTCAACGTTATTGTTGTTCCACATTCTTTAGCGGATTTTGATCGCAATTTCTTGACCTGACCATCAGTGAGCTTGACACTAACAACACTATATGGCATTTTATTGTAAAACACATTTGTGCTTTCAATTGATCTAATTGGAAACTTTTCAAGTTTCATTTACATATTCTCCACTGGTGCATCAACGATTCTCATTCGTCCGCCAAATCCTTCTAACAACATTGATTTATCGCTGAGAATGACAGCAACCGCTCTATAATTAACACCACCAGGAGCTATACGAGCCCTAAAATGTATGTCAACAACGGATTGTCTCATTAAATCAAGATGTTCCAGCGAAAAGTAATAAATCGGATACAATTTCTTAAAATCGAGTTGCGATATTTGTAAACCAGTATCAACGTTTTGATCACGACCCATATATGACAGCATCCGGTGATATACACGTGCTATATAGTTATTGTTGTAATCAAGTTGTATATCCTCGGTTGGTTCTTGTTGTCCGTTTATTCTCAGCGAGACTTCTCTAACACCTAACTGATCAAATATCGTATGGCTGCGTTGTTGATTACCAACTCGCTCATTATTCTGCAGCGCTATAAATATATGACGTGGAGCTGAAACGCCTTGTTTTGATGCCAGGTGCCATGTGAATATATCATCGACATTATCCAGTTTGACATCAGTCGTTGTTGTTAGCCAATTTAGCAATGATTTGCCGCCCGTTTCCATAAATGAGAGTAGCCGCTCTTCTCTGGCAATTGATGGGGTCATTACTGGCATCCACAATACCAATTTAGTTATTTTAACTTTACCCTCAGCGGCACCAGTACGCCTAATTGCATCGTTGTCATTGCCTTTTCGCACTAACACAATCGTGTGTTTGGCTCCATAGATGACTTTTCTAACATTTCTGCAGAATCCAAATATGTGATGGAGTGGAATTGCACACGAAAACTTTTTCTCTTGTCCTTCCAATGCTAATTTTCGTGTTGCAAACCCTAGATTGAAATTACCATTAACACCTCCGAGAATATCAAACGCAGCTCCGGGTCTAGCTCGACGTTCTGGATTAGCTGCTTCTTGCTGATTAGCAACTGAAGTGTCTTGCGGTGTTAACACTTTAATGTATTGAAGGTGGTCAGCGTTATCAGAGGTATCCTTTGCAAACATCATAGACGGACCAGCCGATCTTGTATAATCATCAGAATATCTCGCTAACCCTATGATTGTTGTTGCAACATCAACCTCGCGTTATATTGATTCAATTTCTTTTCCATCAATGAGATATCTTGCACTTTCAAATAACGCCATTATGCCATTGTTGACGAACCCAATTCGGATATTTGGGTCATCTGCATATGGGGTATCAGCTGCAACATTTGTTACGAGTTTTCCCTCGATTTCGATAAATGCTTCACACGGCAAAAAGTATTTACTGGTATCTTGAACTTGAAGTTCAACTCGCGATCGTAGGTCGGGTTGTATTGCATGATAAGAATAGTATTGATAATCGCGGACGGAATCGTCTTTGCCCACTTTAGCATCCATATCAAGCGCGGGATCAGCTGTTCGTTTAAACATTTATAACATAATAGTGTTTTCAATTGCGAAACTCTTTGTAATTATCGTCGTTTTCGTTTTCTTTTCAAACCACTTCCTGCTATCGCGTTCTTGATAGCGTTATCTGTTACCGGTGAAGCTGTCAACGACGCTAGTTTTCTTCCACTGCGCTATTTATTGCTTTGCTGATTTTTGCAGGCATCACTGTAGTTGATGGCAGTACTAATGACGAAGTCATTCCTGGTTTCTTTCGCACCAATGATGCTAGTTTATCTTTCGCAGCAGAAAATGCCTTTCCGGCAAGATTTCCAACAGCGCTAATTCCCTTATCACGAATGATATCAATGGCCTTCATTGATAATTGTTTAGCTAACGGCGCCACCTTGGGAGCCATTCTTGTAAATAACCCCGCAATGGTATTGCCGAAACCATCTCCGTACCACGCGCGGTAAACAGGCAATCGTGAGTTCACCACGTAGACGCTTACGGGTTTATCATGGTTGTAGTGTATAATCATCTTGTTATAAAACTTGTAATTTTTCAATTAGTGATCAATCGCTAGCGTCCATAGGATTTTCATCATCAATGACGTTGTCATCGTTGTGATTTTCAACTAATTCAGCAATGAGTTCTCGATATACATCAATGCCCATGATACCGCCGGCAAATAATCGTCTACAGATATCAGCTGCTTCATTAATTACTTCCGGTGAGTTATTTCCAGCTCGCTTTCCCCCGATGAGAACTTCTAACCGTGATATATCCGAGAGAATATTACCAGGACATGTCACAGTAGAGTCAAAGACTCCAGCGTTGAAATCCTTTGGATTTTTAATTGAATATCCCTTTTCGCTTGTTTCCTCAGTTGTACCAGTTGCGCCTTGACTATCATCAAGTAATTGCCTTTGTCGGCCTCGACTTTGTTTTTCTCGTTCTTGTTGTTTTTGTATACCATAACTATCAACTCCTACTTTAAAAGATCTATACTCAATTGTATCCTTTTTCAAATTACCAGTAATCTCCTCATTCGTTTTATACAACCAATTAACCCATTCATCTCGGCTTATTCTACTGTTTTTATACTCGTCTTTTAAAAAGTCCTTTCTAGAGTTAAAGCTTTTGGCGGCAAAATCACCAAAAGTCGTATAATCTTCGATTTTTATTAATTGAGGTCGTTTGATTTCCTTTATAGCTCCTTCGGTGAGTTTGTCTATAAAGGAAATACCTCTTGTGGTGACATCAACAGGTTGTGGTTCAGGTGCAGAATCATCAATATCAGCTAATTGTTCATATTCTCGCTTAGTTTTTATATCACTGGATAGCTGTTGTATCCCTGCGCGTGTTTGTCCGGTCTCTGCTGCTATCTTTTCAAGTACACCAAGAACAGGCACTTCTCGTTGCTTGCCTTCCTCAGGAATATCCCCAAATATTGCTCGTTCTGTAGCAGTTTTCACATCTTTGGTCGCACTTGTTATCGGAGTAAACAGTTGTTCACTTGACACAGAAAAGTCAGTCTGCGCTTGTTGTTGTTGTTGAAGTTTTTCGCGAAGTCTGTCTCGAACCGGTATAAACTTTTTAATTGCTGATAACCGCTCTCGGGTTAATCTAGTTGTAAGCGATTCTCCTACCATATATTGTTTGTGAACTGAATTTTCAAATGTGAAACTATCATAATTAAAAGATGAGTTATTAAATAATGTACCATCAAGTTAACGTATCCATCTTCGACAGGGTTAAACTGTACGACGCTATCCGCGAGTGTTTCAGAAATAACATCGCTGGGGTTTTCAGAATTGTAATATCTAAGAACGGCAATGAACGATTTTTGTTAACGACTCGGCAACAACTACAACTACGTGAAAATGGAGGCGTCGCGGTGATTACTTGCTACTACGACCAGATCATCCAGTATGCACATAACTACATGAGCAGGTCCAAACTGCTAAGTATTCTTTCAGGAGAAAATCCTATGTGAGTGTTACAAAAAACGCTAAAAAAAATAAATTTTAATAAATTATTTTATAGCAACGCTCACGTGGTTAAGATACTGGTTTTTCCTCGTTTAATATTTTTCTAAGATCACGAACCTTAGAACTAATTTCAGCTCGTTTTTGATACTCTTGGCCGAGCTTTTGATGTATTGCTTCAACGGTGCTAAATAGCGTTATAAATATATTAATGTCGTTACCGTACAATCAAGCATTGATGGATTTTTGAATTCTTTTCACGAGCCTGTACATCCTAGGTAAAACATAACGACCCTTACTAGACTGATACTCAATATCTTCATATTCCGAGGTAATCTTGTCACAGTCGAGACCTTCAGATAATATTATCCCGATATTTTTCAACTTTGCGATTTCGGCAATTATAACATTTACATCGTTGATATCCATATTTTTATAGTATACCGTATCTCTAATTATTAAAAAAAAAGTAACACTCATTTGGCAAAAGTTAATTAAGTTCATATATATGCTGTACTGAAAACCCCATTTGGAAACCCCTTTCGCGTCAAATAACGTAAAAGAGACCCAGAGGTTATACGACAACATACTTGGAACTCCTTGGTTGCCTTCACGTTCAAGTAAGCCCAAGAGGACCCGAAACATACATCTCCGGAAGGGAGGCCTAAGGTGACAAACATCATCTTAGTCCGCCCAGAAGATATGCTTGAGGTGCGTATATGTACTTAATTACCTTAATGAAACGATTATGGTAATGAATCTCCACTCGAGTTTTGCGGCAGATAGTAGGCGTGTATGTAATTAATTAAGGATGGATTATAATTCAATGGATGATAATGAATCTCCGCTCGAGTTTTGCGGCAGATAGTAGGCGTGTATGTACTTAATTAAGGATGGATTATAATTCAATGGATGATAATGATGTGGGACGGCACAGGACAGCACAAACATGAAACGACGGGGCGGATTTTTCTACGGCCAATCCAACCAATCAAAAGCAACCCAATTAAATTAACCCGGTTGCATGATTGACAAAAGACAACCACACGCCCGTGTTAATGGCATGGGTTGCTTTTGATTGGTCGGAATTGGCTTTCGAAAGCCCCAAGCTTTATACCTTTCAAATGCTATATAAAGCGACTAATATGGCAGCGTTGATTCACAAGTGTATTATTTTATTTCCTTGAATTACTTATTAATGCCGTTTCACAACATTTAAATGAGACAAAATAGTTTAATAAAACACTACACAAAAGAATATAATTGTTAGATAACTACGTGTATTTACTCTGTTCTAATCCTCTAGACAAATGCGTTATCGATTAGGCCACAAATAGCTGTATACAACATAATTTTAACCACTCCCACCTACTTCAATGAATGGGAAATACTAGGATTTCCGGCTGAGCGAACACAGGTATCACGTTAAATTATAAAGATTGTACTGAAAGTGTATTATAGATGGTCTAAATAAATACAACTGTTTAAATAATACAGTTTTAGCCAAAGCGACAATAAAAGGTTTTAGAAATTGTTAAGAATTCAACTACCGAAACTCATGACTCCATTACAGTCACGTGGGCGCGCACGTCATTATACCTCTATCTACAGGTAATAGCAGACGACACATAATACAAGGGAACTTAGCAGGTAGAGTGTATTGAGTTATTGGATTTATACTTAAAGGATTTATCTCCCTTAAATCGTTTCAAGTGTATACGAATTTTATTTTATGACCATTCTTTTTAGACAGAGTAGTTTTAATAATATTTTCTGCAACAAATCGTATCGAAGGTCTACAAATGTCAAAGTATCTACCGGCCGCATTTATTGATTAAAAGATTATCTCCTCGTTGTTTTCTAAATCAAACGATTTGACCCCCCTAGGGCGTTCGAAGTGCCTACCAGCGTTGCTTTTTAAAAGGTTATCGCGCTGCGAAATGGCTTGAAGATTCACAAGACAATTATCAGTCTTCACACCATTTATGTGATCAATCACAAATCCGTCTTCGATTAATCCGTAAAATGCTTCATAGATGGCTCTGTGACAGAGATACTTCTTCCTCCCAGCTGTAAACATCAAGTATCCCATATTATTTACCCATCCAACCGGTTCTTTTAGTCTGCGGTGCCTGACAACACCATCACTGGAGGCTTCGTAATTAACAAGCACTGGATGGGGTCTGAAATCTTGGCTCATTTGTATAATATTACTATTTGTCTAATTTATATCTGCTTTAATTATAAACCTCTTGATATAATCTTGAGGGTTTTTTATGATTTTGTCCTTGATTTTATCAAGGACGGAGTCATCAGTAGGGTCAATGATTGCATTTTTTATTCGTTTGTCATAATAGCGTTTTAGTTCCCTGTATCATTTACCCCCACAAGCAAGACATAACATCGATTTCCCCCTTACCCCAGCCCCACATCGGAGGCATGGGAGAGGGCCAAGGGAACCGTTGCGAACGCTTTGTAAATGATACCCACAGAATTCGCCTCTGCATGATTTGTTACACGGGGTTGTTGATCCAATCATAAGCCATTTGCAGTGATTCATTATATACAAACTTTCTATTTAAATACTTGTTTTAATTATATGAATGAGGAATTCGAGAGATTATCAGCGATGAAACCCTACAAAAATGTTAAATTCAATCTCGATAGAGTCTCTAATACACCATAACGTCTAATCGGTGATAGAACTATACTGAAAGAATTCCAAAGATTATCGAAAATTAAGCCTCGGAAAAATACTAAATTCAATCTTGATAAGGAGTTCCAAAGATTATCGAAAATTAGGCCCTGGAAAAATACTAAATTCAATCTTGATAAGGAGTTCCAAAGATTATCGAAAATTAGGCCCTGGAAAAATACTAAATTCAATCTTGATAAGGAGTTCCAAAGATTATCGAAAATTAAGCCTTGGAAAAATACTAAATTCAATCTTGATAGAGTCTCTGATACACCAAAACGTCTAATCGGTGATAGAACTATACTGGGTAAAATCAGGAAGTGCTTTAATGAATTCTACCGAGACGGTGCAGTACACTGTTGGTCGACATTTCGAATTATTGATGAAGATGTCAATGTACCAATCATCGATGCTACTATGAATGATGAAAGAGCAGCTGAGATAATTTCCCACCTTGGTGGGAAATCCAAGGGTGTAAAATCCAAAGGTAAATTGCAAAGCAATTCCAAACAGAAGTATTTTTTCAGAATAAAATTCATTATCGAAGTCGAAGGCAAATGGATTATCAGGGATAAATTTGAACCAATCCTCAAGAATAAAAAAGCTGTCATTGTGAGTAGATATTCCAAACCAGGAATTCTAACTGGAATCGACAAACCATACTACGAGAGATCTTATCCTGTAACAGCAATCGTTTATGGAATATACCCGCTAAATGATAAACCCAATATTGCTAAACTAGCTCCTATGAAATATTCACCGTTGACTTCGTCAAGGCTCAATTGTGTAGCAACACGGGTAATGGAACACTTCACAAATGCATCCCGAGGAAATAAACTAACTGATCTGCGACGTAGGAAAATAACCGAATGGGAATTGACAGTGAAACAGCACGGTGCAAAGATTTCTGACATAGCTAAATTAGAAACATTATTAAGATTCCCAATAACCGTTATGACGATAACCGGAGAAGTATTACACGAACCGAAATATAACAAAAATGGAGCGCCAATACAAATTATTGATCATAACGAACACGCGTGGACACCTGCAGTAACAATATTTCCACGAGATAGAACCGTGAGATATATCCCCGAAGAATTCACCAGGGATGTTTTCTATGAAGAGAAATTATTCGATGCTATTCACGCGTTGTGTAAAGATGATCCTGTGTCATTGTGGTTACTTAGTAGTGCTGGTTCCGAATCAGGATTTAATCAATTTGTAAGACCAAATGGTGAATTATATCGCGTTGAAGAGTTAGATACTAGAATGAGAAAAATTGCTAATGATTTTTCACCGGAGAGTTTCCATGAAAAACTATTAACGGATAGTTTTACTATTCCATCAGTGGTAGCTCACTTTGCAAGAGAAAAAAACTCATGGCGTCCAACACGAAGTGATTTTCTCGAGGACGTTAAATTGAGTTGCGTCGAATTTAGTCATAGAGGACTGTGAAATACAAAATACTCACGTGATGGTATGATTTCAATTGATATATCCGCGTGTTATCCTGGAAGTTTTCTCGGGTATGGGGAATGTAGTAACTATTTTAAACGATTTGGACACCCCACGCATGAAATGACTCGTGTTGCGATTAATGGTCCATTGCCTGATTTTGATTTAACTGGATTCGCTCGTGTGATATCATTCGAATTAGCTACAGGGTTACATCCGTGTAGTTATGTTTGGCTTGGTAGACATATATCTGAAAAGGCGTGGATGCCTATAGTGTTACTACGATATATGATCGATTGTGGTATGTTGATATCGTTGATTGTTAGTGAAGCGATTATATCCTATCGAGCTCAGAAAGAAGTTTGGCTACCACAACCCGATTTAGATAGAATAATTAGCGAACAGAGAAAACAATGTCCAGATGGAAATTTTTCGAATTTCAGTGAAGAACAAATCATGAATTGGTCTAAGGAGTTTTTTGAAATTAATAAAGAACAAGCAAAAGATTTTGGACGAAGAATAATCGGTAAATTTACCCAGGGTGGAAGATACGACAATGCAAAATACTCTTCGCGGTTGATCATAGACGTCGCTGAATACGATTTTATTGTAACGGATTTAACGAAACAGGGAAAACTTGTATCCCGTAAGGATGCTTTTCTATCCAATGGTGAGAAATTGGGTACGGTTGTTACCTACTGTGATGGATATAATTCCCAGTATACACATTTGAGAAGTTCTATGCTAGCCTATGCTTGTATTAATCTATTTTCGATGATTAATAGATTTCCTAATACCGCGGTTAGAGTAGCTACTGATTCGATGTATATACACAATAAATACAAATCAGCTGTAGCGGCTTTCACAGATCCCGAGGAAAATTGGGGACGCTGGCGATTTAAAAAGGAAACACTACATGAGTATTGTGAATCCGCAGACGTTACCATGGATGATAAATATCTTTGTTGTAACCGTATTGAAATTCAATCAGAATTTTCTAATGCACCACCGGTATCTGATCCAATATGTAGATATAAGACAGTTTATTTAAACGGTTGTGGTGGGTCAGGAAAGACAACTCGTGCAATTGAATTATTTCGTCGGTCAAACATGATTGTTCTAACACCGACTCACAGACTCGCCAGAGAGATGAAACAACGAGGGGTAAATGCCTGTACTTATCATAGTTTCTTTCGATGGAAAGGCGAAGAATGGACCCCTGATCGAATGGGTGATAAATTCATTCCTGAAATCATAATCTGGGATGAAATATGCACAGTGTCATTAGATGTATTACAAACATTTCTCGAGTGGTTGGTAAAAAAACCCACAAAAATCGTCATGTGCGGTGATCACGGTCAACCACCACCATTTGTCGGTGCATCCCCACATGAGTGGCTAAAGGGTTTTGTAGACTATTATGAAGAAATTAACACTGATTATAGATCACTTGATGAACAATTACGAAAATTCAAAGCGCTAATTATATTACAACCGGATAAAATCCAACGTGAAATAGCGCGTGAAATAATTTCAGAAACTCCCATGAATGATTTTTGGGAAACGTGGAAACCGAATGATTTGATAATTGCGAGTAGAAAGATAGTCAGAGACACACCTCAGATGAAGTTATTTGAATTGCATAAAGAAAAATTTGCAACACTTCCAGTACCGTTGTGTTATAGGCCTTCGGATACACGAAAGCAGAATATAGAAGTTGATATTCCAGGCCTGACAGAGTCAGGGCGTGAAAAACAAATTCTCGTATTAAATGATATTGCGCTGGTTGATATCAGCGTCGTTGAAGATGCATTACGCGCTAATAAATCCCCATGGACGCTAGGATACGCAGCGACGATACATTCTTCACAGGGATTGACTATCACAGACACAATTGTTTGGATGGTAGATAATTGCATCGAATGGTCAAATTTAATCTATCTCGCAGTATCCAGAGTACGAAAAAAAAACAGCTTCGAAGAATTGTCGTCATGACAGAGTCAGGTGGCGATGATGACACCACAATGGATGATGCTAGCATCGTTGATGTTAAAACTATTGATAAAAAACTATCCGGTTACAAACAACAAGACAAAAAAAAAACAACGACAATTTGATATTGATGCTGAATTAATAATTACGCTGAAACAACAACAGAATAATCACTGCGCAAGTTGCAATTGTATAATGCGTTGGCGTTATTCGGATAAAGATCCTCGCCAATTTACCGTAGACAGAAAGAATAGCAGCATTGGTCATATAAGAAACAATGTGATGTTGACTTGTCTTGAGTGTAATAGACGCAACGGCGCTAGTTAAGACCCCGCGGTGGTAATTGAGTATCGTCAGGAATTACTTGTAATTGTTCGCGTGTAAAACCCCGCTGAGGGGCAGTTGAATCCAATTTATAGATTGGAGGTCTACCAGTTGATCGTGTTATAGTAGATATCTTGTGTGCAGTAACACTCCAAATAGGATCAGTAGCCCTTTTTGTGCCACCTTCAAGCTCTCCTGGTTCATATAAATACCTAACAGTGACATTACTACCAAGAATTGGTTCTTTGAAATCTTTTTGTGAAATCCCTTGAATTTCCATTTTAGGTATAGACGCTTTCTTAATCGCGTTGACAGGTTTCATGTTAATTGTTTGAGTAATCTCGTTATTGAGCGCGGTAATCACAGCTGGTAATCTCTTAACCCATTCACGGGATCTTTTATCCTGAATAAACTCCTTCGCGTATTGATATCCAAATATCCGCTCAGCAAGAGTCCGATTAAATCGTTCAACGATTGCCTGATCGCGATGTAGCGCAGTATGCCCTCGTCTGATGGTGACATTGTGATGTTTCATCGCTGATAAAACAGCGCCTTGAAATTCCTTGCCAGGATCAATCTGCAATAGATTTGGCCAGCGTAGTGGGCCTCGTCGATAAATCCTTTCAAATGCAGAAGCTACTTCAGTTGATGATTTTGTTTTTAGCGGTTCTGCTTGTTTGTATCGACTCGCAGCGTCAACTACGGTTAGCGCGTATTTGTAACCGTTGTCATGTGGTAAAAACAATAAATCAGCTTGATGAACTTCATTGGGTCCGGTAACATCAAAATGCGAGAAATTGATTTGTTTTGGACGCGGTAGATAAATTTGCCATATAGCCTGTTTGGATAACCAATTAGCCGCAGTAGTTTTTTTCACTTTTGCAGCGCTAGCGAGTTTATTGATTGCAGCGTTACCCCGCCAGTATCCTTTTGGAGAATAATAAATAGATTCCATGTTGTTATTAATTACCGGCACCTAACATCAATTTGCCTTTCATAGCTGATTTTACCAACCATGAAGCTAATTTTTCTTTGAAAGATTTATCAGGAATAGCATTTAACGCATGAATTAATTTCACATCCGCGAGATGCCTGTTTTGCAGATTGTTGCTTTTATATGCGACATCATGAGCATGACATGCCTTATCAATAGCGTTTATCGGTTCTTCACCACGTCGAGGTTGATTTTGATCATCAAGTCTGATATCTAATCGTGTTCCGGGGCCACAGTAGCTATATCCTGGAAGGTGCTTTTCTCCGGGGTACTTTGCCCATGGGGTTCCAGGGAGCTTTGCCAATTTGGCTGCGATATCACCTCCTCGTTTTTTTTTTAAAGGTTCCTTGGGTTTACCAAGTGAAATAAATCTAAATTTCTTTGTACTACATTGTACGCATTTACCAGAAAGCGCTGATCGGTTATTTTTAGTTGTAATCGTCGTCAAGTCATCTGTGCCAGTACGCGTTTTACACTTCACACAATATAGATCCATAATTTATGTATAGAGATATGGATATAATTGATTTTTCAGCGACTAAAGCAAGAGAACCGGTTAAGCATCATGCAGCGCTACCAAACTCTATCCGGATGATTATAATCGGGCCATCTGGATCCGGCAAGACGCAATTGCTGCTCAATTTAATAATGAGATGGATGAAGTGGGATAAATTGTATTTAGTTGCTCCTTGCGTAGATGATCAACGATGCTATGAAGTGCTAAAAGATTTTAACGAGAATGCATCAGAAATTAAAGGTGAGAACGTCGTTGATTTTATAACCGATATTGACGAGGCACCATCCGTAGAAGATCTTGATGGAAGTATTAACAATTTAGTCGTATTCGACGATGTGATGTTAGATAAACAAACAAACCCAGCTAGAATATTTTCCCGAGGCAGGCATAAAAGCACAGACGTGATATATGTCACTCAACGCTACACTCAGATTCCAAAAGTGATCAGAGACAACTGTAATATTCTTGCTGTATTCAACGGCGTTGATACACATACATGTCGAAATATTTGGCAAACTTGGTGCTGCGGTGATATGGATCATAATCAATTAAAAAATTTCTTTAGCGTAGCTCAATCAAACCCGCATGGATTTATAACAATAAATTTACATGACCCTCGGACACGATATCGTATCAGACTCGATCAAATATTCGGTTAAAATTTTAGTGATTTTCATCGTAAAAAAATTATTAACCTGTAGCAGCAGAGAGGGTGAATGACAACAAAATTGCAACCAAAATTGATTGAAAAATCGTAAAATCTCCGTTTGTTAAATGGAGACTTATTTTTTTTTTGGTTAAAATGAGATTTCGAAGGAAGGCTCTATGTTCCGTTTTGAGGTTTTCAATCAATTTTTTGTCGGAAAAAGTTGTAGGGTTTACCCTCTCTGCTGCTGTAGAAATTAACACTAGTGACACCGACTCAATTTAATATTTCATCAACGAGTTCATCTGGGGTCAACACTATAATATCAACAATCATCGATAGGATACAACTAAACAATTTACGATAACAACCACGGATAATAATTTGGCTAGGGTTTCAGTAACATGGTATGTGGAATTCGTAGCGGATTTAAGTAAACAACTAAATTGAATTCTGTTGTAATAAATAAGATGTCATCACAGCAATATCGCTATGATCAGGTCAGAGAATTTCAAACTAAACTCAAAACACTCACTGAGGGGTTTCAAGTAAAAATAAAAAAATACCGACGAAGAATCACCGCAGTTAATGTTACCGTGTACTCTGTGAGTGGTGTAATCACCGGAGCTGGTGTTATACTCTCCTCGGTGACAATGATTCCTCCTATAGCTGTTCCAATTTGTATAGCAGCGGTGACAACAATCGCTGGAATTATTTCAATAATAACAACAACAAAAAATATCATCATGCAGCCAATGTAAACTGCAGGATTACGCAGTTAAATTTCATGTTGTGTCAACAGCGTACTCGCAATTATCCTCGATGATTTCGTCGTCACTCGATGATACATTAATATCCGATAGTGAGTTTTACGCGATGGTGCGTGTTTATGATTTCGCGATGTCAAAATTTGAGCGACAACTTGTGTATAATAACAATGGCAACACCGCAAGATCTACTTCAACAAATAGCGGAAAATACCAACCCGGTGAAAACAAGCATGATCTCAATGACCTCAACGAATCCTGAATTTGTGTGAATTTCCCTACTCCGATTTCCGTGAAGGAGACAGCGTTAGCAAAATTACGAGTGTATCACAGTTGGCCTAATATCAAATCAAAATCATTTGGCGGTCAACAACCGAATAATTCTTTGGTGTTTGCGAATAAGAATCGCGAAGAACTCCAGACTGGAACGTTGTTTCGCTACCATCTGGGTCATACCAAATCAAACAAATCAATGCTGAATTTCAGCGTAGAATAAAATCCATTACTGGAACACCAGAATCGAAGATCGCTATAACAGTTCATGAGTCGATGTTATCATCCGCAGTTGAGATAAACTCACAGTGATGTCGTCGATATTTATCAGAGTTCGATAAGAACAATACTAGGATGGCCTGAAATACAACCTGAAGCATCTTATCAAATACCCGAGCCCAAAAAAATCTTATTATGTCACGGATGTACAATCATATCATGAAATCAACCCATCATATCGAGATTATTTACCTTATATAAAAAATACAAAATTAACCGATAGATTTACGATTATCGATAACAATACCATACAATGGTATCTTGTTTTTGAGAAAACTAATGATTCATCCATTACAATTACATTTACGTTAACTAACATCATTGATTATTTGAAAGAGATTAATCAATTACATAGAACACAACTAGAACTACTACGACGGAGCTTCCAAGAGCATCTCTCTTATATAACAAGGCCACGTTATGAGATCATAAAACACATTAGGATATTGAATCAGCTTGTATCCGATATGGAATATATCAACAAACGAATAATTCAAGTAATAATTAATGATAAGAACGGAGATAAACAAAACTCCTACCGGCTACAGTATAGCAGAAGCTGATTTACCCGATTTCAAGTTTCCTGGGTATAACGCAAATGAACTAAAAAGATATGTTAATGATCTTCTTCAAGAAAACTTTTCTATGATACTCGCCAAATGGAAACAACAAACAACAATCCTCAAGTATAATAATGACCCAGAGGGCGGTGGTAGACATATCGCTCTTCAAAACGTCAATATATCCTCGGTGATTGCATTGAATTTAGTATATCATGTTATCGAAGGCAGCTATCAAATAAATCTTGAACGATCAAATCAAGCTCAGCAGGGATATATTCTATATTCATTTGCACCAACAGCTCCTCCAGGGTTTCTAATCATTGAGGATCCCACTAATCCAGTCTATATGCGATGTCATAATAATTCGTTAACGAGAATTAATTTCAAACTCACTGACCAGTCCAATAATCTAATTTATTTACTAAGTGAGGTTTTACTAATTAGCCTGTTTGTGAAATCGTAGCAACTTTTATCGTAAAAAAGATTGTTAACCCATAGCAGCAGAGGGGGTGCGACAACAATTGTGGCGTTGTTTTTTTTTTTTTTTGCCAAATGAGCCTCTATAAAGCATTTACGAGGAAGTCTTAGTTTGCCAAATTGACGCTTTTTTTACGATTTGGAGGAAGCCTTTGTTTGCCAAATTGACGCCTCTAAAAAGTTGTCCATTTCGCCCCCACTGCTGCTGTCTGTCTGTATGTATGTCTGTCCAGCGTTCTATATATCGTCATGTTTGTAAGCATATGTTTTTCATGTGTGTGTTTGAATGCAAGGTATATTCAAAAGTAAAGAACTAACGTTTGTAATAAATTATATGAAATATTTATACTTCAAACTAAGAAAATTTTGGGTACCGAATTGATATATCAATACGTTTAATTGTGTCACTGGAAAGGTAATGCAAATGAGAATGTGATTTATTATAGACAACGTTGATCAATATCAGGATATATTACAAATTGGTCCACATTAAGAAATAGTGTGAGTTGTTATCGAGCCTTAAAACCAACCATTGTGTTCCCCTGGTCATATTACATTACTATATTCTACTTGCCTCGCACTAGATATCCTACTTGTCTTACTGTGCAGTAAAACACCGACAAAAATATAAATAGTGTCATAAATTACAATATAGTGTAGCAGGTATAAGTGAAATGAACGGCCATACAAACCTGCAATACACTTTGCATTGTGACTGTTCAATAGCAATAATGAAACACATAAAACGAAAGAAAACACACTGTTGTTACTATATTTCAGCTCGAATATGATAATCTGATATTAGAATGTCTTGGAAAAATGCAGGCAAAACAACCAATGGCGGCTTGTGTCATCTTTATACTTGCTGCTAGTAAAGTGCACTTCACACCAGATAAGAAGAACCGAACAATGGTTAACTCCGTGGCGTTACAAAGTTTGAGGTCCATTCTAGCTTATGCTCAACGTCACAGTAAGTCCCTGCAGTATGATTTCGTAACTGGCAGTATGAAAATATAATTAAGTTTTGAGTATTGTAACGATATGCCGGTAAACAATAAATAATGAAGCATAAAGTGTCCATGCTAATTATCTGTGTGAGCATGAGAGATATTGAAAGAATGTAGGTAACATCTGTCAAATTATTAAGCATTGACATGGTTTGGTAAACTCTGGTAATTATGTTGACTGAACAAAGAGAATTATGGTTTTTCCAACTTGTAAATGACTTGAATTCTTCATTGTGAGTAAATTATATGATGATTATAATTTATAATGCATGGATGTATCAACGAAATATATTCAGATTACAGATGCTATATATTTATGTGTGTTCTGTACAAATACTTTGTCGTAGCATGCATATAATTCAATTGACCTGAATATGTAAAGGACTATATCATGATGTCTGCATTTCAAGAGGGACTGCTGTGTCGGAAATAAAGCTGCATACTCACAGCTTTTTAATATACACGACATGAAAGAGATTATAGGGATGGCATGGACGAGGAGTTCATAGAAATGGCATGGCCATACTAGAACCGAAGTAAATTCCGATATCGAGTCTAACCTGATTGTCTGGAAATTAGAATAACGACCGTAGAAAACAAAACTTATTTTTGTATTATCATGTTGTATTAACACACACACACACACACACACACACACACACACACACACACACACGCACATATATATATATATATATATATATATATATATATATATATATATATATATATATATATATATATATATATATATATATATATATATAATTTACTTTTATGCATAGGACCTCCGCATATGTTGTTTTGGAGTATTCGTTTGTGTTTCACGTACTATATTTATATTTGCTATCACTGTATCAGGCAATGTATCATTATTCCTTTTAATTGCATCCTTCGTCATACGAGTCATCCTGTCTGAGAAATCTGATGATGCAAGACTAAACCCAAAGGTTAACATTACATTCCAAGTGCAACACTAATATTACTTATTTGCAACAATATCTTCTCAATATCATCTACTTCCTGTTTGCAAATAGCACTTTTTGATCCCTGCCTCTCATTAAATAAGATCGAAACATATGTTCATTTCCAGCACTGAATACCTTATTAATGTTAATCGTAGACATACAACAACAATCTCTTCGAATGGCCTATGGCAATACGTAATATTTCATGAGGTACTCATTAATAATTATATTTAGCTGCTGGTTTCTAAATCTTTTTTTTTTCCATACCATTCAAGGAACATTGTCAGTGCTGCATTGAGCTTAACATGATATTATATACTATACGATATAGTCATCTAATTTACCGTTGATTTCGTCTTTTCCATTTCATCTTCTGGTACCTTGAACTCATAGGGAAATGACAATCCATAAATCTTAGAACAAACTAGTTGGTGGCTGCTTCGTTTAATTTTAATGGATCACATGTATTGCTAGTATAACTCATTTATAATGTCACATTTTGCAATGTCTCTCTTGGCATTTTAAGTGATGCTCAATCTCGAGATAATTATTTATAATATCAAATCTGTAAACATCAAGCGGAATAAAATAACAAAAATAAACGTCTGAGATGTACTTCTGTGATATTCGTGCAATATATAATTTTCCTCGTTGACGTAATATATATATATATATATATATATATATATATATATATATATATATATATATATATATATATATATATATATATATATATATATGAGGCACCAGACTACCGTGAGCTAACTGATACATATATTCTGGACATAACTGAATCTTTGTTAGCTACAACAATTCTCTCGAAGTTATTAAAACATTTTATTAGTACCTGCTTTTTTTTCGGCTATTATCAGCATTGTCCCGACAGTACATCAAACGTTGCCATTTAATACCGTGTTAAATGTCCGGTTTCATTTCACTTTTTGTGTGTCATTGCTAAAAGAACAGTTTAGGTATATCTCATTTTAGCCAACCGATCGTGTGCAACAAAATAACTGGGGAAGTGAATGCTGTTATTTTAATATCAACTTTTTTTTCTTTTCATTTTCTTGATATTTTCTATTTGTCTTCGTCGCTCACACTAAAAAAAAAACAAATTGTGGTTTGCTGATTAGATTTTATAACTTTGAAACGTGAAAATGGATGTTCAACCAAATCAGAATGTTTTGGTTTGTTTATTCTGAATTTTTAAACATGTTGTTGTTTCAACAGTTCAATACTCGTATTACCCGTCTACCGTGAATTCTAACAAAATGATTCTGTTTAACTGCCATGGATGTACAGATGTTAAACTTAGTAGGTAAAATTACTCCCGATTGACCCGTTAAGCCACCACCTTAGATAGTTTGTATGATTTGGGAAAGGGAAGGCTAATCGGCGGTATCAATAGAAACAATTTGATATCGTTTAAGAACGTGAGCGAGCAAATAAATACTTCCTTGGGCTCTACGTGACCAGTCGATTTGTCGTGACCCGACCAATCGCGAGAACATGTCTAGAATAAGAGTAGGCTTTAAACGCATACTTAACTATGTGTGATTTTCTAAAACATTCGACTACTTTTATGATAATATAAGTTCAACGGTATCTAACTTGGACTAAAATAAAATCGATTTGGAACCGTGACTCATTCGCGCTACCAGATAACGAAATCTGTACCTTTATTTGTAATGCTTTTTTGGAAATTTTTCGGGATAGTGAATTCGATAACACATTATTAGGATTATGTAATATGAATGCATGCACTGAAAGCTGTATTTAATCCGCTCACCTCGCGTTTAATAATGGTACATTTAAAGAAATAATATTTTGTGGAAAATGTAACACTTTGTCTGAATATTGCTTGGTCTTGTTACATGGGTTTACGCTCAATGACCTAACAGTATCAAACCGGTAGGCGACAGTGGTGTTATTTGTTTAATATTGTTCTCTGGTTGATATTTCCACAAACATAGATTGCAATATTTCTGACTTGCAGTCCAATGAATTTTGTTCGCTTCATACAGTTGCATCGTCCGTGCCTAATTGTAACTTGTTTGTCGCCGTATGTGTATGTTTGTGTGTATGTGTGAGTGTTTTGGTTGTGTGAAGGGCTGTAAGGAAGCAAGAGACACATATTGTTTCAGAAACAAATAAACGAATATGCTGAATGTAACTTGCTGAAGGCAACAGCATTTACGTATATGCACCAGAATAATTAGTAAATAATTTCGCTATATTTTTTACATTTATTTTGCCAAGGACAAAACCAGCGGCATATGGGAATGTAATAATTAATTATTTATTTTATTCCTGTTATCTACTACATTTCAAATGTTTTGTATATTTTCCGCAATGCTGGGACTAACGTTTGATTTTGAATTTAGTATTACTATTGCTTAAATTATTAACAGCGTAAGATTAAATGCAAAGAAATAATCATCATTTATTTCTTATTCGACACCTTTTACATGTATCTTCTCGTAAAATGGCACCGTATTCACTCACTGAGCAGGTAATAAATAGTCAAGATCATACGTGCCTATGTCAGTCTGTCTTTCTCATAATATTGGTGACAGTAGCACGCAAAACCCTTCAATGCATTACATTACATTTTGATATACGTTGCGGTTGCAATTGTAGATTACATGACTCGATTATCATGTCACTACAGATATATGGTATTTCTTTGTTCGCAGACTTTATATTATTTCGGAATTACATATTTTCTATTAAAGTTCGACATATTCCAATACTTTCATTGTTATTCGGTTACGTCGTCGATAACAAACTGTTTGATTTGTTTCTATTTGTAGTTTATCAATTGAATCTTAGCTAGAATGATGAAGCAGATTAAGATTAAGCAGATTAAGACATGAATGTCTATATCTAGAACGCTCTCATTCTTTACAGAAGTAGACCGATGCAATAAATAAATAAACAAATAAATAAAGATACAACTGCAGATGAGGAAACTATAAAGTAATTACGGTAGTTACGATTTCATTATCATTTGTCTCATGTCATTCGAGGTTCTCATTAATTTACTAATTTAAATTGTATATTTTGAGCTTGAATACTACACGTTTAAGCGTGTACCTCCTTTCCATTGAAATAATCCACTTGGTTCTCATACACTGTTTCTTACTTGAATGCGTTATTAACATTATATTCGATTTAGTATATGCCATTATTACTACAAATGACACAGATTAGAAATATTGACATCGTGCACAAGTAAGTGATGCTTTGCGTAATAAATTGATGTCGTGAAATGTGGTTAGTGCACGCAGAATAAAATCCATTACTGGTAAAGAATCGAAAATCAATATAACGGTTCATGAACCAACACTATCATCTGCCATTGAAATAAACTTACCCGGGTATGCCGTATATATATATATATATATATATATATATATATATATATATATATATATATATATATGAGTTCTATAAGAAACCGTTAATTTACCACCTGAACCAAAATAATCTGATTATATTCCTGATAAGGAGGATTATCATATGGCTTTTAGAGAATATCGAATATCTTAGAGTATATGTCGAATCGAGTTTTTTTTTGTTTTTTTTAGGTGGAAGTGAAAACGATTGAAGCTTATACCATTGCAAAAAAAATATTACCCATCATTTCAAGGACATAAACCATGATTTTGAAGAAAAAAAGAATTATTTAATAAAATATGATCTCACCCGAGATCAATTTATCCAAAATGTAGAATGATGTAACAAAATTATCGCAGACATGGAAACACCTCATTTGAAAATTATTCAAGAAATATTAGGTCATCATAATCCTAAAACAAGAACAGAGTTTGCGGCAACATATAATATACGCGTAGAGGATATTTCCACGTTTAAGTTTCCAGGATATAATGTCTCAGAGATGATAAAATCTCTCAATGATGCCATAGATGATGGTTTCAAAAGGATTCACGACACATGGAAAAAAATACCACCACCACAAACAAATATCCTCAAACATAATAATGACCCAGACGGCGGTGGGCGACATATCGCTCCTCAAAACGTCAATATATCTTCGGTGATTGAAGTGAATTTAGTATGTGATGTTATCGAAGGAAGTTATCAAATAAATCTCGAAAGATCAAAGCAAGCCCAACAAGGATATATTTTATACTCATTTACGCCACCAGCTCCTCCAGGGTTTCTAATAATTGAAGATCCAACTAATCCTGTGTATATGCGATTTCATAATTATTCGTTAACGAGAATTAATTTCAAACTCACTGACCAATCGAATAATCTGATTGATTTACGAGGTGAGGTTTTACAAATTAAAATGTTTGTGAAATCCTAAAACGATTTTTACCCCCGTAGCAGCAGGGAGGGGGGGGGGGGGGGCGCGACAACGACTTTGCGTATCCAAAGGAAACTTTGTTTTCTTCGATTTTGGAGAAATCATTGGTTAGCCAAATAGACGCTCCGCCAAGTTGTCGGATTCGCCCTCTCTGCAACTACATATATACGTAGATTCACACGCGGACACCACGAAACACACTGTAACATGCGCACGTGCCCAGGCACACACACATATATAGGTACATGCGCACACAAGCATTGACATACACACAAATACGCACTTAAACACGAGAACAAAGACACAGAGACAAACAGTTTTACGTACGTATCCGTCCCACATGCACGAATATTTACCCAGAGATACAAATGTACTCAGACAAAACACACATGTATTTACACCAATGCACACATGTAATTATATACATCCATATCTGTATTTACACACAGACACATATGCATACTCACATAAATACACATGTACTTGCACACATACACACGTGTTCATACACACATATGCACTTACAAAACATGCATTTACACAAATGTCCACATACATACATACATACATACATACATACATACATACATACATACATACATACATACATACATACATACATACATACATACATACATACATACATACATGCATACATACATGTTGACCTGAATACGCAGGCACGCACGAGCGCTATGTTACACTGGTGGTGATATATCCTACCTAGCAATGCATTAATGTCTACCAAACATCAATCATGTGTACAATCTATGAAGAATAAAACAGCATTATTCCTGGAATTTTCGGATTTAACATAAACGTTTATCAATATATATGGCGTACACGCAAATCCATTTCGCTTGCTTCTGATCTTTGATCTTGTAAGAATGTTATACCATATATTCTCAAGCCTTCAGTTTGAGAAAGCAAATATTGGCGTAAGGACTCTTGAGTATTTAATGGGCTTATAGAGACGGAATTTCTTAGGATTTGCATATAACTTATAGGCGATAGTCGAAACAATACAAACCGCCTAGCCTTTTAAAGTTCACATGGATAAAACAAACAGATTTAACAGCATTTCAAATAAACATACCTCATAGATTACAGTTCGAGTCCTGAACTTTTGAGAGAGATATCGTCATACACAATAATAGAACAATACCAGGCATATATGTTTAAAAAATCGTTTTTTTCGGGCGAAGCAGAAAAAAAACAAATATCAATTTATAAGATGATCTTGGTAAATCATTTAGTATATAACATGTTCATGTAAATATTAAAGGTATTTAATATATATTGAACATTAAACAAACAATATGATTGCATATTAGGAGTGGGGATACTATCCGATTTATCTTACTAAGTATATGCTCATCAACAAACCCTGATTCAATTTACGCTACGAAAGAAATTGCACCCCCCCATATATATATATATATATATATATATATATATATATATATATATATATATATATATATATATATATATCATAGTATTAGTATATAATTTAGTCCTTAAAGTTTCTTTTGTCCACAGGATCTGTATGTAAAGGTGATTGCGATTACACACATACACATATGTACTTACACATATGTACTTACACACATGCACCCACATATGCATACATACATACATACATACATACATACATACATACATACATACATACATACAGACAGACAGACAGACAGACATACATACATACATACATACATACATACATACATACATACATACATACATACATACATACATACATACATACATACATACATACATACAATAAGAAGACGATATACTATTGGAGGCACTTCTTGGAAGCAGAGTAGATTGCTTGTCGTCTATCGACGATGACGTATGGGATAAACTAATGCTGGTAACGGCAAAAAGCATTGTTTGGAATCGGTATATTATTGATAATATTCAAAAACTTGAAGAATCAACCTGGAATACAGATATTGAGCTAAAGGGCGATTTAATTCACTTCAGAAACATTTATTTGGACTTAAAACCAAGCAGTATATGGTTTCTTGGGCGTAAATTTCCATCTTTGTTATGGTCTCTCTCTGAAATAGTGAAACTATATATCATACCTGTTGGAAAAGTTATGATATGCAAACTCTGTGAAATAGAGACTGACGACAGAGCGAAACATCTTATCTTAGGTTGTGAAATGCTGCTTGAAGAACTAAATGTCTTCTTTGAGAGGGTGATTTACACTTTAGAGGTGAGAGACGGGGTTATCTTATTCAATCAAGAAGACGATATACTATTGGAGCCACTTCTTGGAAGCAGAGTAGATTGCTTGTCGTCTATCGACGATGACGTATGGGATAAACTCATGTTGGTAACGGCAAAAAGCATAACCTCATATTATAATAAAATGCATGCCCTACTCTCAACCAGCATGTCATGACATAACAGCAATATACAGTAGTTAAGCTAAATAAATAAATTAATTAATTTTAAAAAAAAAACAACCAAGAAGAAGGCCATCCTGTTCTTGTCAAATTCCGCAATTTTGTTGTATGACAGATCAAGGAGATATAATGCTCTCTGTCTCATATAATATAAGAATGTAACCTTTTGCTATCTTTTTTCATTTGAGAATGGTTTCATGTTGTTCCACATATATATATGTATAGATGTGTGTATGTATGTGTATATGTGTATGTGTTTATGTGTTTGTGTGTGTATATGTATGTGTGTGTGTACATTTATGTGTGTGTGTGTATGTATATATGTATGTATGCATAATCACATATGTCATGTAGAAAGAACTACATTGATAAGTACAATGGTATACGTTTCACCATTTTTTTTTGTTTTTGATATACACTTTTCTGTTGTATTTCATGATTTTATATTATCTTGAATTTGAATAATCTGATGTAATCTCTGTTGAAGAGGAAATAAAATCAGTCAGTCAGTCATACATACATACATGCGTACATGCATGAGTGAGTGCATACTTGTGTGGATGTGTGCGTGAGAACGGAAGGTGTGCGATTATAACTGTGTCCTAACTCATGTTTGCGAGGTGTGTCTGCATATACATGCCTTTATTATGTCACCTACCTATTTATCCTGCTTTCATGAACTATAGTACTAGTAAACTTTTATTTACTTTAAAATTTTACATTTTTGCATATTCCGATTAAAATTCCTATCTTCACATAGTTTGTTATTTAGAATATTTAATAATCAAACGACCCTTGGATAAACATTCTTGTCCTTTCCGTTTATTCACTTTGTTATGACGCCTTTGTTCGGTCATACATTACTGGTCATATAAAAGGCAGTGTGACAGAGACAGAAGAAAACGACTTGAAATTTTGACGTTGCAATCAAGATTGCAGATACAGTCCATCGAACTTGTCAACATACAGGAACGTACTCCAGCAGCGGACTATCAAGTGAAGTAGCTAGGTGAGTTTTTAATAGAAAGAACACACACACACACACACACACACACACACACACACACACACATATATATATATATATATATATATATATATATATATATATATATATATATATATATACAGTCGTCAGGAAACTCTGATTTCATTCTTAAATGGTGTTTCTTGATTCTGATTTGTATTACGTACTAGTTTAATTTTCCCGAAGACTGATACTCTACTAAGTACATCAAAAATCCTGAAACATAAACCCCTTGCAAAAACTTAGTTCGACTTCAAAAAACTTTCTTAAATACAATATTATGACAATCTTTTGGTAACGTTCACTAAGGGCATGTGTGCATAATTTATATGTTACCATAAAGTCCCATGTATACTGCAATTATAAGGTTTGATTATATAAATTAAATAATTTGTTTGAGAGATATATTCCACAATATCATATACATCAAGACGCATATACTTACTAAATTGTTACATAACTTTAATCGATTTGCAAGATTAAATATTATGCCACATTTTTCTTTCAAATATAGCCCTTTCCGAAAATGGTATTATTTGCACTTTCTTCCCTAACGTTCGTTGTTATGGTGGTTGCGATAGAAAAAAATGTTAGGTATTACTACGGTAGCAATGAGCTTTTCAATAAATTCAACGGAATAAATGTGCGATAATGTAGTGAAATTGTTAGGCACACCGGACATATTCATACATCATATGGAATGTAAATAACATTAGGCGAAACACGTATTCGAAGAAATTTAAACAAAATGGAGAAAACAATTCGGAAAAAATTAAAAAATGGTAGTCACTTTCTTGTCGACTGAAAAATGAAAACACAAGCAATTAACAAAAACACACACTGCTTAATTGAATGCTATAATGTGTGCATTTTGTCATTACCTCTTCGTGAACTTTCAGTCATGTTCTATATTATATTATAATACTGCCTCTATGTATCTGACGGTGAAATACTTATATGAAGTTTATTTCATGAAATCATTTGCAAATCGAATACCAACTTAAAACCTATTTTGATTTGGTAACTATATTATTAATGCCCAACAAAAATTATTTATGTCGCATATTTGATTTCTACTGCGTTTCATGTTTTAATTGCATATTTAATGTTCTTAAATGCCATTATGGTGCTGCTAAACATCCCATTAGTCGATTACACTCCTTGAGGTCCCTTCTATTGTTCAGTAACCAAGTCACGAACATTTGTTTGGGTTTTATATACACAGGCTCAGCGAGTTGAAGCAATTGACCTTATACAACTCTTATTTACCTTCTTTGTCACGAATAAGCGGTTACATTTATAACAGCTAGCAGACTTGTTCCATGGGAACTCAATCCACAATAACATATCCTCGTTTACTCTTCGGCATAGTTTCACCATAGGTTGACCGGCTAGGTTATCTATACTACAAAAGAAGGACGAAAAAACATCAACATTGAACCATAAGAATTCGTCAAATTAATCAACACTTTTTTTTAAGATATATCATTCTGGCACAAGTTTTGAAATCATTCGCATACTTACGAGTACAATGGTGGTTGCTTTTTTTCGTTTCCTTTAACATTGCTTTTTTATATTGTTTCTTTAAATATTTTGCCTCTGTCATATTCATCCAAACTCTTTGGCCGTAAAGGGATAATACAATTACAAACTTCTGATACGCATCCATGAAAGTGAGACTGTTGTGTCTGATTTAACTTGTGCAGCAAAACTGGAGCCAAACACATACAAAAGACAATTTTGCTCAAAATTTATAGTAATATCCCATAATACAATTTTCCAAGGATTCCCGAAGTTAAGAAAAAATTTAACTTTAAAATTATTCCATTTTACCGCAAAGTTTTATCATTATTTCCATTGTAACATGCTCCTAGGAAGTGGCTAACTAAATGTGTGTGGAAATATTGTCCCGTGGGTCTTTACGCTGTCCAGAAATGTTTGATTTCCAAAAAACCAATGCCTGATTTATTCAACATAACAACAACGTTGTGACTGTAAAAACAAAATATAATCCTTGCTTTTGTCACATGTATATAAAACCCTAACAATCAAATTGAATATTTAAATTTAAAAAAACTTTACTATTAATGGTCGACATTAGGAGGTGTCAAAAAGTGTCCGATGTTAATGTCTATGGACTTAAACGTCGGTATTATCAAGTATTCTGACATTTGACAACTTTCATATATATATATATATATATATATATATATATATATATATATATATATATATATATATATATATATTCATATAGGTTTTACCCTGAAACATGATATGCAGGTTACTTTTAGTACTTGTTCCTGTAGCGATACATTGCCTCGATGGAAATGTTACGGCTGTCAATACCAAATGTCGGCATGACAACAAGTGCGGATATCATCAGGGAACCAAATATAGTTGGTGCTACACGGACAATAGCAACGTTTGGGATTACTGTTGTACTGATCAATGCTTAAATCGAGGTCTTGATTACCTTTGGTGTCCATCTGGATCTTTATGGCAGTTTTGTGGTGGTTTTCGTACAAAAGATGTCTCAGGAAGACCATGTCTTGAAAATCATCCATGTGGCGTTCACACTGAGAACGGAGGAAATGGATATCATTGGTGCTATGTAGATATGAATATAAACTGGGGCTATTGTTGTTCACCGCATTCGAAATGTGATAAAACTAAAGGGACCGATGAATGGTGGTGTTTTATCAATATCCATATATCGCTTCAACAAAGGCAGTTTTGTAAGAAAGATGAATGAGAGAAGAGTTTAATAAAGTGACAAATACCGCTAAAACATTCGAAACCGAAGTAAATACATTGTTATTAAAGTTCAGATCTATCTATCTATCTATCTATCTATCTATCTATCTATCTATCTATCTATCTATCTATCTATCTATCTATCTATCTATCTATCTGTCTCACGCAATATATATATATATATATATATATATATATATATATATATATATATATATATATATATATATATATATATATATATATATATATATATATATATATATATATATATATATATATATATATATATATATATATATATATATACTTTCCGGTAGTTTCTCGTGGGTCGATGGTTCCTCCCGGGAGTTTTCCCAGGTTCTCTATCCACCATTACTTATGTCCGCCATGCATAGTCTATCGTGTGCTAAAAATGGTGTTAAACATACACACACACACACACACACACACACACACACATATATATATATATATATATATATATATATATATATATATATATATATATATATATATATATATATATATATATGCACATAATTCATGTGCTTGTCTTGTCATTTATCCCGATGGTACATATGCTCCATGACATAAATGATACATATATATGCTTGGATAAGTGTGAGTGTATACCTAGTACTAGTTTACTTAATTCGACGTACCATACCGTATCTTTCTGTATATGAATGTACTGCGTAAATGTGATCATTTTGAAAGATAAGAATTTTTACAGTACGGTACTTGAAAAGTGTAACCTTAATCTGTCATCACTTTCATCAGTGTATATACATATGTGTAAGGTGCTGCCGGTTATCAAAGTGTTATTAGTACAATATCGCATAAGGCCTGGTCAGAGGTATTGCGCAACTTGGAAAAACAACACTTGAAAACCGCCTCCCTCTAATTCTCGTTATCTAGAGGATGACCTCTACGATATAATTTGCCCGGTTAATGGATATGGTAATCCGAGATAGTACCTTGAACAAAGACAACACACGAGCCCACGTAAAGATAAAAATATGAATTTAATTAAAATTCAATTAAAAGAAGAATGACACAATAAATTACAATTTCTTTCTTTCTGACTACACTTAGTTCAGAAATACATAAACTGAAGCTTTAAAATAACGGATACATTCATTAAAATCCAAACAATAATAAAAATAGATGAAGTTAGCCGTTAATACTGAGAGTAAATTTCATCATGGAATCGAATGTTCATTTAACATTGGACTATTGCGTGATTCAAAATGACCTTGTTCGTCGACTTGTTTTGTTTTTTTTTTCTTCTGCGTTAGTCTCAACTTGAGCTTGCCCTTTGGTTGTACGTGGAGTTACACAACTCTGTCTTCCAACTTCTTTTTCCGTCTCCGAATTTCGACTCCCTCGCTATTTCTTACTCAATCTTCAAACAAACAATTCTCCTTGAAAAGAAAAGGGTAAAACGCCCTAAGTATCTCGTTACTTTAAGAGTTGAGATTGTCCGTCCGTCTTCAGGTTCGAACAATCAGATCTTACTACCAGTGTTATCATTTATACGGCTAACAAATACTATACAAGTCTTCAGATCAATAGAGCTAAACTGCTAATTATCGACATCAGAATTCGGGAAAGTCATATATTCCCGTAAATCATTACGTAAAGTGAGGCAATATATCATAACACACAATCCATATTCACTAATATAATAAATTCAAATTAATGTAACACTTTCCAATCATAAATGTACACAGCGGTTTTTCTACACCACCCATTTGCCTACCTAAGTATATAAGGTAAAAAATGCTAATTCAGAATTCAAAAATACATTATTAAATCACTGTAAAACCGACTATCCATACAAAATTATGAACATATCATGCATCTATAACAAAGAAACATCATATCAAAGTACGTTATTAAATCAATGGAATACTGAACTATAGTATCGATACATCATGTATCTATAACAAAGAAAATACCTTGTGTTTTTGGCGTGCTTCTGCCGTTTGATTTCCGGCGGACTTTCCTGCTCTTATTGTTACGAAGGCACTGCTCTAAAAATACCCCCGGAGTCTTTATTCCAGAATTAATGATAGTAGTTCAACACTGCTTTCTTGAAAAACACCTTCCAGAAGACTGATTAAAACTCCTACGCTCAGAGGATATATTTCCCCGATTCCGGGGTTCGACACACCCCCTTTCCCCTACATTTGACCAATCGGAATAAATGCTACTCCTACGGACATTTTGAAAAATCGTCTATCAAGATGCCAAAAATGCCACCTTATCACCCTATCATTTGTTTCAAATCACTTTGTCAGCTTCTACGTGAAAAATTCGTACTTTTAAGCGTGTCAAACACCCAGTCCGTTTTCACTCTAAATATTGTAACAGTCTGACCGAGGTAAGAAAACATTCCTTCCTCCAAACTCTACTCCAAGATAATCAATTGTCGGCTAGACTACGAATTAATCAATAAATTTCACTGGCGAAAAATTTGGCACTTGACAATATGTGAGGCGACTTTATTTTACATGAAATAAATTGCTGTAATTGCGTGGTCCAACATTTATCTGTGATAAAAATACTTGTTGAAAATTTTAAGGATTTCCAAAGATTTGTCTACAAATGTTGCTTTAGTGAGGCTATTTAGAAATTATTTCAATCAGTGTTTAGGATAGCGTTTACAACAAGATAATTAGTCTCAAAATTAAATAAATATTAAAAGTAATATAATGCTCATTATCGTGCCTTTAATAATAATAATAATAATAATAATAATAATAATAATAATAATAATAATAATAATAGTTATTATAATGATAATAATAACCATACTACAACTACTACTTCTACTACCACTACTACTACTAATAATAATAATATTGAAGACTTTGTACAGCGCCTAATTTGTAGAAGCTCTAAACTTTTTACAACATGAGAAAACAACGTCAACATTCCAAATATAATATATAACGATATGATTAAAAAGTAAACACAATGAAATTATAGAACATAAATCATGCTGAAAAGTTTATTGAATGCATTCAGCAGTTTATGAGTGCTTGCACGTGTCGTCGGATGTACCAAAACGCACGTGTATATTATTGTTTATCCCCAATATGCAAAGCCTATGATATTTATTCTTTACAAATGAATCACCTTAATTGTTGGCAATGCTTAGATAACAAATTCCCGGCAATATTCGCTAAAATGTCTTGACAACATATGCAGTGACACTTGAACAGATCGCTGATTAGAAATGGATTTCCTAGTACGCCATATCTCCTCATGAAGGTTTCTGCCTATTACAAATGTTTAAGAAAGAATATAGTTGTTCTTCATAGATCGTACACGAGTTTTATTCTGGAATGTGTTGCATTACAAAAGAGGAGATATCGAAACCAGTGTATGTATGTATGTATGTATGTATGTATGTATGTATGTATGTATGTATGTATGTATGTATGTATGTATGTATGTATGTATGTATGTATGTATGTATGTATGTATGCATGCATGCATGCATGCATGCATGTATGTATGTATGTATGCATGCATGCATGCATGTAATGCTAGTGACTCTCTATTTTCACGTGAATTATAAACAGTTAGGTGGTTTTTGTTTTGGAGGCTATTGCCTAACATTTATAAGCAAGTCCTAGGATACTGAGTCATTACAATCGCTTTAAATGTATCACCTTAGTCTTCTAAAGCTAATTGTTTAAAAAGGAGACGTTAACATTTGAACACGCAATGCCGTTGGTAATGCATTCATTGCACTTTCAGAAGCCGGTATTGTTTCTTAAGCACAAGGTAGCAGTACTTTTGCAAGCAATGTGCTTAGGTCTTATATAATTTCCATATCCAAGGAAACGCCAGCCACATAACATTAAATTAGCATATAAGTGTGCTAGCATTCTATCCACTATGAATGTTTGAAATGCAACAACTTCACCCAAAACAGGTTGCCTTCTCAAAATTAGATACTAACTGGTGATAGACCCTTTTAAATAAAAGTAATTTAGTGCGCATCTTTTGTCGCGTGGTTTCATGTTTACAAGGATTCGGTTGATTCTAGACCGATGACGATTAACTCACGAAAGATTGCAAGACGTACTTAAATAAACTTGTAAGAAACAAACATAGTCTTTATGCAGTTGCTTATTATTTTCGTCCAATCCATGCGAATCGATCTTTCAACCAAGAGAACTTGCTTTTATTCCGTTCTCACAGTGAGTTTATCATGATTATGCAACCTTTGAAGTGCGAGCGACATATTTGTGATATTGGGTTTCTATGCGGGAACCGAATATTTGTTTGCCAATGAGAAATGTAATTTTTTGCAGGAACATACCACAGGCCGAAAATACATCTTTAGCACGATTAGATTCCCAAGCCACATGTTACATTACTGACAAAGAGAAGTTAATGAAGATGGTCTCCCTTCTCTCTGTGTGTCTGTCGACCTCTCTTTCTATCTTTCTTTGTCTGTCTGTATGTTTGATTGTCTGTCTGCCTGAGTGTCTGTTTTTCTGTCTCGCTCTCACTCCCTCTCTCTCTCTCTATTGTCCATTTCCTTCTTTCACTATTTTTTAGAGGGTGTGAAAAGAGCAAATCAAATGTAGCTTAATACTACTTGAAGAGTTTTGGGTTTTCCTTTGTTATTTTTGTTTGTTATTTTGAACAAAATAAATTGAATAGGTCACGCCAGGAAAAGAAAATATGAAACAAATATTATGTCGATTGTTTTCTTCCAGATTTCCTCCTCTTACTGATACGATGCATACACAAACAACATGAAAGGTGCAATACATGACATACACGTTTATAAACGAACATGGTTACTAGTTTAAGCTTGATTTAGTGGAACTTGAAAGAATGAGGTGGCCATGTCATCTCAGGTGTATATCATCACTTGACAATCAATTAACTTTCACATTAACGCATGTATTCATGCAGAATAATAATTGCTAGATATGTAAAACTATTCATATTGATGGCGTCATCATGGACTGATGAAGAGCTATTCAGGATGCTACATTAGTAGTGCAATGTAATTGAACTTGAATTCAAGATTTCGGTTTATTCTGGTTGCAAATATTTATCCATCAGCATGCATATGTTCCATGTGTCGAAAATGAGGTTGTTTTGTTTATAGTTATGGTGTCGACCGCACTAATGGTTATCTGTCAACACCCTCAACACACCGTATCGTAAATATTTGTTTGCACCAATAATACTTAATGTTGCCTTTTTCTCCATTATCACCCGCAAACTGCAAACATTTTTTACTTCTCTTTCACCTTTTAATAACTGTACATAGAGATTCTTTTGTCTGGGCGTAGCTATTGTAACATTATTTCCAGTACTCGTGATCAGGGTTTAGGGCTTGGATCAGTGCTAAACTCACCATTGTTATATTATTTGTTCTGGCGTTTATCTTTTTGTTTAAGGCTTTGAGAAATGTACAATAACAGTGAGAAGAAAAAGCACTTGTGCAAAATGAGGTTAAATTTGCAAGTTCCTGCTTTAATAGTTATATCTAATTACATACATGCGAATTATTAACATAGAAAACGTCAAGTTTCCAGCAATATATTAATTTTTTTTTTTAAGAACGATACGTTATGCATTGTTCCTTTCATATTAAAATTGAAAAATGTTAAGAGAATTTAAAAAAATGACAGAAACTATAACCGTATCATTGTTAAAGCACAGTGTTTATATATATATATATATATATATATATATATATATATATATATATATATATATATATATATTGCAATTGGCAGGAACGCTATATTATACATTTAAAAATAAAACATAATAACGTCTAATGCGTTTGAGGTTTCATTGTTATTGTGCAAGTTGATGAAGAAAAAGGTAAATACAGTGTCAAAACCTCCCAGACGTTAAATCAGACTCAAATTGTAGTAAATTACAAATGACTTACATAAAGCAACAACAGCAATTACAGGTGTAAATATAATTATGTGTATGTACTGGTAGTTACACAAAACCAACAGCGGCTCTTATAGGTGTAAATATAATGATCTGTATATACTGGTAGTTACACAAGGACCGATATTTGGAAGCTTATACGTTTTGAAGATAGTCATCCAAATCTTTGATTATGATGCATCGTCGATATAACGTCAGGTTTTAAAACAATGCTACAACTTGGAATGTGTTGAGAGTATCCTAAGCTTGGCCATTGTGAATACGTAATTTGCTAATTGTACGGATTCATTGTCGTAATTATGCGCTAGGCTGTCAGAAAATATATAATTAAAATTAAAACGTAATTAAATTAAAATTAAAATTAAAAAATACAACAATTTAAGCTCTTTTATGTAACAGTTATGTCCATTGGGAACTAAGAGGCGTCGGACGTAAGTCTATCCTTCAGCGTTTGGAAAGCATGGTCACACGCATCGGTCCAAATAACTCTACTCGGAGCCTGTTTCTTGGTTAGGTCAGACAACGGCCCCGCAACCGCGCTGATTTTGGCCACATACCTCCAGTAATACCCGGCCAATCCCAGGAATGACCTAACCTCAGTTTTCGTGGTGGGACATGCGGCGTTTCTCAGCTGCTCTACCTTTGACTTCTCTGGGGACAGTGTGCCTTGGCTTAGGGTATGTCCTAAATAATCCAAGGTCCGGAACCCAAAGTGACATTTGGAAGGGCGAGCTGTTAATCCCGTCTGACGTAGCCGTTCCAAAACGTCAGCTAATAGAGTGAGGTGTTCAATCCACGTCTCTGTGGCCAAGAAGAGGTCGTTCATGGAGTTGTAGACGCCCCTATCGCGTAAGGGCTCTAACAACCTCCGCATCATCCTAATAAAGATGCTGGGCGCGTTCTGTACCATGAACGGCATGACCAACCATTGGTAGCAAAAGCGAGCTTTGCCCTATCACCCTTCCTTACCGGAATTCGCCAATAGCCCTTGAACAAATCCAGCTCGGAGAAATGTTTCGCTTTCGAGACAGAAGCGAAAATATGATCCGGGTCAGGTAGCATTTCGACCTGAAATTCTGTCACATGATACAGCTTCCGGTAGTCGACAAAGAACCGATGGGTGCCGTCTTTCTTCTGCACTAGGACTACAGGAGAGCTGTACGGAGATTCGGCGGGTTCGATTACCCCCAGAGCAATCATCTGCTCATTCTCCTCACTTACGACTTGTCGTTTTGCGTGTGGCAAGGGGCAGGGTTTCCTCTGGACTGGCCGGTCATCTACCAGCTTTAAACCGAACTCGACAAGCGAAGTTATCTCGGGTATTTCCGTAAGCACATCAGAATACCCGGGCAGCAACGTCTCAATCTCTTCCCGCTGTGCCGCCGTCAGCATGGGGTCACACTTCACGTCAGAGGGTGTCTCAGCCCTCGTTAACGAACAGCTCGGGACAGTGTTGGCGTCCTCCGTATCGACTTCGTCGTCCTCGGTGACTATCGTGGCGATGACAAAATCGCTGACGGTCTCTTTCCCGGTATTTCTTGAGCAGATTGGCGTGGTACAATTTCTTCTTCGTTGTTAGCCGTATCCGATATGTTTGACCCCCGACCTTTTCGGTGACGACGTATGGACCTCTCCAGGAAATATACAGTTTGATGTGTTCTTGAAGCAATAGCAACAACACCTTGTCTCCTACTTCATACTGGCTTGGTTTTGCGTACTTGTTGTAATTCTTCGCCTGACGCGCCTTCGCTCGCTTGAGGTTCTCCTGTGCGGGGGAACAAACTTCCTCCAGTTTGTTGCGCAAGTCCGCGACATACTGGTAGGTAGAGCGCACCTCCTCTACAGCGTGGTCGTCCGTCCACAGCTGTCTTAGTACGGCGATTGGGCCACGTACAAGAGTTCAAAGGGAGAGAACCCTAAACTCGCTTGTGGTACTTCCCGGTATGCGAAAAGCATGGCAGGAATATACCGATCCCAATCCTTGGGGCGGCCTTCGCACAGCTTTTTAAGCGTGTTCTTTAGGGTCCCGTTGAACCGTTCGACCAGTCCGTTACATTGGGGGGTGATACGGTGTAGTCGTGAGGTGCTTAATTGACATTAGTCGGTTCACTGCCGCCATCACACGACTCATGAATTGCGTCCCTTGATCAGTCAGGATCTCGTCGGATATTCCGACTCTTGACCAAATCTCAAACAGCGCTTTCGCGACGGTTTCCGAATCAATATTACGCAATGCGACGGCCACCGGATAGCGTGTAGCGTAATCCACAACCGTTAGAATATACCGATTTCCGTGTGACGACGCGGGTTTTATCGGTCCGATTAAATCCATTGCGACGCGTCGAAAGGGTTCATCGATCAGGGGTGTACTCCCCAAGGGGATGGGTCGATGATCCGTTTCCGGTGCCATTCTTTGACACTTGTCGCTTGACATCACCCTGGACCCCTGGTCAGTAAAATTCTTTGATAAGACGGTCACGCGTCTTGGCGATTCCCATGTGTCCTCCCATGAGACTCTCGTGCGTGAGTTTTAACACTTCGCCTCGCTTCTCTTTCGGCACGACAACTTGCTTAAAGTGTTTGCTGCCTTTCCTGGCGTTGCGATACAAGATTCCCTTCTTGTACACAAACTTCACCGCGCCATTCGGAGTTTCTTTCTCTGTTCCTGCTACAGCGTGGTTGTACAACTGCACCAGAGTATCGTCTTCCTGTTGTAGGTTGCTCAACTCAGCCGGAAGAACGTTACTCACCGGAGACGTTGTAACTTTCATCGGCTTCGATTTCGTCTGTCGACTCTTGGACCTGGTATCCACAGCACTGACTGGTTTTGGTGTGCAGGTTTCAGGGTTCGGTTGTGGCAACACATAACGACATCCCAGTATGACGTCATGTGATAGACCATCCAAGCACTCAGCTTCAATTTATCCCTTCACGTACGGCAAATCTAGGTCAATTACAGCCACTGGCAATGAGTTACGCGCGCTGTTCGCGTACTGAACTTCGATTACCTCCCCTGTGTAATCCTCGGGCTTAACGTACTTCCTGTCGACTAGGGCTGGGACACTACACCCGGTGTCATACAAGATGTAGGCACCTTCTCCGTTGACAGTTGCAGACGCGAGATTTGAAGGTTTGCAACTTACTCCCGGCTCAAAATCATTCCTAGCGACGACATTCACATGGGTCTGTTGATATACTAATACGAATTGATACCTTGTCTCAACACTGCTAACAATGGACAAATATTGCAACTTCCTAGCCAAATACTTACTTGTCGACAACAACTAATTTCGTTCAGGTAAGATATTTGCTCGATATTTGCTTCTCAATTACTGGAGGTAATTAAAGATCTACAAAGCATGCAAATATCAATTATAACCAACACAAGATGCGAAAATCATAAAAATTCAAAATACACAGGATGGAAAATAACTCACAACTGTTTCACACTGTTCATTAATACTCCTAACAAATAAACCTTAGGTCTTTAAAATAATATTTTTATGTCTAATTCAAATCCCGGACGAAAGCGCCCACTGTAGCGTTTGCAAAGGTGGGGTGGGGTACTTCCAATATATTAATTAAAATATTATGAAAGTTCCACCTGGCTCCTGAATTATAAATTTAAATTAATGACCAAATAAATACGAAGATGAAATTCAAACAATAACAATTTAATAAAGCCTATAAATTTAAATGATACACAATCACTCGTCCTCCAAGTGATAGCCTATTTCATCTCGTGATTGTCAGTGAGCTCGATTTTCCACCTGGCCTTTAATTGTACTCATCTATTTATTCGATCCTCTCACTCCTCCTGGATTTTACCCCTCCCGACTTCTCTCCTTCCTCCTCTTTCCTTGCGTTTCTCTATCGAGACTATTGGGACCACTTTCACTGGTCTGTCCCCGAAGCTTCCTCTCCTGAAATCCCGCTTTCATTCTCTTCCTTCCGTCTCTATCCGAGACACTGTGACCACTATCCTAGTCTGTCCCTCGAAGCTTCCTTTTAGAAGCTACACTTAGAATTATGTTTCTAAGTTTTTTCCCGCCAATTAACGTATGGCTGACCGGAGTTCCTATTCACGAGTAAGTTCTCTGTAACGAACTATAGCAACTAAAGCTCGCTGACAGGTTTAAAAATATTATACTTTAAAGTAAATCAGGGTCCCCACCCCTATCTCGATTCTGATTGGGTAGCGCTGGGGCCCTATCCACTCGACTAATTCAATCTGGCGGTCAGTCAGCGTATCCAGAAGATAAGGCACGCCCACCCCTTCTGGCAGCTTCTTTGATGTACGAAACATCCTTCGAGCCCAAGATGTTAATTACACTTCTGACGGCCTTGGTCGGCTTCCTATCCTTGCCACAGCAAACTTACGTAAGGGATGATGTTAGCCTGCGGTCATATTTAACAATAAACAGTGGCTTGTCCGACTTACTTGATTACACATGGTTCTAATTTAATTTTGGTTCGGGCAAAACGTCACACTCCCATCTGGCTGAAGTTGATCATTTATGGCTGCAAACTCGTCTTATCGGTAATAAAGATTCGCCTTTTGATAAAATAATGCATATATCTTTTATGCATAATACACGTACGAATATTCTCTTTCTCCCTCTGTCTGTCTGTCTGTCTGTCTCTCTGTCTCTCTCTCTCTCTCTCTCTCTCTCTGAGACATACGCATATTTAATATTGAAAAAAAAGTTACGTATGTTTGGTTTGTGATAATGTATTTTGTATTTAATGGAGACCTTGTATTTTTCAAGCCACTTTATGTTTCAATCTGTACCGTAGAATCCCAACATCAACATAAAATTATATACTCAAATCATCAACAATAATATCAATTACAGGAACTTATCTATTTTAACTGAATTAAAACTTCCTAATAGCAATAAAGTACAGTAATTCCAGAAGTAAATAGTTCCATAAGAGAACATGCATGTATAGTATTAGAGGATGGGAATAATTTCTAATACTTTTTTTTAACTACCGATTAATCGGTTTTATTGTTTTGTAATGAATGAAAAAGAATTTAATTTGATTGTACAACGCGCTCGCGGTGCACCTTCCAAAATCATTTAGTTTATATACTTGCTAATTCAAGGTACATCGTAAAGGTGTTTTGTATCGTTGATTAGAAGTTTTAAGCAGTTGCACAATTTATATGTAATCTTCCGCTTAAATCTAGAGTAGTAAGAATATTACAATTTGAAGTAGCTATAAATAAATCTTCTGTTTAAGTTATCAAAACATGTTTGTACAGTTAAACATTCTAAGCGTTTTGGCTATTGTTAAAACCATATTTAAATTTGGAAAACGATATAGATAGATGTCTTTTGTTAACATTTTGTTGTTGTGTTAATGCGATTTCGATTACAACGGAACTATGTATAGAAACACAAGTAGTGATTTGTTAATCAAATTCATCTAATCAACACCTGATATATACATATACATGTATATACAGTTAAAATATTATTAAATGCATTCAGCATTTGATGATTGCTTATACGTGTAGTCGTATGTATTAAAACTCACGTATTTCGGATGAAAGAACAAACTAAAAGACCAAACAATATTCCCACTTTAAATATTTTCATCATGATATATGTTCAATAATTTCACGGTGCTTACTTTTTAATCATATTGTTGCATATGTTTTTTTGTCTGTGGTGTTGTTTTATGTTGTAAAGTGTTGAATGCTCCTTGAGATTAGCCGCAATACAAAGTCTTCATCATAATGAATATTAATATTATTATTAATAGTAGTAATTGTAATAGTAGTAGTATTAGTATCATGATTTTTATTATCATTATCATCATTATTATTTCTAAAAATTATTATTATTATAATATTATTATTATTATTATTATTATTATTATTATTATTATTATTATTATTATTATTATTATTATTAAGCGCGAGATAATGACCATTATATTGCTTTTATTATAAATTTTATTTTCAGACAAATTTTCTTGTTGTAACTTGGAAATGTTGTCCTAAACACTGTTTTAAATAATTTCTAGTTAGCCTGACTAAAACAATATTTGTATATATTAAGTCTTTGGAAACCCTTCAAAATTTTCAAGAAAATTAATTTTATCACAGATCAATTTTGGACCACACAATAATAGCAATTTGTTTTATGTAATATAAATTGCCTGACATGTGAATATACACGTATAAATATATATATGAACGTTAAGAACAATGAAGTTTGCATCGGTTTCGTACGTTTTAGCGGTATTTGTCACTTTGTTAACTGTTATTTCATTAATCTTTCTTACAATACCGCCATTCGCCATGCGAATTATGCCCACTGATATAACACCAGGTATAGCTCTCACGACGGTTATGATATATCGAAAGCGGTGCACAACAATAGCCCCAGTTTCGATTCATATCTTCATAGCACCAATAATTGCCATTTTCTCCTCACAGTGCATGCCACATGGATGGTCTTCAAGACATGACCTTCCTAAGACATCCTTTTCTCGATGACCACCACAATACTGCCATGCAGTTCCAGATGGACACCAAAGGTAATCATTATCTTCATATGTGCAAAAATCAGTAAAACAGTAACCCCAACCGTCGCTGTAAAACCTAAAATATATCTATCATTTTTTCTATATGACTTTTATATATTAATGTTGATAACTGTCAGTACTCTTGCTAATGCCGATGTTTAATTCCAAGAGATTGCATAGATATAAACATCATATCCTGTTTGATACCTCTTAATGTCGACCATTAATTGAAAAGTTTTTAAAATTTAAATATTAGATTTGATTGTTGGGGTGTATATTCGTGTGACAAAAGCAAGGATTATATTTTGTGTTTCTAATCCAATATGTTGAATAAATAAGGCACTTATTTCCTGGAAATCAAATATTTCTGGACAGCGTAATGACCCACGGGATAATCTTTCCACATACATTTAGACTGTCGTTTCCTTCGAGCAAATGTTATAATAGAATCATTGATTATACTTTGCGGTGAAATGGAATAATTTTGAATTAAAAGTTTTTCTTAACTTAGGGAATCCTCGAATACTTGTATTATTGATATTACTATAAATTTGGAGCACAAATGTCTTTTGTAGAAGGTGTTTGGCTCTGCTTTTGCGTTAAAAGTTAAATTAGACATAACAGTCTAATTTTCATGAATGTGTTTCAAAAGCTTGTGATATTATCATCCATTTACGGTCAAAGAGTTTGGTTGAATATCATACACAATGTTTTGACAGAGGCAAAATATTTACAGAAACAATATTAAAATGGCGACGTAAAAACAAACCAAAACAGAAAAAGCATTGCACTCGTAAATAACAAAGAGCGATGCGAGTGATTTCAAAACTTGTGCCCGAATAACATGTCTTAAAAAAAGTTGTATTAATTTGACAATCACTTCTGGTTCGGTGTATTTGATTGCGTACATCATTTGTAATATAGATAACCGAGCCGGCCAACCTATGGTGAAACTGTCAACGACTGTAAACGAGAGTGTGTTATTGTGCAAGTATATTAATTAACGGCAGTTAATGACAATTATATTCGTAATAAACGACCAAAATGCAGTGAAAATGAAATCTACAATATAAAATATGTTTGTTTAGTATTACTGTTTTCTTTACCAAATCAAAACATGTCTTAAATATCAAAATTGAAACAAGGTACGCGGTGGAATTTGTTTAATTTAATTTGTAAATTATTTCATTAAAGAAACTTTGGATACGTTATTTCACCGTCCGATACATATCCTAAGTGCTATAGTATAAGACAGAACATGACTGAATATTCATGCCTAGGTAATTCCAAAATGCTCAAATTCTAGCATTCAATAAAGCATTATGTGTTTTTATTCTGTTATCTCTTTTTAGTCGTTAAGAAACTGCCTACCATTTTTTAATTATTTCCGAATTTGTTTCTCCATTTTGTTTAAATATCTTCGAATAAATGTTTCGCATAAGGTAATGTAGATTCCATATGATGCATGAATATGTCCAGTGTGCCTAACAATTTCACTACATTATCGTACATTTATTCAGGGTAAGGTTTTGGAAAGCACATTGCGATCGCAGTAATATCTAACATATATTTTTCTATCGCAACCACCATAACAACAAACGTATAGGGAAGAAAGGGCAGACAATCAGATTTTCGAAATGGTCTACATTAGAAAGAAACACGTGGTATATTATAATTATAGTATAGATGAGACTGTATCATAACATTGTGCACATATGCCCTTAGTGATCGTTACCAAAATAAATTGTCCTGGAATTGTAATTTAGAAAGTTTTAGTTTTTTTTTACGTCGAGCTAGCATTTTGCATCAGGTTTCTGTTTCAGGATATTTGATGCACTTAGTAGAGTATGAGTCTTCGGGTTAGAAATTAAAACTAATACATAATACAGATCAGTATTAAGAAACACTATTTATAAATTAAACCCGAGTTTACTGACGACTGTTTCTATATATATATATATATATATATATATATATATATATATATATATATATATATATATATATATATATATATATATTAGGAATTGATTTTTTAGTAAAATTAATAAGATTACTATTTTCTTTAAATTGTATTAAGGTAATGTTTTATTCATTTATATTAAGTAAGTTCTAAAGTGTGTTAAGATTAATTTCATTTATTTCCAAAGCACAACTATATATTAATTGAAGGAAAATAGTTGATGTGCAAAGCATAAGTTAGCAACGTAAATCACTAGCTATACGAATGTACATTATTGTCTGGAATTGGGTTATAAAGCAAACAAATCTTACTGGGTCAGTCAGCTCCTAAGTCTTATCAATTAAACATATTCTGTAAAACCAGGCATTGGCAAAGTCTAATTCGGTTAATAAAAAAGTAGAACGAACTTCCGTGCTGACCTAAATACAGAATGGTTCTTATCTAATGATGGACAGTCGTCGCTACAAAATGGTTCTTATCTAATGATGGACAGACATCGCTGCTGGCTTAGTATGTTTAAACATGTTGCTGGTTTAGAATACTAAGGAATTATCATATTTGGACCTAACTAATGCCAAACGAATATAGATAAACTGCAAATTTGAGTTCTACCTTATGTCAAATGACGTAAATTAAGCCGGTTTTGACCAGGAGAAACTGATTCTTACCTGAAGAGAACGGACATATTTCCTCTCCGATACCTTAAACCTGACACAAGATGCGTATAAATAGACCGCGCATTAAAGGGTCAAGTCAGTTCTGTATCGACAAGGAAATAGACTTTTGTCTTCTCATTTCAGGTAAAACAATTGTATATGTCGTAACTTCTTTAGGAATAAGTACTTTTAATGATTGAGATTTTAATAGTAACATTGTTATGTTAGCAACATTGTTCACTTAATACTTTTATTTATAATATATTGTAACGGAATGTTTAAATGTTTAAAAAAATTCATATTATATTTATGTAATTTTTATTGTAAAGGTTGAGATTGCTACCAACTTCATGTTAAGATTTAATGTTGAAATAAAGTATTCTTTAAGCAAGAAAGAGTAATATCTAGCAACATATTTTAAATCTATATTCTATTTTAAAATAAGTAAAATGCATTTTTTAAATTAATTGTTACATTAATTATGGTCATTACATTTTTATACTTTTGGCTATCTTGAAATTGATCGAGAATTAACTATTTGTATAATATTCTAAAATGCAGAAGTTATACGAATAAATGAAGTTGGAAAGCTTGAAAAAGGAAAATATAATATATATTGCATGAATTTTTATTATAAAGTTTTTAGATGTGTTTCTAGAATGTAGTCAATATATGTGTGTTGATTAATTAAATAAAGTCATTTCTGTATTCTGTATCGACGAGAAAATAGATCTTTTGTCTTCTCATTTCAGCTTCGATTCCGTACCTATCCCCAAGACATTTCCATCATCTGGTGACATTCTTTATCTGGGAACTCATCCTTTCTCTTCTTACTATCTTCCTGAGTTCCCAGCATGTGTTTATGAGATCGAACTATAGAACATTCTAGTCATCATCTCATAATATATATATATATATATATATATATATATATATATATATATATATATATATATATATATATATATATATATATATACAGAGAGAGAGAGAGAGAGCCAAATAAACACAGAAAGAGAAAGATACATAGAAAGATATTTAGATAGATCGATTGATCTACTTGTATCCTTTGTAATTGCTGTTTCAATATGCATATCATTGCACATACTAATGAACTTTAAATACGACATAACATATTTATTGATTCTTGCTATTACAGTTGTCATTTTGAAAGCTCACCTTCCTGCTTCATTTGATAGTCAGCTGCTAGAATATGTTGACAATTTCGATGAACTATGTCTGCAATTTTGAAAGCGACGTCAACAGGTTAGTTTCAAGTTGACATATGTTGTCTCTGTCACTATATCTTTTATATAACTAATAATATATTTCCAAACAAGGGCGTCATAACAAAGTGAATAAAAGGAAAGAATAAGAAAGATTATCCAAGTGACGTTTGATTGTTAAAATATTATAAATAACAAACCATGTGTATGTATGTTTGTATGTATGTATGTATGTATGTATGTATGTATGTATGTATGTATGTATGTATGTATGTATGTATGTATGTATGTATCTGTATGTATGTATGTATGTATGTATGTATGTATGTATCTGTGTGTGTTTACATGCGTGTGTAAGTACATTTGTGTCTATGTGTAAGTACATGTGTTTGTGTGTAAGTTCATGTGTCTCGTGTGTAAGTACATGTGTATCTGTGTGTAATCGCAAGTGTGTCTTGTTTGAGTACCTATGTGTCTAGATAAATACATGTGAATATGGGATGCGCATGTATGTATAAATGTGTGGTATTTGTGCGCTCATTCACGTGCGTATGTATGTGTGTGTGTGTGTGTGTTTGCACGTGTGCGGACGTACCTTTGTATAAATGTGCATGCACACGTACGAATTTGTCAGTACATTATGTAAGTGTCAGCGTGCGCACGTACGTATGTATGTTTATGATTGTGTTTGAGAACGTCCACGCATATGTATGTAGGAGTATATTTGTGTTTGCGCGAGTACACGTCCGTGCAAAAGACAGATCAAAATGAGATGTGGGAAGCCGGCCTTTGGACATGTGTAAAATAGGGGTTAAAATACAAGAATATAATATAGATGTGACATAATCGCATTGATTAACGTTCTAAACATATCACAAACACACCAGTTGGAAAACGATTCTTCAGAAAGTTGTTTAATAAGGTGTTGCCTTACATTTTCAAATAAACATAGGCTGTAACAAGGAAATTGTACTAGACTTCTATTTAGGTTATGCATTGTCATATCTCAAAACTGCTGCATATTTCTTTTATTAAAAAATACACATTCTCCATCTACTTTGTTGTGAAGAAATTATAATTCAATCTTCCTTAAAATTAATATGAAAAAGAGAAACGTTACTGCTCGAAATAATATATTTGTTGTAATTAATGTGAAACTGGAATATGCATTGCAGTACAAAAAGATCTACATTCTACCTCCATTGGTTTTATTTAAGTGAAAAAGAAAATTTAACAAAAACACATCTAAAGCATGAGAAAATGATTGCAGCATACGTACGTGCTAGAGCACAGTAACTGAGACAAACATGCACCTATACGCGAGCGTGGGAAAGCACTCATAAACACACAATATATACATAGCAGTGCAGACGCACATACACCCACATTCACACGTACCTGGACACGCACACTCACATATACACATACTCAAATATGTGTAGACGCGCGCAAACAAAAACATACGTATATGTACAAACACACACGGACATCAACAAACTGGTAGCTCTGTACGTGCGCAAGCACACATATATATAGGTATGTGCGCACACGAGCATTGAAATACACAGACATACGCATGCAAACACAGAAACAAAGACTCAAAGACACAAACACATTTATACGTACGTGCGTGTCCCACATGCACTTATATTTATACAGAAATACACATGTACTCACACAATACACACATGTACTTACAGCAAGTCACACATGTAATTACACGCATGAACATATATACTTACAGACTGACACAGACGCAAATATACATCAACACGTATGTACTTAAATACGTACATGCATGTTCTTATAAACATATAAATTAAATTACACACATATCTACACATATACATAAATACATGCATGCATGCATACATACATGCATACATACAAACATACGCGCCCACGCACGTTTGCAATGTTACACTGGTTGTAATATATCCTCCCTAGCCATGCAATAATGTCTATCTACCATCAATAAAGTGTAATACTACTACTACTACTACTACAACTACTACTACTACTAATAATAATAATGCCTTTTTTTAGAGAAGCTATCCCAATTAGTTACATAACTTATCTACCTTTAATTTGTTATATTCAATATATGCAATGCATACAACATGATTTGACGAGTCTGGCTTGACGCTAAATAATTAAGGAATATTAAAATTGAACGTATCCAGCCTGAAAAACATGCATAGGCATCTGAAGAAACATAAACATATAAAAAAACATTTTCATGCGCGATTCCACTGCATCATATATTTGGATATATTTGGATTCTGCAGAAATGTCCGAAAATTTATCTATGGAGTAAAACATACAGTAGTTCTCGTGCGAAAGGGTGATGATAATAAAGCAATTTGGAGAATTCCAGCAAATCCAGATCTAGCATGTGTAAATGATGATGCCGGTGAAGTCATTTTAACACAACTATCATTGTGGATGCCAGTAATGACTCCATCAATCACAACGGAAGAGCGATTACTATCATTTATGGATCATGGAGAAAAATCATTACTGATTTGGCTAACAACAATAACGGATGTTAAACAGAATAATATTGATGGTACATTTACATGGCACCTGGCATCAAAACAATGTGTTTCAGCTCCACGTCATAAATTTATTGCGCTACAGAATACTGCGCGAGTTGATAATCAAACACGAAGCCATATGATATTTGATCAAATCGGGTGTAATGAAGTCTCGCTGAGAATAAACGGACAGCAGTAACCATCTGAGGATATACAGTTTGATTACAACCAAATAGCACGTGTGTATCATCGTCTGTTGTCATATATCGGACGTAATCAAAATGTAGATACTGGTCTGCAAATATCACAGTCGAATTTCAAAAGTTTATATCCGATTTATTACCTTTCGCTGGAACATCTTGATTTAACAAGACAATCTGTCGTTGATATACACTTTAGAGCTCGTGTAACCCGCCCTGTTGATATTGCTAATTATAGAGCAGTTGCTGTCATTCTCAGTGATAAATCAATGCTACTCGAAGGTGTTGGTGGACGAATGAGAGTAATCGATGCACCAGTGGAAAATATGTAATGTAACAATTAGATCAATCTGTTATTGTATAATGTCATATAGTCATATTGGTGTTACCCTGACCAATGGTCAGGTAAAGAAATTGCAATCGGAATCAGCTAAAAAAAAATGTGGAACCACGATAACGCTGAAACACAATCAGATGTCTGGTGGTCAGAATAAATTGTCGCTGACAACTCGTCAAATAAAACATTTCAATGATGCTTTCAAAGATAAAAAGGGCGTTCAGATCACTCTCTGCAGCCGCGATCAAAAACATGATAAAATCAGGTGGTATGTTTCCGTTGTTAGCTGCGTTACCAGCGCTAATTGAGGCAGCAGCCCCAGCGGTAGCGAAAGCGGCAGCATTAGGAGCCGTTGGTACCGCGGCAGGGATGGCACTAAAGAAAGCAACTGGACAGGTATACAAAAAAAAGGGAAAGTGTCTAAGACTACCAGGAACCCCGTATTCATGGTACAAAGGAAGCGGCCTGAGAATACCAGGAACAGTTTATTAACAAGAATAGTTCCCATGTCAAATTTTGATTTACTCGATGCCGCTAACAAACTAGCGATTACAAACTTCAGAGGTGTCTTTATGAAAGATCAGTTGCCGGCACAACCAAAAAACGTTGAAACCGGTATTATTAATCTCGATAACAGCAGCGGACCTGGAACCCACTGGGTTGCATACGTGATTGATCCGCGTGTAATCGTTTATTTCGATTCATATGGGTTAGCGCAGCCTAAAGAATTTATGCGTTATATAAACCCCATAAACACTTTTCATAAAATGAAGACTTGGTACTCAACGCTACCAACACAAAAAATGAATGACCCACCAATATGCGGCATAGAAGTATTAAATGTCCTTGACACTATTTCATCATCAAGAAAACCACCTCATCAAGTCGTAATATACTAGTAGTCGCAGGAAATCGAAGATTTTAGAGAGAGAAAGTAATTAGAAAATCAAAGATTTTTACAATAACAGTGGTTGATATTTGGGGACGATCTATCTCAATGTTGAAAAAACCCACCGTGGAAATATCTGCAACCGGTGATATAAAAAAAATAATCGAAGATGAAATAGCTGAGATGTTGAACTTAGCAAGTGTTGACCCCAATGAAATTGTTGTATTTCAAGATCGTCAGGGTAAATTGAAAACGAGTAATGTTTCTCTGGATGATATTTTAGTTAAACAACGCAACTCAGTAGAAAATACTATCGCATTGTTTTCCAATCAGGTTAAACTCAAACCGGGTGTCCTCATATCAACAATCACAGATAAAATATTAACACTCGATAACAATTATATATCCTCGGCGAATTCATTGAAATCACTCAATGATAAGTATGACGATCATATAAATACATTTAGTAAATTTACTGATTCACAAAAATCCATCATGGACAATATTGATAAACCCGTGTTAGAATATTTTGGCAATCCTCCAGTGACCACATCGAAGCTCACAGAGATAAAAACTTCTATGTTAGAGTTTGCAACACTTCAAGTTAAATACGCAGATCATGTTGAAAAGTTTACATCATTTCGTAAAAATATCATTAATAAATTTTTTGCAACCACGTTGAATAAAATTGACATAAAACTCCCCGATATTAAAAAATCCGTCGACAAGATAAAAAACTTTATCAAGGCAATCAAAAATGATGCAATGAGGATGATATAAATCATTGAAAAAATAAAAATCCCTCATGAGTTATCAAATAAATCTCGAGCGATCGAATCAAGCTCAGCAGGAATATATTCTATAGCTCCTCCAGGGTTTCTAATCATTGAGGATCCGACTAATCCAGTCTATATGCGATGTCATAATAATTCGTTAACGAGAATTAATTTCAAACTCACTGACCAGTCCAATAATCTAATTGATTTACAAAGGTGAGGTTTTACAAATTAGTCTGTTTGTGAACATAGCAACTTTTATCGTAAAAAAAATTGTTAAACCCATAGCAGCAGAGTGGGGCGCGACAACAATTGTGGTGTCTTTTTTTTTTGTCAATGAGCCTCTATAAAGCATTTTTGAGGAAGTATTAGTTTGCCAAATTGAAGCTTTTTTCGATTTCGGAGGAAGTCTTGGTTTGCCAAATTCACGCTTCTAAAAGTTGTACAGTTCAACCCCTCTGCTTCTGTAGGCCATATTCAACAGACTTCTTATGGTCTGATATTTGGTTTGTAAATCTCCCAGCAGTGAGCGACTCATTTTGGAATTGTGAAATTTTGCGAGATAACCCGCGAGCTTTATTTTTCAGATGTTGTGAAACCACCATTTGTGAGTATCAATGCAATTTAGTTCATTTACTGAGTATCGGTAGGCCAAGTTGTTTTGTTTAATTTATAATTAATAATCTACCTTTTTGAGATTAAGCTGTTTTCAGTATTAAAACTTTTACATTCATAGCTTTCTAAAGCATATACTTCAATACCCTTGGTGATAAAATAAACATGAATGATATTTGTTCTTACTCACCATTTGTGAGTATCAATGCAATTTAGTTCATTTACTGAGTATTGGTAGGCCAAGTTGTTTTGTTTAATTTATAATTAATAATCCACCTCTTTGAGATTAAGATGTTTTCAGTATTAAAACTTTCACATTCATAGCTTTCTAAAGCATATACTTCAATACCCTTGGTGATAAAATAAACATGAATGATATTTGTTCTTAAATTTTTAACACTGATCACTGGTAACAGTTCTATGTATTAAACATATTCGCAGCTGTATATTCTAATTACTTCCAGTTAGGAACATATATCATTTCTGTATCTTACCTGTTCAACTTGGTGTGCATTATTCTGTTAAACCTATACATATTTGGTCTTTATGTACACATGTCTGGTGTCAATGATTCATTATTTGATTAAATGATCAAAAAAATATCTCATCCACAAACTTGCTGTCATTGATATGCTAAATATGATCTTCCATTCTGTTACACATGGTAAAACTGTCCTTGACTGCTCCCATACACTCATTATGGTTACTGTAGCAACCAGATGAAAACAGTGGAAAATGTTTAGCTTGCATATGAGAGAGAGAGAGAGAGAGAGAGAGAGAGAGAGAGAGAGAGTGAGAGAAAGAGAGAAAAACAACATGTACTTGGGTTAATAATTCCATCCCATGGGTATACAGCAAATCCAATCAACATGAAGTTAAAATTTATTCGACATTACATTAAAGAGTAAACAATTCATTTCCTAAATAATTGGAATATCAATGTTCTACTGTTTCCATCATTGTTTCATTTTGGTACATGCTTTACCTTGAGAACATGATTGAAGAACCTGAAATCTTCTGATTCCCTATCATAATAAATATACAAATATGATAAATTTAATTAGACAAAGATGACATTATACCAATACCAGTTGAAATTAGAGAATAATGACAGTTCTTCTAAACTGATGAAGCAATAATTTTAACTTACGTTTTTTTTATCTTTTAAATTGAAATATAACTTTTGCACACTTGGAAATGTCATGGAATTCAGCAAATTATGACAGTTCCTAAGTTATTTTATTTTAAAAAAAACATATTGGTTGATCAGTGATCAGTAAGATTATGTGTTTGAAATAATATACCTTTGAGGTGTGTCCACTGAGAATGTTAAAAATAAAGGTGTAGAAAAAAATATTTCTCTAACAACTTATAATCAAATATTTAAATTCTAGAATGAATGCTAAGTCAGTTGTCTTTTCAAATTAATTTTATATTATTATTATTATCAATCATCAACCCATTAATTATAGCAATGTAAAATACACATATAGATGAGATCTTTCTGTAAAGTAATTGATGATTTTAAGTAAAATCTCATTTAAGACAACTTGGTAAGTTTCAATAACAAAGATAACAAAAACTGTTCAGAGGTAAACTTGGGATGCATTAAAAGATATTCTGTGTGACTGTTAAAATCAGAATGCCATTTTCTTTTTCTTTTTAGCCTTTTCTTGTTTTTTCATCTCTTCACTTTCTAGCCGTCTCTGAAGGGCTTGTCTACGCAACTGCTCTGAATCCTGTGAAGAAACAACAGTTTGTCATTTCAGTTATAAACTTCTATTAAAAAGCAATCAGAATCATTTATATTTTTGCTTACTTCCTTAACTTCAACTTATAATTCTTATTTAAATCTAATTGTAATTTGTGATTATTACAACCAGGCACTTAACTTTGGAAATACTTTGTACATTTTAGCAGTCTGTAACACCTTGGTAGTTTGTAGTCTCACCTGTTCCATCCTATTCATTTTTGTATCTCACTATCTGTAAAAGTCTGGATGCCTTATCTGTTTGTAAAACACTTGCTGCCAAGTCTGTGATGCCATGCCAATTTTGTGATTGTCTAAAATGCTGCATGGTTTGTGCCACATGGTTGAGAGAGATATCTCGTCAGGAAATTGCAGCAAATTTCAATATGTTTTTCAAGCACTTTCAACGAGTTTTTCAAGCACTTTTCAATGAATTTTTCAAGCACTTCAAATCCTTTTTGGAAATAACTTCAAAATTAATCATTTTTCAATGAGTTTTTCAGCACTTTTCAAATCCCTTTTGGCAATAACCTCAAATTCAAGCACTTTTCAATGAGTTTTTCAAGCACTTTTCAAATCTCTTTTGGAAATAACCTCATATTTAAGCACTTTTCAATGAGTTTTTCAAGCACTTTTCAAATCCCTTTTGGCAATAACCTCAAATTCAAGCACTTTTCAATGAGTTTTTCAAGCACTTTTCAAGTCTCTTTTGGAAATAACCTCATATTCAAGCACTTTTCAAAATGACTTCAAAATTTCAAATATTTTTCAAAGTAACCACCAAAATTCAATCATTCTGTGCAAACTGTGTGACACTTTGTCAGTTTGTGGTGTCACCTGATGTCATTTTGTGACACCTTGTCAGCGTGTTGTCAAACTTGGTGATCTGTGTTGTAAAACTGATTACTTTTATCCACAGTGGTCTCACTTGTTAACGGGCTATGAATTAGAGTGTAGTTATTATGCCAGGTACAAAATGGGTACTCTGTAAAACAAATCACTCTGAATCACTGTAGTCTCATAGTTGGCTGTCCTGATAAATTTATATAAAAAAGTTACATATTGTGGGATACTTTGAAGATAATTATAATTAAAGAGTTTAGAGAATCGGCATCCAAATTAATGATTTTATACTGTAGCAGCAAAGTCAATTAAAATTATCACTTAAATTTAACAGAATCATTTAATTTTACTGTAGAGGAGCATAACCTGATATTGTCTGAACTCACAGGAGTATGATCACCTACAGAAGAAAAACCCCACAAATGTAAAAGATCACTACCTTTACCTTGACTGGAGAACTTTCTGGTGTATCTGAAGTTGTAGATTTGGGGCTTTTGGACGGACTTGGGGTTTTGGATGGACTTTTGTTTGGTGATTTGGACCCGGTAATGGAGGGGGGCAGTCGGCTGGTGCCCCAAGATGGGGTTGAAGACTCCTTTTTGGTTCCTTCTAAACTGCCATCTTGTAAAAGGCTGTCAATCTCTTCATCTAAAAGAAAGATTAAAATTACAGGAAAAAACGTTTGAAATAATTTAAAAGCTCTTGATAGAAGTACCATGAAAAGTTAGTGTTAACTGATGAAAACTTCAATTTCTCCTTGGCAGGATGCTTTTAGTCAAATAAACTATGCAGTTTCTGACAAATTATTTTCTGTGTTGGCAATACAGGGTATATATAATTGAGAAAACAGATTTTCTAAATGTGTGACTTAGAGTGTCATCAAATATATATGTAATAGGTGTTTTGCTTTTATTAAAGTGTCAAGACTTAAAATCAATAAACATTTTGCTGCGTATTACTTGATTTTATATTTCTTTAATGTACACTCACAAGGTCTTAAACATTTCAATTATAAATTAATTAATAAAAAGTATATTGGTCTAACAATGAAACTGTTTAAATTTGATACCACATGGCTTGATTACTATAGTAACAATTTAAACACTAAAATAATAAATCTGATTTTTGTAACATCTCCAAAATATGAATCTGTATGTTCAGGTCAAAAATAAGTTGAAAAGCTGCAAAAAGAGAAAGAATCCATAAAAGTGAGAAGTAAAATTTAGTAAAGAAACTGGAATAATCAGTTTTATGCATAAGTATTTACATATATACATATGTATATATTTAGATCCTATATTAATCTGATCTAAACACATTATACCCAATGTTGATGAACCATGCACTTACATCCTTGGATTAGAATTTTATCAAGAAAAGATGAGAAGATCAGCTACAAAAGATTTTCCATTTGTTACAAATTTTAAATAAATGGAATCTATTGTACATAATCTTGGATTTCTTAACTTGCATCTTCAAAGCAAGCAAATTAAGTTTTATATAAAAAAAAGAAGACAAATTTAAATCCTCGAATCCAAAGCACAATCATTTTTAAATATTTTGTTCATTCTTCAAAAAATATGACATGACCTACATAAAGCCAACAAATTTACATGACATACATGAATCCAAAAAATCTACATGATGTACATGAAACCAACAAATCTACATGATGTACATAAATCCAACAAATCTACATGATGTACATTAATCCAAGAAATCTACATGATGTACATTTATCCAAGAAATCTACATGATGTACATGAAACCAACAAATCTACATGATGTACATGAATCCAACAAATCTACATGATGTACATTAATCCAAGAAATCTACATGATGTACATTAATCCAAGAAATCTACACGATGTACATTAATCCAACAAATCTACATGATGTACATTAATCCAACAAATCTACATGATGTACATTAATCCAAGAAATCTACATGATGTACATTAATCCAACAAATCTACATGATGTACATTAATCCAAGAAATCTACATGATGTACATTAATCCAACAAATCTACATGATGTACATTAATCCAAGAAATCTACATGATGTACATTAATCCAAGAAATCTACATGATGTACATGAATCCAACAAATCTACATGATGTACATTAATCCAAGAAATCTACATGATGTACATTAATCCAACAAATCTACATGATGTACATTAATCCAAGAAATCTACATGATGTACATTAATCCAACAAATCTACATGATGTACATTAATCCAACAAATCTACATGATGTACATGAATCCAACAAATCTACATGATGTACATTAATCCAACAAATCTACATGATGTACATAAAAAAAATCCCACAATTTAACAAGAAATATCTAACTCAGACATCATAGCGATATAACTGAAAAATTATTAAAGCTACATTAAAAAACCTAATCAAACAAACAAAGTAATGTTTGTAAACCGGTGTTGAAATGTCCTTTCTTCTAATATGTTTGTAAACTGGTGTTGATATGTCTTTTCTTCCAATATGTTTCTTATGTTTGAAAAGATCCATCTGTTTTAAAAGTTTCCATCTTATAACATCCACAAACAACACTCTGACAACATTTTATTTAACAGTCTGGTCTAATAACTAATTAGCTTGTCAATATAATGAATCTGTGAGGCAAAATTCATATTTGAATAAACCCATGTTTTCTTGGAAATGGGTCACATACAGTAGCTATAAATAGCAAATAACATGAGTAATCCTCTATTCTTATGCTAATAACTAATTAGCTTGTCAATATAATGAATCTGTGAGGCAAAATTCATATTTGAATAAACCCATGTTTTCTTGGAAATGGGTCACATACAGTAGCTATAAATAGCAAATAACATGAGTAATCCTCTATTCTTCCTTAAAAGAATACTCTTTAATTCATATGAGTGGAATTAAAGAGATGACAGCAAAAATGACAAAAACAACTTTTTATTACTTATATAATTTCACTTAACCAAAAGAGCTCAATCGATATACAACTGAGCATAAAATAAAATTTGGTGAACAAAGTATAATGGTTGGCATGTATGACTATTATTTACATGGGGTGATTATTTAACAGCTACGGATGACTGACCTGCTATTGTGACTACTATAAAGCAATATTAATGATCAAGTTTCAAAATAATAGTGAACTTGGTTTCTTTAACGGACAAAAAAACTGTTTCAATAATACAGCAATTACTATAACTAAAGGACATCAGAAAGTGTAGCTTCTCATTAAAGATTAGAATCTCACCTGATAGCTTTGTTAGGTGGGTTAGGATAGTGTTTCTCATGCACACATGTTACTCAACCTGTGAAATTTCAGTGACTCAAAACTAAAAAGAGATTTTTAAAAAGCACTTGTCTTGCTGCCATGCACCAGTTAAGCATTTTGCTTTATGAAAAAAAATTCACTGTTTTACCATCAATTTATATTTTAAAAATTAAATTTTCTTTAATGGCCAATGACTTATTTTCTGGAAAGTTCAATTGTACATGCAGGGTTGCATCTAGGGTTTGATAGATGTAGGTACTTGCCCTCACAATGTGAAAAATGGGGGTGTCAATGAAGCCATAAGGGGGCGTGGAGCTTTCAGTATGGTGTAAAAAAAAAGAAGTATATATTCAATTTTTTTTTAGTTATCTCTTAAATTAAACATATACATATCTATATCAATACTGACTGTAATTGTAACTGCATTAATCTGCAAATATGATCAACATTTCCTAAATAGCCTCTTGTCCTTCCTTATTCTCCAATGTACCAATGCTTTGTTAAAGTTGGTCTCTCAGAGGAGGTCCCACAATTGAAAACATAATGAGTATGTTGAGAACCCTTTATTCTAGATGGATTCTTCCTGAAGTTTTGGTTCCATTGTGATTGCTGAATCCTCTCACAATAAGCAGTTTGGTATGGCATAACCATGGCCACTGATGCTAACTGATGAAGATTTGGAAATGTGACTACATGATGTTAATGTAAAATGCGCCTGAGTCTGCACATTTTGTCTTTAGGTTACGTTTCTCTTTTAATGACAATCTCAGCAAGAGACCACTCTGTCAAAACACACAAAGGGGGACTGATAGCTTCTTTGGATTTCTTGTCCTGACCAGTGAATTTTTATCTGGTCATAACCATACATTTCTTGTTCTTCAGAAGATAGGAATGTGAGGTTAAGTATACCAAGAACCTCAAATGTTGTAGTCACCTGTGTGCTGCTCTTTGGAAATTCTGCAGCCATCTCCACCTGCAAATTTTTAACAAACTTGTGGCAAAGGTTAGACAAATGATCTGAAACTTCTTCCAATGTGCTCCTGTGTAACTTGTGTTCAACACCATTCTAAGAGATTTTGATTTTGTCTCCATCCTTAGATTATTTCAATTTTTCAGACATCCAGGTCTGGTAATAGGATTTTTCAGTCTGCTTTCTGTAAGATAGAATTAAAAATAGCATGTGCCAGTCACACAGCTTCTATATCCAAGTCAGATTTCTGTAAAAGCATATTTAGCTGTGCTAAGTGAGGTATGATATCCATCATAATATTCATGCATGCCACAAATCTGTAGTCTGTGAGTTTGTTCAACATGTCTTGACACTCTTTAGCTGTGAAAAATTGCATATAGTGCTTCATAAAATGCCAGCAATCTTATTTCAAGCACCTCTCTGACTTACAGTTGAGGACTGACCAGAACATTCTGGATTTCTTTCAATTCTGCTGTGTTGGCGGATTTATTTTTTTTAAAAAATAGTACAGGTCTTTACAGCATCTTCTTGGTATATGAAATGCCTGTCCTCTTATCAATGTCCTCTTATCAATGAAGATGCTAATGAATGGAGTGCATTATACTTTCTGCATTGACTCAGATTGTATCACTGTTGCTATGCTATCCTGCAAACAAAAATGATGCTCGATGATAAATCAAAGTATAAAAGTATTTTATTATCATTATTATTATTATTTAATTATTATTGTTATTATTATTATTATTATTATTATTATTATTATTATTATTATTATCAAAGTACATGTATCTGAGAGATGTAGAACAAATATATTTTTAAAAACCCCAAAAGTAAAATAACCAAAATCAGATGAAAATTGTGCAAGATTTGTTTGTTTGTTTGATTAGGATTTTTAACGCTACGTCTCAGTGCTAGACATCACTATAAACTGCCTCACTGCAGACATCGTAGCGATATGACTGAAAAATTGTTAAAGCTACTTTAACAATTTTTCAGTCATATCGCTACGATGTCTGCAGTGAGGCAGTTTATAGTGATGTCTAGCACTGAGACATCATGCCGCAGACATGTAGCATGATGTCTCACCCAGTCACATTATCCTGACACCAGGCCGACCAGTCCTAACACTAACCTCTTTATGCTGAGCGTCAAGCGAGGCAGCTGTTAGTACCATTTTTGTAAGTCTTTGGTATGACTCGGCCGGGGATCGAACCGACGACCTCCCGCTTCTGGGGCGGACGCTCTAACCACTAGGCCACCGAAGCGGTAAAATTGTGCAAGAACCTTAACCTAAGACAATGGAGTAACTAAGGATGTTGCCTTGTAATAATTTGGTCATTTTAAGAAATCCCATGAAGGTGTTTAAATGCTAAAATAAAAAGGAGCTGCAGTCTCTCTCTCTCTCTGTTCATTAAAGTCATTCAATTATAGTAATAAAAGGAAGTGATTATGCCTGTCTGTATACAATGATTTATAAAAAACAAAAAAAACTTGGTTTGATATACCTCATTGATGGGTCCCTACATATGCACAGTTATGATTTAAGCAGATCAGGCTCAATGCATTGATCATCAGATAAAATTTAAAAAAAAAAAAATCATATACTAAAGCATTATATAAATTTCAAGCTGTGGGATTCGGCTGACTACTGTACGGTATCACAGTGTCGACAGCAACTCCTTATATGCTCAGGAAATTATGCAAACAACAGCGACTGTATCATCATTTCAAAAACACACGAAAACTCATTAGTTATACTGAAATGTGACCTGTTTAAATAGGAAAGAATTTTATGACAAAAGAAACATGTACCAATAATCAAGTCTGATAAAAAAAAAAGAAAAAACATTATCCATCACTAAACCCTGACAAGATGTTATGACGATGAGATACTGAATGCAATTTCAATGGCCGATAACGATCATAATGCTTGGTGCTATTTTTAGTAACACCAAGATTCCTTAAGATATGCACTGACGGGAACCTAAGAGATCATGCTTTTGTTGCTTGTCACCATTTTTTTCCGTCAAATTTCAAAAGAAAATAAATAAAAGAACTTACCTGAAATTCCTCTTCAGATGCCCATGACGAATATGTTGCATTTCCTCCTACACTCATGTTGCTAACACCAATTCCCAAAAAGTCAACAAAATCCAACAGTGAACCATATTTTAGAGAAGCAATATTCTCCTTTGCCAAGTAATAGGCAACTGACATAGCATGAACATTTGATTCAGATTTCTTGCTGATAGCTGCCATGAGATTTTCACTTAGTTTCAAATCCTGAATCGCCTGTTTGTGAGCTGGTAAATGAACAAGTCTGTCAAGTGTTGATGTCCTGATATTAGCATTTCCAAGTGTGAAAGAATATTTTTGCCTGTTTTTACACACCATCTGCAAAGCATCTAATTTTCTTTTCATTCTATACACATTTCTGTTTTCTATATTCTATACACTCAGCCGCTCTCAAGTGTCAAAGATCATTACCCTGTGTCTTACCAATTGTTCGTTGATGACACCCAAATATACAAGTCTAGCCACCCAACTGAAGTTGATGCTATCATCCATGGAGTAGAGAGGTGCATTTCTGATGTGAAATCATGGATACCATGTAGCAAGCTGCAGGTGAATGATAAAACTGAGGCCACTCTGATCACAACACGAAGACTTTCTCATTCACATCCTTTACCTCAAACAATAAATATCAGCAACACCAACATAAAATTCACACAGTCAATATGAAACCTAGATGTTACTCTAGACAGTACTCACACATTGCACCAGCATGTCATGAACATGTGCAAGGCTGCTTATCTTGAGCTGAGACGTATCAGTTCCATTCGCGAATATCTTTCAGTTGAGGCAGTTGAGGAACACTTGTGTGTTCATTAGTACTTTCAAGACTGGACTATTGTTATTCAATTCTGTCTGGTTCATCACAATATCTACTCCAGAAACTTCAAAACACAACTGCTTGGATCATCTTTAGAGTACCATGATCAGAGCACACCTGACCACTGCTCTGTACCCTACAATGGCTAACCATTTGATACAGAATAAAACACAAAATTTGTTCTCTGTGCTACATTTCACTGACAGACTCCAGTCCTACATGCCTATCCGATTCACCCATGTGTATACACCAGCAACATACTTAAGCTCCTCTTCTGACAATCATAAGAGTGCTCTTAAAACTCACCTTTATAGACAACAGAAACAAACTTAGAGAACTAATAATGTTTTGTACCTTAAATGTTTTCTGCATGTTTTTATGTTTTCCAATTTCATGATATTTGTTTTTTGTTTATCTGTAGATGTTGTAAAGCGCTTAGAGCTTCTAAAGATTCTAAAGATTAGGCACTATACAAAGTCCTCTTTATTATTATTATTATTTATTTCCAGCCATGGTCGATTTTGTTTTCAGTCTGAACTGAAGAGTACAATTTTTTTTGGCATTAGATGGACCCTTAGTTTCATCGCTGCCATCTTTAAGCACATCACTAGCATCATCTGATATCAGATTAGCCTGAGGAAGTATTTGTTCTCTGTCAATGTGCCAAGACATAAACTTCTGCACCCTGACTGTTATTAGAAGTGTTACTGCTAAAATAATGAAAAAGTGTCAGATTTTTAACAGATGTTGCCATTTAATACAATGTCCCGCCAAGTTAGCCTCTGTATCAAAAGTGCTCTTCTGACCTTTTTAGCAACTAATCAGAATTGAGCACATGACATACAGAACTATGCTAAGTATTTATAGCTAAACAAGTACAGCATATACAGAGTGACAACTGGGAATTTTAAAGCAAAAAATAAAACAATGCATTCTTCACAAAAAATGTGCACAATGCTTATTTGTTTGTGCAAAGGAAATCTTAAATCTGGGGAGATTTGCATATCCTAGAGGCAACCCTGAACATGGTTTTACAAATCCCAAGGGCTGTTAAATCCCATATATTGATAATAAATTAAAGGGTATTTTTTTTTGGGGGGGGGGTATCCACAGGGGCTAACAATGTACCTTAGTCTCAAGATTTCAAATTTGTTATGCATAATTTCCTTTTTAGCTATTTTGTATTTTGTTGCAAATATTGTCTTAACCCTTAAAGTGCGTGTCGCGACTATAGTCGCGCTGTTGTTTTTGGTCCCGTAGTGTGTGTCGCGACTATAGTCGCTTTCATGGTGAGCAACAGTGATCGCATTCTATAACTTCCTCTTGCCATAAATGCCTGTAAAACTATATTTGATTGGTTTAAAAAGGCCCGGAACAAGCATTCTGCAGTACTTTATTATATTATTAACAATGTAATTTTACAAATGCTCGCATTTAAACACATGGTACTTGTGCAAAGCTAAAATGTCTGACGCTGAATACGAAGGTGATTTCTTGCAACAAATATTCGCTTCTGATAGTGATGCTAATAATGATTTTGAATAATTTGAGAAAAATGACATTATTGGAGCAAGCGAGGTATTGATGGAAATACACATGAATGATTTTGAGCCAGTAATTTACGTGGAACTGGAGTCTGATGTACATGCTCGCTTGACGTGAAAAGATGGCGCGCCTGTCAACCCCCATTCACTGGTAATTCAAAATTAAATGTTGAGATGGTGAATAATGAACCTACGGACTATTGAAGACTTTTTCTTAGATGACGAGTTATTGCATCTGATAGTAGATCAAACAAATCGTAATGCAGATCAGAGAGTTCATGGGGCAGACTTGAAGGAAAAAAGTCGCATGAAGAAATGGTGGCCTGTCACACCTGAGCATCTAAAATGTTTTCGCATCGATTGAAACAATGGGTTTGGTACATATGTCTGTTGTCGATTCCTAATGGGATATTGATGATGTGATATCCACCGCATACTTCAGCAAAAAAATAAGTATGGGATAGATTTCAAGCTATTCCAAGCAATTTACACCTGTCAGACAAAGAGAACAATTAAGATGACTCTTCACACAAAATCAGCCCAATGATTGAACAAAAATAAAGCCTTTGCTGAGGTTTAATCACCAGATATGGACCTCGGTTTGATGATGATATAATAAATAACAGGTGATAGTTTTTCATGAACATTAATTGCTGACTGGAGGGTTTAAACTTACCTCTGACATTCATGGAGTGGATTTTTGCAAAACCTGCCTTTACCTGTGATTTTCACAATTTATATACAACATTGTGACAGACATAACGTGCATGGTTGGACTACTAAAGAATATAACATTTCTTAGATCTATTTTAACTTTTCCATCAAAAACAAACAAAAATACTGATGAAATACAATTGTAACTTGTCATTTTACCTGTATTTACACCTGTACCTGCAAATAAGTTAAACCTACACGTGCCTTGATGCTAATATTAAAGTATAGACACGCACCATCATTTTTCATATAGGGTTTGTCTATCAATAGTGTATATTTAATGAAATACATGCAATTTAAAGACTGTGCAGTTTTCTTCTTTTATCCCCTGAAACAATTCAGCACTGAGGGGCCTTGTACTGCAAAACAATGCAGCACTTTAAGGGTTAATTGTTATAATCATGAAAATGATGGTCCCAGAACCAATTCATAATTTCGGTAGGACCCCCTGCCCCAACAATTTCAGAATATTTTCTGATCTGCAGAAATCAATTATTCATTAGGGGTTCTTGTCTTAAGTTCAACTTACCTTTATCTGTTGATCTCTCAACCCAGGCCTTCTTGGTCATGATTTGTCGATAAAGATCTTGACCATCTGAATCGAAAGCAGCTGTTCTACAATTCTTTATTTCGTGTTCAAAATCCTGAAAGCAAACAACACGAGATAAAAACCTTCTAACAGCGTTTCATTTTCATATTTTTAGCCCAAATTATAATTTACTCTAGTTACAAGTTCTCACAAAGTATGATAAAACTATTCACTGATTAAAATGTGACATTGATGATGCTGTAGTCTTTTATAGTGGAGGCAACCAAAGAATCAATAAAAGGTCTGTACTATATGCTATAAATAACCAGTCAACACAAAGCATACCCTTTTTCACTTCTATGATGCAATTTGGATTGTCACTGAGAACAATCATAAAACTTCAATGTGTATTTCTCTCTTCTATTATCCAAAAACTATTGCATACATTGAAGAATTAGTACTTTTGTGCACCTGGTTTTGATACTAGCTATGGAACTGTTTGAGCAAAATGATTTAACTGGAATAAATTGCCAGGAATCCAAGATAATACTCTGTCTTCTTTTAACAGCTGAGTATTGAACTCTGATATTCTTCAAAAACGGTAACTTATTAAATCTCAGAACAAAAATATTTTCTTGCATATCTGACATCATATATGTAATACAAGACAAACTTCTTTGTCATGCCCAATTACCTTGAACTGAACACCATACAGAAAATCAATAAACTTGTGTGAGGCAATATCAAGATATACTATGCTTAAATCTGTAACTAACACTATGTTGAAAAAGAAACATTAATACTTAAATTACATAATTCAAGGCATTCTTCTGAAATATATATCCAAGAATTGGATTTGAAATTTTAAAAAAATGGATTCAATCTTGTATTATTACCCTCAAAAACCAGTGCAGCTATATACTAGTCAAGACCTCTGACCTTAAAGACAATGCCAGAGTGTAGACTACAGTTGTTTGGGTTTAATGCCATGTTTCACTGCAAGACAGGCTAGAAAATAGTGGCTAGTAAAACCAGTAAGAACCACCAACCGGAGCGGAATCTAATGGCATTCTGTTCACATACCCACACTGGCTGACTCCAAGACTTGAAGCATGGGGACAGATGTGGTATGTCAGTGAACAGTAAAGGCAAGCATTTCAAACCACTCAGGCACCAAGGCCAATGCAGACTATTAACTTGTTCACTATAATGAAGCTAAAATAAAAAGTTGAAATTCACTTGTATATGTACAAGTTTCAGTTTTCAAAAGCTCAATGAAGTCCAAAGTAACACCTTCATTCAAAAGCAGCTAAATACAGCTCAAGAGTTTTTATTACAAAATCCATGTCGATAAGACCATATATTCAGAAGCAGCAATATATCTGTGTGTGATTTGGAGTTTTAATGTAGCTTTAACAGTTTTCAGTTATATTGCTAAGATGTCTGCAGCATGGCATTTTATAGTGATATCTAGCACTGGGGCATCTTGCCAATGACATGCAGCATTATGCCCCATCCAGTTACATTATCCTGACACCAGGCCGACCAGCAATAACAATAACCTTTTAAGGCTGAGCATTAAACGAGGTAGCTTTTAGTACCATTTTTTAAATATAAATCTTTGGTATGACTAGGCCAGGGATTGAACAAGAGACCTCTCATATCTAACATAGATGCTCTAACCACTTAAGCCATGGAGTGATGGAGCAGTAAATCGTCAAGAGGATCATTTATGCAGTAACTACAACCAATAAAAGACCATCCATTTCAAAATAACTGTTCTCAGATTTTTTCTATTTTCCGGGGTCACAATGGCATCATTTCCAATATGAAGAGCTTAATAAAGGTGAATATTTAAAAGAAAACCATTTGTCATCCCTTAAAGTGGAATAGTATCAAGAATTTCCAGAAAACCACCATGTATCAGTACCATTTTTAATTAGGACCAGTTTGACCTTTTTCATTTAGGTTGAACAAGACTTTGTAGGAAAACTCAAGGAGGGCTTTTTTCATTTAGGTTGAATAAGACTTCATATAAAAACCTCAAGGAGTGCCATTTTCATTTAGGCTGAATGTGATTTCATAGGAAACCTCAAGGAGTGCCTTTTTCATTTAGGTTGAATAAGACTTTGTAGGAAAACTCAAGGAGTGCCTTTTTCATTTAGGCTGAATAAGACTTCATATAAAAACATCAAGGAGTGCTATTTTCATTTAGGTTGAATGCGACTTCATAGGAAACCTCAAGGAGTGACTTTTTCATTTAGGTTGAATATGACTTAAAACCTCAAGGAATGCCATTTTCATTTTGGCTGAATAAGACTTCATAGCAAAACATGTGTTAGTGAAAGCCTCATGTCCAAAAACCCATACATTCTGAAGAAGTAGTGACAAGATGAATGACATTCTGAGCTTTAGATTGGCACCAGACATTATAAGAAGTGTTTTTGTGAAAACCCCTTGCTAATATGACTATCCGTTTAGTAGGAGTGGCAACAACAACATTTTCAAGATAGATGCTGTCAACTTGAAACCATTTTCCTATCTGATCAACTAGACATAAAATATCTTTAAGAGGAAATCCCATGATGATAAGCCATTCATTATTTAAGGGTGAAATGGCTCTTTGATATATTGATACATCAATATTTTCGCCAATACACACATTAATACAAGAGGTACAAAATGATTGCAAAATGATACTTACATAAACAAGTTATTTTAATCTTCGGCAGTTATCAACAATTTGTATTGTTTGCCTTGTTGTTCTTTAAATTGAGAACTGATTTTGACATGTTGCTGGAACAGGCACTTATTTTTATCAGTGAAAATGAAAAAGACTTCACAACACACACATGACTTATAGAAATTAACACAATGTGACATGGTTTGTAAAACTGTCCATTCAAACCCATGCTAATTATTTTATTCAAAGTGCCTGTTCAGCATAGAGGAGAGATTCCAAATGTGTTACACGTGCATACATTTATACTCAAATATTTTTTTCATTCATCATTCATTAACCACTTTTATACAAAGTTTATTTCTGGATTATTTATCTTTTCTATACTAGTCGACTTTGAAAGCCACTCTACTGGTGTCATGCTGTGATTATTGTTGTTGTAGTAGGGTTTAACGCCATTTTTCTGCACACGGCTATATATGGCGGCCAGTATTATTGGTGGAGAAAGAACCCGGGAAAACCCCCCATAAGAACCACCGACCCACGAGAAGCAACTGGCAAGCTTTCTCACGTAACTACATTACCTGAATGTTACACTTGAACTCACAGAGGTGAGATGGCAGTGATCCATAACGGAGAACGATTTTAACCACTCTGCCACTCGGGGCGCGCATGCCATGAAATATGTTTCATTAAATTCATTGAATTTACATCTCATTGGTATCATTCAGTGTAAACAATAACCACCAAACCGAACTTAACGTAACTGTACGTCATTAAAATTGCCTTCTTAAGATACTAGTAACGCCAGAACATACATTATAGTAATAGTCACAAAATCTATTTTTTAAGAAGGCAACTTTACGCACATCTGGGTTCTTCAGGTTGACATGAAAGGTTGTTAAACAAAATTTGATTGACACACTGTGTCCAGTAAAAAGCATCATGTCTTAGTTTCATCTTTGGATTTGTTTTACGAATGCGTGTTTACAATATGTTCTAGAAAATACTGATTCCCAGCACGGTTACTGTTGTTGTAGGGTTTAACATCATTTTCTAGCACAACAGAGACTGACTATATATGACAGCCAGTATAAATGGTGGAGGATGAATCGAAGAGAACCCAGTAAATAACCACAGACACACGAGTATCAACTGGAAAACATTCTCACATAACCACGAGGACCATGCCTGTGACTCGAACCCATGAAAACAGAGGTAAGACAGCAGTGATATGTAACTGTAAGTGCTTTAGACCATTCTGCCATTTAGGGTCCCTCCCAGTGTGGTATATCTTCAGATGCCGATTTCATTCAGTACATACAGGCTGATGATAACTATGATGACGGTTTTTAAAGTTAAGTGTATCGGAGTACTGGAGCTGGGAAAATGCCAATGGAGGTGCCATTGGGTTATCTTAAGCCCAAAATAGATGGCATGCTGGTCAATCATCCTTTCCGCAACTCAAGTAAAGGCATAATATCAAGCCAAATTAGATTGCAAACAAGTAGCCCATAAACGGTGTCAAATAAGTGTCCGATGTACATGCTGGTTTATAAAAAAAAATAGCTGGCATGCTGGTCAATCACCCCTGTAGCAACTGAAGCAAAGGCATAATATATAGCCAAATTAAAATGTGATGTGCTACAAAACTATATATCCTTATCCAGATTATAAATTTAAAAAATAAGAATGAAACAAAAATTAATTAAGAAGTCACCTCTGTGTGGTAATTAAAGTGATTCCTTCAAAATGAGCTGCCTCAAATGGCCTAAAATGTGAGAAAATAATTGTCAACACAGGTTGTTTAAAAGTATTTTTTTAATATCTTGTCAAAGATGAGAATGGCATATAAAAATAGATACTAATTATATGACTGTTCTACATATTGGAAATACAACCTATAAATCAATTACAATGGCACCACTTGTTACTGATATGTATCAATAATTTATTTTACTGTAGGCCAGATATTGTGAATCATATAGATACACAGCACAGGTGTACCATTTCATACCTTCTATGCAGAGATAAGTACTGCTAATGTAAAAGAGATAAGCACTGTCAATTTATAATTTAAAAAATTGGCTATGACATAAGAACATGTACAAAAATGACCAACTGTGTATTATATGCAATAACTATTGTTTATGCAAAAAAAAAAAACACTGCATATGCAATAATTATTGTTAATGCATCAACCACTGTGTACATGCAATAACTATTGTTTATGCAAAAAATACTCTATTGTTAATTGATAACTCACCTTTGATGTCATCATATTCATCTCAAATGCAGTTTCAACAAATGGGTTTGTTTGAATATGCTCTGAAATTAAAAAAAAGGGAGAGGCAAGTTATCTCACGAATAAACTGTATTTAAGGATACTGTCACCCCTCCACTGGATACATGAATATAGAACTGGCCATACATTTTAATTCATGTTATAATTGGAGGAAAGCTGGAGACAGGAGTTACCATGGCTCAATGGTTAGTGTACCTGATTCATGACTGAAATGATGTGGGTTCGAATCATGCCATGAATGATGATAGTTACTGTAGTGTGCAATAGGCAAGACACTTTATTCCAAATGCTTTGGCACTAAAATAACCAACTTGTGTTGGTGTGCCCTGAATACAAACCAAACCAACGCATTATTGAGTTCATTGTCAACTAGGAATGAAAATAATTTATTTGGCTTTAATCTTAAAGCAAATGAAACCGCTCCGGTGGCCTAGTGGTTAGAGCGTCCGCCCCGGAAGCGGGAGGTCGTCGGTTCGATCCCCGGCCGAGTCATGCCAAAGACTTACAAAAATGGTACTAACAGCTGCCTCGCTTGACGCTCAGCATTAAGAGGTTAGTGTTAGGACTGGTCGGCCTGGTGTCAGGATAATGTGACTGGGTGAGACATCATGCTACATGTCTGCGGCATGATGTCTCAGTGCTAGACATCACTATAAACTGTCTCACTGCAGACATCGTAGCGATATGACTGAAAAATTGTTAAAGCTACGTTAAAAATCCTAATCAAACAAACAAATAAAGCAAATGGTATCCTTGTCCGAACAAAATTCAGTAAAACCTATCACTCCAACCAATCCTAAAATCAAGACCAATTATCTGAAGCAAAAATATTTATTTAAATTTGCAAGATAAACACCATGTGTATGGTTTTAAATCAAACTTCCAATTCAAGTCACAATTTTTAAATATCTGCTACTGGTCAAGAGATTTTACTGCAGTGCAAAGATAATTCTTTGCTATTTTCTAAAAAGTTTATTTCCATGTGACTGCACAAATCAGTGGAATTATTGGCATAATTACATCTGAATATTATGCTTTTGATTCCATCTGTGATCTTTGTATTGAACTGCTGACAATTTAAAATTAAATACATGGTCACCTCTGTATAAACAGTAATATGTATATAATAAAAGTCCGGAATATTTAAGTCCCAGTTAAGTATAACCAAGTCTATATTTAATTCTATTTACCATACAGAATTTCTTGAGCCCCTATACACAATATAGAATTTCTCAGCTCAATTTAAATATAAGCAGGTTGATATTTAACTCTATCACAATATAGAATTTCTCAGCCTAATTTAAATATAACCTAGTCTATATTTAGCTCTATATACAAAATAAAATTTCTCAGCCCAATTTAAATATAACCGTCTAGATTAACACTTATATAAAAATGCAGATATTCATAAACCCCATTTAAATATACTGACCTTTATAAAAAAAAAAAGGAACACTCAAATCCCATTTAAATATAAACCATTCCATATTTAGTTGTATATAAAAAAGAACCTGGAATAATTAAGTCATATTTAATTATAACTTCATTCGTATTTAACTGTATGTCAATTAAAGGAATACTTAAGTCTCATTGAAATATAACCTGGTCCATATTTAACTGTATATCAATTAAGGAATACTTAAGTCTCATTGAAATATAACCTGGTCCATATTTAACTGTATGTCAATTAAGGAATACTTAAGTTTCATTGAAATATAACCTGGTCCATATTTAACTGTATATCAATTAAGGAATACTTAAGTCTCATTGAAATATAACCTGGTCCATATTTAACTGTATGTCAATTAAGGAATACTTAGGTCTCATTGAAATATAACCTGGTCCATATTTAACTGTATGTCAATTAAGGAATACTTAAGTCTCATTGAAATATAACCTGGTCCGTATTTAACTGTATGTCAATTAAGGAATACTTAAGTCTCATTGAAATATAACCTGGTCCATATTTAACTGTATATCAATTAAGGAATACTTAAGTCTCATTGAAATATAACCTGGTCCATATTTAACTGTATATCAATTAAGGAATACTTAAGTCTCATTTAAATATAACCTGGTCCATATTTAACTGTATGTCAATGAAAGGAATACTTAAGTCTCATTGAAATATAACCTGGTCCGTATTTAACTGTATATCAATTAAGGAATACTTAAGTCTCATTGAAATATAACCTGGTCCATATTTAACTGTATGTCAATTAAGGAACTACTGGGTTAAAAAAAAAAATCAGAACTGTTTATAATACAAAATATTTGCCTTAAAGTGTAAAAAATTTAAAAGCAATTTCAACTGCCTCCCTGATAATCATATACTTATGAAAATATGTTACATCTGTATACATTCTTTAGAGCTATTTCTGTCCATTCTAAGAAGAGTAAGATAGTAATTAACTTGTAACCACAAATCATGCACACCACTGATCTGCTGTTCTGTAAGCATGGGAGTCTGGTGGAACATTATTTGCTCTCCGAGGTTTTGACCCCTTGATTTCATAGTTCTCTATAACATTACAGCTGTTTTATAGCTGATAAGGTTAGGATTATTTTCCATAACTAACAATAACAGTAGACTGAGTCAGTGGGAGGGAGATGACACTTGCTCCTGAATACTACAACTCCCTGTTTTTGTTCTGCAAGAACAAGATTATCTCCCGTTACAAGCCATATCAGCAAACAAAGTAGGTGATATAATGGTAATGAATACTTCAGGACATTTTGATTGCAAGAGTTTTGTAGTGTATCTGCTAGTTCTTGCTCTGTAAAAATTGGATTATTTCCCCTTACTAATAAAGCCAAAAAAAATGTATGGAAGGGAGGTTTAGGTGTGGTAATACACAGGTTTGACTCTTAACCACATCAGTCTCTATCTGTCCTTGCTCAAAAGGAAAATGATTTTATACCATTACCAACCATGATGGTAAACTTCAAAGGAAGAAAGGCTAAATGGTAGTAATGCACATTCCTAGATGTTTCAGTGCCCTTAGCTAAAACATTCTCTATTTCTCTCTCATCATTCTAATGAAAAATATTATTTCTCTTTTATAACTGTGACATACTTTGCAAATGGAAAAGATTAACTGTGGCAATATTCCTGGATGATTTTAACACATTAACCCTTGGAGGATTTTGCTGTTTTCACATGAAATGCAAGTAAAATACACATTTTAGGGACTATGAATACATCCTAATATGTCAACTTCCAAGTAATTTTCCATTAGCCAAAATGGCTAATTGTGCTAAAAAATGTTTTCCATTGGTTAGTTTGCCTGCACATGAAAAGAAGGTGAAAAGTTTAGTTGGTTTTGTTTGCTTAACAGACACATAATTTTCATATGGAGAAGACTCTTTATTCAAAATGTCCACCTTATCCTACTTTTTGCACAGATCCACCGGTCTGTGCGCACTTCAGACAGGTCTGCCTTAGATCTGAGGTAATAAAGTCTAAAATCTGGACACAAAATTGGATTCCAACCATGGGCGAATTTTGAGTGGAAAAGAATAAGTAAAAAAAATTAGGTTTTTCCCTCTGTATTTTGTAGTGACACTAAAATGTCCAGATTATCTGGTATCTTTGTAGAGCTAAGTCTGTCTACCTATCAAAAATACCACCCACTTCAGTGTATCATGCATGACCTCGATGCTACAGACCTTGGAGTTAAGCTACTACCTCATGCCCCAAAAAATCAGTGCTAGGGGTTAATGTGTTGAACAATTAAGTTCTCTATGTCCTTGTTTTGCAGGAATAGAACTTGACAGTAACCATGAAGAGATGGGAAACAGGTAATACTTCTAGATGTTTTGACTCCTTGCGCTTTGTACTCTTCAATCTCTCTGTCTTTGTTCTGTAAAAGTTTGAACAACTCCTGCTGTCTCCTCTTTAGCTCTGCAACCATTGTCAGCAGTGGGATAACAAGGTGATCCGAGCACTGGAATGGTAAATAAAACAACCATTAACTAATGCTTCAAGCACTATTCTAAAGTCGTGATCTTTTAAACCTGGTCCTTGCATCTGTAAAAGAAAATGGTCAGGCCTGGCAATCAAAAGAATAAAGCACATAACTGAACAATAATCCGGTGCTAATTATTGAAATATTCACATTCATGAACTTAAAAATGATTTAGTCCTCTTGTTATAACCCTCTATATTTAATATAAAAAAAATTCAAACTCCAAATTGAAGCAATCCACAAAGTTTACCCCATGTCTGGATGATTCAAGTAGTTTTATTGTCCAGAAACCATTTTTTTTTTTGTTCAGTCATGGTGACCTTGACCTATGATCTCAATTCTGATATGCTTCTTCCTCACCATAAGTGCAAGACATCCAAAATGTCTGGTCCAGGTAATTGTGTAGAATTAAGGTTATTGTGTGAAACTACATTTATTCATTCAGTCATTATGACCTTGACGAGAGACCTTTTTAAACCGGTCAATAGGCTTTTTTCCCTTTGCCAAGTATAAGCCATCAACTAACTTTGGCCCAGATCTGTGATACAACTAATTTTGGTCCAGGTCTGTGATACAACTAACTTTGACCCAGATCTGTGACAGAACTAAATCTGGCCCAGATCTGTGATAAAACTAACTTTGATCCAGGTCAGTGATACAACTAACTTTGGCCCAGGTTTGTGTGACAACTAACTGGCCCAGATCTGTGATAGAACTAAATTTGGCCCAGATCTGTGACAGAACTAAATTTGGCCCAGATCTGTGATAGAACTAAATTTGTTCCAGGTCCATGATACAACTAACTTTTTCCCAGGTCTGTGATTCTAAACTAATGCCACTGTGTGTAAACCATTTCATTTCCATCACAGTAACTCTGAATTTTTAGCTTTTGACATCCATGAGCAAGAACGACTGACCCATGAGAAGCCATTGGCAGAATCTGAGACATGAACCTGCGCAGACAGGTGGGATGGCAATGATCGGTAACAGAGAGTGCTTCAGACCACTCGGTCACTAGGGGACCCCTCCACGCTTTTTGTATCTCTACCATTTATTTAGAGACAAAGTCATTGGTTCAAATTCACAGATGACATAAAAGAGATCAAATCTATAAACAAAGAGTGTAATCAGCTGCACTAACTTGAAAAAATGATGGCCGGGTATTTGGTGATGCAATCACTGTAACCTTGAAAAATGAAAAAATGGCAACAAAAAACAAATCTTTAACACTATCAACTGAATCCAGGAAATAATTTTCACTTGCTGCTTAATAGACAAAGACTTCAGTCACCCCTAGGCAATACGGACTAACTCCAAAGGTAAAGCAATGTATGTGACCATATCCTTGAATTCAGCACTACATGTACATTAGTCTATTTACTGTCTATAACAAATGTCAGTCGATACTTTTTTACAGGTGCTCTTTTCATGTTTGTTTATTTGTTATCACCTCTTTCAACTGCAAGAACAAACTTAAAGACCTAAAAGTATTTCCTGCCTTAAATATTTTCTGCATTTTTTTGTTTTCCAGTTTCATGGTGTCTGTTGTTTTTTTTTTTTTCATATCATTATAGACGTTGTAAAGTGCTTAGAGCTTCTAAAGATTAGGTGCTATACAAAGTCCTCATTATTATTATTATTATTATTATTATTATTATTATTATTATAACAGTACAGTGGGACCCCGCTATAACCCGCCCCGCTATAACCCAAATTCGGATATAACCCGGTCGTGGCATGGCTCCCGAAATTTCGGGTAATTTATTACAGGTATTTTTCTCAAAGACCCCAAAAAAAATTTTTTTTTTTTAAGTATGAAAAAACAAAAAATACGTCAATAGTTTAATTATCATTCTCATATTCGTGTAAACAGTGCGAAAAAGAACGTGTAGAAAATGTATTATCAAATTTCTTCTAGTTTTGTGCCAAAATAAACGTCTGAAATACGAACCAATTGCTGGGCCTACTGAGAACTTTGATCTTTGTTTATTGTTGATAAATTACAGCTCATAAGTGTCAATATTATAATTACTGATTCCTGAGTAATGAAGCCATCATGTCTACTTTTGTGTTTGTCTTGAATGCATTCTGAATACAATCGTCGCTCTAATATTCTCCTATATATGTTCTCTTAATTTCATACACAACTAAGCAATAGCCAATGCGGGGTTTGATAAAAGATTCTCACCAGAATGTACAAATCTATCAATTTAAGTACATTGTTTATCATCAAAGTGAACTGCCGAGCTAAACAGTGACATAATTCAGTAGTTATAAAATACAGCCAGTTCGCCTACTGTATTAGAGTACATCAAAAGAACATGACGCAATAGCTGGGCGGCAAGTTCAAAGGACTTTGACTAGCAGCTTGGGTGGGAAAAGTTTCTGAAATTTACAATGACTGAATTCAGAGACAGAAAGATTCTGAGATGTAAATGTAGTTATTATAAGAATACACTTTAGCTTCCATTATTTAATCTACGGACATGTACTATTTCATCATTCATTACGTACACCCGTTACGTAATTTTTGTTTTTTTTTCTTTTCATTGAATTCAGTCACATAATGATCTGTGACAAAATTATTGAATATTTTACATCCTTGTGTGGATATTTTCGATGGAAATATTTGTATTATGGATTCAGTGTATGTTACAAGATTCGTTGGTGAGTACACGGTGTTGATACTCTTTTCATGTAATAGATTATACATGTATATATAAATTAGACACGTGTATGTACCAATGCATGGTTCTCTGAATAAAGTAATATATTAAATCTGCAATTTCTGTTACCACAGCAAATGTTTTTCTCATTTAATATATATTGATCAAAAAAGGTAATTGTGCCATGCATTTTCGCACCCGTCTTTATGTAAACCCCCCCCCCCCCCCAATTAAATCCAAAAATGTGTTGGTATTGTACATGGTTGCTTATAACACGGTTCAGTTCATAGCCTGGTCGGATTCTATGGCTCCCAACTACCGTGTTATAGCGGGGTCCCACTGTATTTACTATTCAAGTGGTCATTGTTACCAATGATTACATAAAGGTCAGTGGATCACTCATTACAGGTTTTAGAGTACTTCAACAGTTTCAGATACAATTCCATCAGATAGTAAACATTTCCTTCAATCAACAAACAAAACCGTTTATCAGTTCCTCACCAATTTGGTTTCTCCCAGATTACAGAAGAATTTCCAGATGAATGGCATCCCTGCTAATTGAGAGTTAATGGTCAGTATCAAGTTCTCAGTGCTGCTACCTGATCTACCTGGCTTTGAGTTTATATTCAGTGTTGTGTCCTTCCCAGGTCTCTCCAGAGCACCTTGGATCTGGTCAAGGATTCGAGTCACAGAGGCTTCAATGCTGGGATTCAGTTCCTGAAATGTGTAATAATATATTCATTACCATGAAATCTTTAAGAAATACTCATAATTATACAAGATTATTTAATGAATTAACAATATATCAGTATAGTCTAAAGGACAGTGGCTGCCTTTGGGAATTAAACTCTGCTCTTCTGCATGACAGTCCAACACAAATATGTGTACCATGAGATGCTTCCCTTGACCCTCATTTGTGCTTCAGAGACCTCCAATTTGATTTTATTTGACCCCCAGTTTTGAGACAAAAGTTTGTTTTTTTACTCAGTTTAACCCCTCAGTTTTTTAACCCCGCTTTGGAACCAAATGTAACGTTTTCTTTATCCACAAGATCAATGTTTTCAAATAAAAAGGTTTGTCCCAGTCTAGCACTTCACTAAAAGAGGAAACGAGGATATACGACTGTCTAAAAATTTGTTACATCCTTTACCCTCATTTGTGCTTCAGAGACCCACAATTTTATTTATATGATCCCCAGTTTTGAGACAAAAGTTTGTTTTTTACTCAATTTAACCCGTTTTGACACCAAGGAGATTTTTTTTACTCTCAGTCTAGGTGTTGCTGATGTTGTAGGGTAAAATGCCAAATATGTGTGCCATTGAGGCTAAGTGTTGTTTTGTTGGGTTTAACACCAAATAAGTGTATCATGAGACTAAGTGTTGTTGGTATGGGGTTTAGCGCCAAATATGTGTACCATGAAACTAAGTGTTGTTGATGTAGGGTTTAATGCCATTTGTCAGCAGAAGATGGCTATACATGGCAGCCAGTATCAATGGCGGAGGAAGAACCGTTTATCACACAAAATATTTGCATTAATATGTGTAATATGAGGCTAACTGTTGTTGTGGCTAGTTACTCAAGTGGCATACAATGGTCATGGTAAAAGAGATAAAGCAACAATTAGTGACTGTGATAGCTATACTTTTTATACAAAAAGAGGATGTGTTTTGATGATTCTGAGAGGTAACTCTGGTTCAGATTTTTAGCCTTCTCTTTATCTTTGGAAGCAGCCTCCTGAAAAATACATATTCAAGGCACATATGATAGGAATCTAAACTTTCTTTCTACAACAATTAAATATCAAGGTCATATTTCAATATACATTCAAACCTATTTTAATAATCACCTTAAGGTGCTACTAATAATATCCATGGAAAGCTTCATTTCATTATCTAATTATCAAAGGTCGCAAACAAATTCTGTCCTTTGATGCTGGCGAGTTTGAACAACTGCCTAATTCATCAATTGTTTAAAGTGGGAATGACCAGTTTTCATACCTAATTGTACCAAATGCCCTAACAAAAAGTCAGTTGTATGTTTCATAGTTATATGTAAGTTGTCAATAACTACTTTTATTTACAAACCATTACTACTGATGAGAGAGAGAGAGAGAGAGAGAGAGAGAGAGAGAGAGAGAGAGAGAGAGAGAGAGAGAGAGAGAGAAATGAGAACATATACACAGTTGTAATCTTGATTTGAGAGATGCACCAGATTGGTTTGAGAAGACATCAAATGACAAGCAGAACTGGGTGCTGATAAATGTACACTGTTAATTCTCTACAAGAGAAGAGAACACATTTTGTTACAGGCAACTCAAAAAATCTAGTTAAGTTTAAGTATCCTTGTGTGGATCTTAATAAATTTTGTTATTTGTCTTTTCTTGCTTAATGGCTAAACTAAATACATGTATCTTGGTTGGATACTACTATTGCTACAGTAGTAGTAATAATAATAATAATAATAAATAATGCTAATACTGCTACTGTATTAACAATGCTAATGGTATCTGGTTCGTGGTAAATACATTTGTCATGAATGATGTGAGAGTTAAACCTGCCTTTTTAGATCACCTGTATATAAAGGCCACTTTTGTCCTTCACCATGATATATACAGGTTTGAATATAATATGAATTACCTGTACTCGTTTATTCAAGGAATCATCAGACATTTCCTCGTACCAGAATAACGTGAAATCGGTTATAAGAATTTCATACGAGTTCTGAGTGAAGCGCCATTTCACCAAAAACACTTTTCCTTCTATTTCTAATGGCTGCCAGTGACATGCACTCAAATCTGGCTTCCATTGCCTTCGCCATTCTACCTCGCTCGACATATTTCACCTGGGCATATGTCACATTATTTGGATTTATGAAGAATATATAACTAGATGAAACTAAGTTGATAGGTCATAGGTCAAGATCAATAATGAAATAACAAACATACTTTGTTATGATTGGTTAATATTTGGTCGCTCCGTCCAAAGACCCCAAGTTACCCCTAGACACCAAAGATTACCCCAAACGATAGAAGAATGTAAAAAAAAAAATCCCCCCCCCCCCCCCAAAAAAAACAAACATAATCTACTCAGGATACAGGTATACAATTAAATGAAAACAAAATGAAACAAAAGCTTATTATATTTATATGTTGTTGGCACAATTTTAAGACTATAATTATCGAGTAAGATCGGTGGAGGTTTTTTTTTCTTCCTCTGATGGCAAACGAGAAGGTTAAAACAAATATTTCCGGTCGCAATCAATAGAGGTGTGGCGAGAAAATATGGGAGATTTAAGGAAATAATTATTATAATAAATGAAAAAAAAAATACGATTAATGATCTCTCTCTCTCTCTCTCTCTCTCTCTCTCTCTCTCTCTCTCTCTCTCTCTCTCTCTCTCTCTCTCTCTCTCTCTCTCTCTCTCTCTCTCCGTATGGTAAATATAACCAAACTAATGCATGACATCCAAGCAAACCTAGCAACTTGCATACCTCCTACAGTAGAACAACTCTTTAATTGCACGCATTCATTACTTGAAAAACATGCCAAAGCCACCAAGCACTGAGAAACAATTCAAAAGTGCTACATGCGGTATAACAGTATTAGGGACCAGCTTCGCACTGCTAAAAGAGACTGCCGTAAAGCTGAGAGGCTTTGGCATTCCACCACTCACTAATCATAAACAAATCTATGAAGCCACTAAGAAGAACGTCACAAACATAGTCCATTTAGCCAAAGCATCCCACTACAATACTAAGATCACGGAGAGTTCCAGCTGCAAAGAGCTCTTCGAGATTACTAACAAGCTAATGTCAAGAAACAAATGTACACCACTTCAAACTACTTTCTTTTCAGTAGACCTTCCGGGCCTGTTTGCAAATTTCTTCCGTGACAAGGTACAAACTATTAAAGATAAGACTGACAACACAAATTCAATTGACTCATTGTTACCATAAAGTTGCGATAAAGAATTTCATCGACAACCGTTTGCAGCATCTGAACCTGCCTCTATAGAATTGTTAAGGAAAATTGGAATGAAGGGTGCACCAAAGTAATGTGAACTTGATTAAATTTCAACATCACTGATGGTTGAGTGCTTAGACCCAATATTGCATTCACCAACTGATGCTATGAATACCTCTCTCTCATCCGGGAAAGTCCCATCATTTTTGAAAATTGCCATTGTAAAGCCTCTGCTGAAGAAATCAAAACTCGAACATAAAGATTTAAAAAACAAGCGCCTACTGTCTAATCTCCCGTTCATATAAAACAAATCTAAGAAAAAGTTTTTGTTAACCCAACTTGTATCTCATCTGAATTCAAACGGTCTTTTTAACAATGTACTGGCCCTTGCCACATTACTGAAACTACTGTTCCGATAGTAGTTAATGACATTAACTCTGCTTTGGATCGCGGAAAGATTACAGTCCTTACTTTCCTTGATTTGTCTTCAGCATTTGACACAATAGACCATACTATATTACTTCACCGTCTCCAGCATGTATTTGGCATTCACCATACAGCCGTACAGTGGTTCAATTCTTACTTAGTCAACAGGACACAGATTGTATTTGCAAATGGAATACAATACAGCCCAATTGATCTATTTCGTGGTGTTCGACAGGAGTCTGTTCTTGGACCTCTTCTCATCATTATATACACTCTGCTGCTCTCAAGTGTCATAGATCATCATCCAGTGTCTCACCAATTGTACAAATATACAAATCTAGGCACCCAGCTGAATTTGATGATATCGTTCAAGGAGTGGTGGGGTGCATTTCTGATGTGAAATCATGGATGACATGTAACAAGCTGCAGATAAATGATGATAAATCTGAGGCCATTCTGATCACAACGCAAATACTTTGTCATTCACATCTTTACCTCAAACAATAAATATCAGCAACACACACATTAAATTCACACAGTCAGGACGTAACCTAGGTGTTACTCTGGACAGTACCCTTACATTGCACCAACGTGTAATGAACATATACAAGACTGCATAACTTGAGCTGAGATGCATCAGCTGCATGCGCAAATATATTTCAGTTGATGCCGCTAAAACACTTGTGTGTTCAGTAGTACTTTCAAGACTGGACTACTGTAACTCAATTCTGTCTGATTCGTCTCAATACGGTTCAGAGTCAAACACAAAATTTGTTCTCTGTGCAACGTTTCACTCAAAAACTCCAGTCCAACATACCCATCTGGCCTCACCAATGTGTACACACCAGCAAGATACTTACTTTCCTTATCTGACAATTGTATACTCAATATCCCCACTATGAAAACGAAGTCATATGGACAACGTTCTTTTGCATACCAGGGCCAGCAACGTGGAATGAATTGCCCATTGAAATTAGATACAAAGACACAGTGATCCCTTTTAAGAGTGCTCTTAAAAAGCACCTTTTTCGACTGCAAGAACAAACTTAAAGACCTAATAATGTTTCCTACCTTAAATATTGTCAGCATTTTTTATGTTTTATAATTTCATGGTATTTTGTTTTTTTGCAGTCATATAATTATATATGTTGTAAAGCGCTGAGAGCTTATAAAGATTAGGAGCTCTAAGAGTCCTCATTATTATTATTATTATTATTATTATTATTATTATTATTTATCACAAAGAGCGGTACACATTATGAATAACGGGGAGCACCATTGACATTTCTGAAATTTTTTAATAAAAGCTCTTCAATTATATTTCATATGACAAATAGCAGTACTGAGTACGTCCTAATAAAAGAGTCATATGTTTTTATTTCTTAATTTTTTTCTCGGAATAAATTAAATAATTTTGTATGACAACAAGCGGTGCGCAAAACAAGTGTGAATCACATAGTACTACATTACATTTTTCATTGTTTTTCTATTTTTTTTATTTTAATAAAAAACCTCATAGATATTTCGGTAGCAAGGACCGGTATGATAAATCTAAACTCTGTTGCGTTATATTGATAGGTAATTTCTTCACAACATTTATTAGAAGAAATGTTGTATGTAGTACTCATGTGTCTGTTATTTACCTCTACTGAAAGATTCTTTCTTGGTTTTTAGAATAATAATTTGTGAATGTTAAATGTGACTTCAAATGGTTCATGTGAATAACAGTCATCTTATATGATATAATGAAGCAAAAAAAATATTATAAAGGGATATATGCATGTATATACAGAAAAGGAAGAATCAAGAAAAAAAGAAAATATAAAACAAAGGAAACAAAAAGGGCAATGGAAGAGACTCTCTTTGTGGGGATGTGTGGATACATATCGAGTTGAATGTACAAACAAAATAGTGACTACTCAATTACTTTGAAACGTTTTTGGTACGATTTATCTATATGCAACGGAATGTTCCTAGCAGCAGGTAGGTTGAGCATACCATTTGCTGGAACGTCTTTTTTGAAAAAATAAAGCTTCCTACAAAATGAAAAATATAAGCGTAATAACGCCAAAACTGACTGAGAGTTTCTCTAATTAGTATAGTTTAATTTATTACTGTACCAGTGTTTTTCTTAAAATTAAAAAATATTTGTAGGTTCGTTTACCCATTTGACGTTTCATTGAGGTCGCACCCTCCCTGCTGCTGTAATTATCCGAAAAATATATCAACACTTAAACAACCGAGGAGCGTGTAAATTTATCGTTATAAATCCGTGTGGTGTACCTTACGCACGTGAAAATAAGTTTTTGACCTTAATTTTATCCATCTCACCTCCACACCACGTTTGATGAATATTTTGCAGAATATGTGTACCGACTGCAAATTGTGTATATGATTGCGTAACATAAATCACATCTGTGTTTTTATGCCTTCCTCCAAAAAATATACTTGCTGTCCATCATCGCTTCATCATAAACAACTAAATTATTAGAAAAACCGCCATGTTCTTCTACACTTGCTGCTTCATCACTATCAGTGATGAAATTAATATCATCACCGTCTTCATTCAACAATTTGGCGTTTTCATTAAAATCTTTAAGCTCGTGTTTTAAGCTCATCGATTTTTTTTATAGCCAACATGATATTGGATAGATAGAGCAGAGATGAGTAAACGTGCTGCTGCAGCAAATGTTACAAGTTCTGCTTCTGCAGCATGGTTAGCATGACAGGCAATATGGCAAATTTATCTACCACCACCCAAACGAGTTCAGTACTCACATTTTAATGTCAGCGCTTCTAATGAACTTCATCAGGCAGATATTTTGCTTTTACCACACGATGCTATCAAAATAATTGGACGTCACTATACATACAAATAAGCATTAAATGTTATTGACGTTGCAAATAGATATAAAGAAGCAGAGCAGTTTTCAATGAAAACGGCTGCTGAATTTGTAATAGTTTTGAATAAATTTATCAATGAGGATCCTTGCGGTGGCCACAACTACAACAGGTTGATCTCTGATGAAAAAACATGGCGTCAAAATCATACGCGATCAGGAAACCGTTGAACGATTTAATCGGACACTTGCTGAGCGGTTATTTGAATATCAATATGCAAAGGAAATAATTCACAAATATATGAGATCTCGTGAATGGGTTACAAGACTTCCAAGTGTGATAATGTGATAGCTGCATTCAATAATGATGTTACTCGTGCAACTTCCATGAAATCCGTTAAGGCGATTACAAAAAACAACAGCATATGCCAATACAACGACAAGACTTTTCAAAACTGCCAGTTTAAGGTAATATGACTGTACGATATTTATATGAACCTGGTGAGCTTCAAGGTGGTAATAAAGAGCGAATGATCCTATGCGGAGTATTCCGACACAAACAATTTCAAGCGTGGTAAGATCTACGGCTAGTCCTGCAATATACCGATTAGATTCATATGCTACTCAAAATGGATTTGTACGTGAACAATTTCAAACAATTCCCGAAGATACAAATTACCACCGTCTTCACTTTCGTAATACTACAGCATCCTTACGTCGATTACATTCAAGACAGGTCATCATCACGTTTTCACGTGTTTGACCAAGACTACTACTAATTCTGTCTACCGTAGGATGTCTGAGATTATTATTTGAATACCACCACAATATTACTATGCTACATCATTTACAATGATTATTTTGTGTTGTCTCAGTGCCATGATAAATTCAACATCGAGATTAATGTCATATTGTTAAAGACTATTTGTTTTCTTACTATATCATCGTTTGTTTCTTGAATTTGATTATTATTTTCTACAGTGATAACCTTGCGTAGCTGAGATATTTTTCTAACTCAAGATACTGCGAGATAAAGTAATTTTGACCATTAAATGCGATCATCGACGATCGAAATATTTGTGTCAGAAATAGTTAATCCCAGTGATGAACGAATTGTTTTGACATATCCTAGTGTTCATGGAGTTTTGTCCATATCTAAAGCACTCTCAACAACACTGACATAAACTAAACAATGATTATTTAACATAAGATTTTGTTTTTTCCTTCGCTCTGTCAATGGTCATGATATATCAACGTCAATAGTATGTCGTCGCGTATCTGCTGGTCGATAACACATTGTCAGAGGCAATTCGGAAAACTCTTGTTGTAACTGAACTAATTTCTGCAAAGTGTATCACCAACAATCTTTATAATCTTTATCTCACACTGAGTTTTATTAGGGTGTAGTCTGATTAATTTCTTAAACTCTCTTAATTCTGAATCAAGCACTGTAGGATCATCAGTTACCCAATCATAATAATCTATAAAATATTTTGGCCTTGGCTCGGATACCTTCGCTCGGAGATAGTCGAACAAAAGGTGGCGGTTGATCATAATCACCACACATTATCACAGTAATACTCGTCAACAATAGCCAATCAAGAATGTTTTAAAAATGTTTCTAGCGACACGGCACATATTTATTCCCAAACAATAATCTTTTGAATATATTTCTAATTCATTCGTTGGGAAGTCCATGGATCTCCTTTTCATCTGAAAATAATTAAGTACAAGATTTTGCTTCTTGTTCGTTCATTTCTCAGGTTAGTCTGTGTGTATGTGTTAAAACAATCATTTCAACACAATACAAAGTATTGCGACGAAATAATTCAATCAGACGTGTAGTTTTGCCAGAACCTGCTGATCTATTTAGATAAAGAGTCTTATGTCTAGTCAAAGGATCGTATACAGATGGTGCTGATGATAAATGATATTTTTTTTTAGTATTAAATATTTTTTATTTCATTCTGGGCATATTCATTCATCATATGATGCTGAGTACAAACTAGTACTTGTTTTAGCAATCCTGTTTTTTTTATATCGATATAAAATGAACCTGTGGCGACTCTAACCGCAAATTTAGAAAATTTGTTCACCATTGATAATATGTTTATGGAAACGTACGCAAACATTGATAATATTAAATGGGTAAATTGCAGTGACCATGATTATAACACAATTGTACCTTAGGTCCGTCTGATGAATTAGCATTACTTCAACTTATAAATGTATTGTTATTCGTGGTATCAGTAATAATCATACTTTAATCAGCATCTTTTATAATCAGTAATGTACAATATCGTGTATGATCATATGATCCTCCAGTTTTAAATTTACCAATTATTTTTCTGCCAAGATTTTATTGCGATTTTCTTTTCATAGTCGGTTAAATTAAGATTGTCATCATCAGAATATTTCTTTTGTTGTGGTAACCAAACTTGTTTCTGAGAACTATATGATATAGTTGCTTCACTTTCAACCAACGATAAAAGGATCTTTGATTTGAGTATATATCGTAATGAAACTAGCCTTGCCCATATTTGCTCTAAAAAGTGTCTGCCAAACCAGACATAACAAATCGGATGGAGACTTTTTAGCAAATTCGAATGATTCGTTAGAAGTAATTCCAGTCAGGTCATAGTCCCGTAATGGTTCGTTTATCGATACTCGGGTCATATCATACGTTGGATGTCCAAATCTGTTCAAGTATTTAGAACAATTTCCCATTAAAAGAAACTTCTCGGATAACATACAACCATATCGAGTGGTATCATACTTTATAATCGTATTTAGTATTCAATAATCAACTCTGTCCATATTCGAAACAACTTATATCATATCATCCAGAAAATCAAATCGAGTTTTCTCTCTTGCAAAATGAGCAGCAGCTGAAGGAATGGTAAAACAATTATTTAGTAAATGTTGACGAAATTCAAAAGTAAATAAATAAATGGAAATAGAGAAAGAAGAGTGATGATCCGTTTAGGAGTCCAAATCACTAAAATAAAATAAAAAACTGGGAAGAAAATTTGATATAACAAGGCCATCACAACCAGAAAACAATACATAGAAAGGGTCACATAGAAGTTGTGCCGTCTTTAATAAACTGCAAATATGTAAAGACAACTTAGGGGAACTTGAGATACTACCGTCCTATATGTGACCTCTGAACCTTCTATTTGGTCAGAATGTATGAAATTTATTCTTGGCAATATTAATTTTGACATCGGAGATAGGTCGGATTAATGGGTTCTTGTAAAATCAAATGTACATGGTTTGTTTGAGAGGTGAATGTATACAGAATGTATCCCTACTGAACATATTTTGATATTTCAGTATTTACCCGATAACATCCATCAAATACATCACATACAAGATTGACTGCGATCACCGATGTTTTATTTACAATTCCCGGTGATATATGACGGCTCTGTCTGTGTAGTCCATTGTTGTATCTGATAATATTATCCTGCTGCGGTGTTATTTTTCTCCGGTCTGGAAGTATCCGAGGAAAGAAATCATCAATGATATCATTCACTGATTTTTTTTAGTTCGTCTGCGTTATACCAGGTAATTTACAATTCGTAAGATCATCTTCTTATATGTGTTAATATTTGTTAAGAAGAATGTCTGTATGCTTGTTTTCTGATTGAAATACCCCTAGTAAAAATACTTTGATTTATATTTTTAAGATGACACATAATTTATTTAATATTTTGTATCTGTTTAATGTTTTCTTTGTGTGAACTTATTATATCAATAGGATTTTCAGTGAATATTAGTCGCAGGTTTTCGCGCTGTGTTTTATGTTTATTGCTAATAATATCTGGGATAAGTTCAATAATATCTTTTTCATTTAGAGTAGTAGAATAAAAATAGTCATGATTTAATATGATATAATAGATTATTCCAGCAATAGGGTAAGTTCCATAATATTCAAGAATCTGTATTTCCTCCTCGTATGAGGCAACATCATTTGTCGTAAACTCAGACCGTTTAGGTTCCAGTATCGTTGGCTGTGCCTCTGGGGCAGCATCAGGCCATCATACCACTGATCTAATTGATGACTGATAAATATCAACTACATAATCCAGTGATTTGTCTTTTATACCGCATTAGATAGTGTTGGTTCATGGACTTAATTCTGCGCTTAAATTCATCATTTCTTTGTTCGATTGATAACTCTCTGTCGGTATTCCAATAACAATCCATTCAGGTGTTTCGTCTTATTATTATTGCTGGCAAAAACAACTACATTATTTAACTGTAGACCCCCGAATGATTTTTAACCGGATATTTGGCCAACTGGAGCATACTCATAACTGTGCTAGTGCGATTTCTTTTACTGGAATTTTAGTTGGAAAGTTTACACTTAATTCAGGGTTAGTGGAATTTATTGATATCAACGTTGTATTTGGCGGAGTTGTATTAACTACGATCTGCCGTAGTAATTATTGTAACATTATTATTATTCTTATTATTATTATTATTATTATTATTATTATTATTATTATTATTATTATTATTTCTAAATTGATGTTTCTTTATCGTAAATCTTAATCATCTTTGTGAACTCGCTGTCTGATATTATTTCGTCATTAAGACTCGATGATATCAGGTAGGATAATTTGGAATATGTGGCTTCCGTGATATTCAACTATATTAAATACTCTTGTAGGTTTTTTTCACGACATGTAGATATCTTGTTTGCAAAATATATTAAGAATACCAGTGATTGTTGTTGCCTCTGAAACACAAACTGTGACAACTGTTGGGGCAATCGCTAATGGTGTTATTGTCGATATCAATATATCAGTTCCAGCAATAATAACTGATGTCGAATATACAATTATATCAAAGACGACCTCACGTCTGCCATACTTTTGTGGTATTCGTCAATGATATGTTTTAGTTTTGTTTTTTAATTCACGCACTTGATTGTATCTATAGTTGCACGGTAATTGGAGAGTTCCTTATATTATGAGCTTAAATTAATTACAAACTCCGCATACCATGTGAGTGACGCTGATGATAAATTACCACTGCTGGGGTCTATTCTAAGTGTTTCAGTGGATCCATTTTCTATTATTGCACTAACGTTGTTAACTCCCGTGGATATATTTGATGATACACTAAACTGCATAGGTTAAATAACCGTTAATCTGTATATACCTCGAACAGATGCGGAAACTTGCACGGTGTTATTTTGACGTGTCCAGGTGAAAGACCTCCACTGTGTCGAGTACACAGTGTTGATATTTTGTTTATTTGGTAATTTAACCTTGTCAAGCCATTCAGCAATAGCAGGAAAATCGCTCATAATACTATCATGTGTTCGTTTAATCGTGGCAATGCTCGTCTTGATATCAGAAGTTTCATGACAACGATCAATAGAGTACCAAATAAATTATCTGTGATTTCATCAATTTTTCTAATATATATAAAGGTTTGCAATCGCGGTTACATGAACGTCATACCCGGTCCGCAACGTTGATATTTTTTGTCTACAATTTTAACGTCTACTTACTATTTTGTTTCCGCGTCCTTGTCGGATACTGGATCTCCAAGTACGGTTATTTTATTTCTGTTCATGTTGATTTCGCCTGTCATTATATCACCGGATTTTTGTACTAACGTGCGAATATTATCCGATATCGCTGGCATAAGAACGCCGGGCTTAATTCTTCCGTTATTATCAAACGCAGCTATATTATTTTAGCTAACCCTGACGATAATATCCAGCAATGAAAGATTACTCGTTTTTAATTTTCCTTGCTTATCATAAAATACAACCACTTCGTTTGGAACCACAAAACATATTGATCATTAATCGCTAAATGCAATATAAAATTTATTCAGTTTAATATCAGGCATGTGACTAAAGGATTAGTAAATCTTCATTGCTGTCACAAGTGTTAAAATGTAAACGACGCCAAAAAACTTGCAACAATGCAGTTATCTTTGACGCTTTGGAACGACAGTATGGACTTTCAATGACTACGCATTTTTAGGTGTCATTATCATGTAAAGGTTACGTTTGAACGACGCATACCAATTCGTTATCTACGTAGAATCGATTTGAATGTCAAAGATTTCTTACTAAAAAAAAATACGAAACACGAAACAACAAAAGCATGAAACAACAATGCCAAAAGCGTCGCATGGTTCATTTGTATAGTCGTTCTATAACCACATGTATGATTACAAAAATCTTATCAGATACTATAATTAGATTATAAGTAATCAATGACTAACACATCTGCGTTTACCAGCCCTGTTCCTTACATTGATTTGATAATCATCCATCATAAACAGAAGTGGAACATTATTAACACAGATTACTTTCTTTTAAAACAACTAACTGTAGTTACGAACCGGATTATAAATATAACCGTGTTTCAATTAGATTGAATTACAAAATACTGATACATGGATATCTTTAAGTAGTATGGTATGTGGGAGTTCTGGAATATTTAGTCGAATTGATTATGATCGTTCTTTCTAGATTAAATACTTTTTTTAAAAGTTTTACCAAAAATGTAATTTAAAATGACCACCGTCAAATTGCTACTTTTGTATACATATTTTATTAACATTTCAACCTGTTTTACATGTTGAGAAAATCCAGTTTTTATCAGATTTCTGGTTTGTGTATACTTTACTGGCTCTATTCATTTTAATCCAGTTAATCTGTTTTGATCCACAAAAACTGGTTCTGAAAGTAACATGTGATCATTTTTTATGTTTTTGAAAAATCTCGCTCATTGATGATCAATTTAGTTGTTATAACAACCAAATCTGGCACAATAGTTATTAGATTGTTTTTAGAAACACGTATTGCGGATTTTAGCCCACTGATTATCAATTGTTTATGAGAAAAATAAACTGGCTCAGTAGTCATCAATATTTAATGAAACGAAACTTGGCTCAGTGGTCATTTATTTTCCTTTATGAAAACATAAACCTGATCTTCGAAATAAATATGTTGCTCGCAGACAAAAGTATCTTATAAAAAGCAGACATTAATTTACAATTTTTTTAAAATATGAAGTGAGCCCATTAAAATTATAAGAACTTATTCAGTAAACCATTGACCCCATATTTAAAAAGATAATCAAAAAAAAAAAGAAAAAAATTTTAACCAACGGCAGAAACGACATTGCCACATCCATATAGTAGTGTCTTCCAATTCGTATCATCTGAAACATTTACTTCTGAATGTACACTAAATCATTAAATGGTTGTGATGTACACCATAGCTGTCTGGGTAACGGAGAACGTGAGACATTTGAGAAATACGCTTTCACACTCGTATATGATTTCACATCAAATGTAGATGCAAAAATCATTGCCTCACCACAACAAGTTTTGCATTACATTCTGTGCGCTATCCAGGTGTATTAAATTCGCAGATATCAGTGACTAAAAAATTCTTCTTATCTACATCCTGACATATTTTTATTCTAAATTCATTTCTTGTCAGAACGAGATTGAGAAAAAAGTGTAAAACAAAATTAAATTTTAAATAAAGGTTTAAGTATTCAACTCTCATGAAAAAATTGAAGTAGCACATATTATATTATATTTCATTTATTAGAGGGCTTGCACGTCCGTAAATCTTGTATAGTTCTTGTACTTTATTTAGAATTCCCCCAAACAAGCTCGAACTGAAACTTATGTTTTTTATCATTGGTAACAACCAATTCGACCCGTTGGATGGAGTTTTAGCTTTTCGATTATGTAATTGTATTCTCCTTGAATAGGCAGCACATAAATTATTATATTATTTCTCCATCATGCCATCCTTTATACGTATCAAGCAATAATGTCTAGAACATAAAATATAAACATTGTGACTGAACTGGTTTATGATGGTTACATCAAACCTATGTACCATAAATTATACAAATAATAAAAAATATGATAAATAACTGTTAATTCATTTACTATATGAACTAACCCTAAATCTAACCCCATTCCTTTGAAAATAACGGATAGGTCTGAATGTATATGCATTATATTAACTAGGTAATTAAAGAACTATGATAGTATATATATCCGTATTTGTTGGTACTAATCGGTTTCGTTATGATGCATTTATAATAATGCAGAGCATTCCGCATAGAGTTTTAAAATGTCATTTATATTCGTCGTAATAATAATACAATTAGTGGATATGGGATTGTATTATTAATACATGGTTTCAATAAATATCAGTTATATTACAATATTGATGTTCAGAAGATATGGTGGGGCTGTATCTTACAAAATTAAAATCGAAAACCATATAACTTCTATATTTAAATGTGATACATTGACATAAAATAATTCCGAATATAATGTTTTATGTTACTCATGCAGATGATCATTTGCAGGTATAGCTGAAATGTAATGATGGTTATAAATATATTTTTAGATTTATTTTTTCATAGATGAATTTTCAGAATATGCATCGACTAAGTAAATCAAATGAAAGCAGGAATTACATACATATTTCATGCCCTTTGGAAATGCTTAAGGAGAGAAAATCATAATAAATATGTTTATAAGGAATAAAAGATTTTATAACGCAAATGTCAGCAACTAATTGCAGAAGTAAAATACTGGGTGTTTAATAAATCATAACATCGTTTTATGGACGTATCGCCAGCTGGAGCAAGCGAGAAAGAAAATAGATTAAAAAATATTAATTTAAATTATTCGGTTATGATTCTTTAGATTTTAATGGAACTCCCAAGTATGCAATATGGAAGAAAGTCAGGATCTCAGAAACATAAGCCTATGTTTTCCTAAGGTTATTTCCCTAATTTCACGGAAGAGAAGTTAATAATGATATAAGTTTTCTTTTGTTCTCGAAACCCTAGCATATTAATTAGAAGACTCACGGAACAGAATTATTTAGAGAATATTCTGCTACGAGGAGTTATTTTACCTCGGCAAGCAATTAGATGGTTTAAAAATAGACACAAGTTTTACAAAGTTAAAAGGAAAGAAAAACGAATTACCAAATCTGGAAGCCGAATGGTTATAAATGCAGACAGTTTACATGATGTGAATGGAAACACTTAAATGACGTGCGTGTTGAAAAAATACACATACTGTTGAAAAAGCCCACTATTCGCGATGAAAGAATTGGTCACAAATAATGAAATCTAACTGGTAGTATAATACAGAACAAAATGAAAATCAGTGAACACACCAACACAAAATGTTATATTTTAATGTCTAAAAGCTATAAACAGATGGTCAAAGTTAAAAAATGGCTGATTTCACAATAATTGCATTATTTGAAAAAGTCAGAATAGGCTAAATATTTTTCAGAGATGTTGATTGGCTGAAAAAAATAATATGCCAATGAGACAAATTTGCTTTGTACAAAAATTGCTTATCACAGTATGATAAAAGGAAATAAAAGTCTCCTCTAATTCGTTTTCCAGCCAGAAGAGAAAAGAAGAGAATTGAGAACTAAAAATTACTGTAGAATAATTTCAAGACTCACAAATAACGAACAAAATCGGTATACATATCAGATTGAGTTTGCTTTCATCTGAAATCAATTCACAAGGAATATATATATCTTTATCAATAGTCAACATAGAAGAATACTATATATCAATATTTTATATTTGCCAAGTACATAATATTTGTCAAGAACTAAAGCCAAAAGAAGCTCTTGAATTGATATTCAGCAACAATTTTTTTAAAAAAAACTATAACTCGAAAAATATATTAGATTTATAGCAAAACGAAGGCATAGGTAAAACAAAAGTTTAAGCAAGTGCATCTTGATCGAGAAGTTTTAATAATACCAAAATAGCCTTGACAAAAAACGTTTATCACCAGCTTAATGAGAGGTTTGAAAACACGGAAATAAATAGTTGTATTCCTTTTGTCATGAAGAACATTAAAATTACAAGAGAGTATCTGCTCTTCTGTTAATCACTGGCTCAACTTGAAAAAATTCTGAGTAATGATACATTCACATAAAACAATAATTACTTTGAGGAAATCACAAATGGAGAAGCCTACTCACTGGACTGGACTTGATTATACGTATCTTGGTTTGTTTTAATTTGACTTTTTTTTCTTACCACAAACAGACTAACGCATATATCAGTGACTTGTACGTCAGGTGTTCCTGATCCTATCATAACGCATTAGGCTTGTTGTCCAGCATAAATTTATTTATTGCATCTTTTCTCACAGATATGGGTAGCCGACCAAACCTGTATACGTCATGAAAATGTTGTAATCATTCAGTTTACATGCATTATCTCGACAATAATATAATAGTATGTACTTTTATTTTCTTTATACAACTGAATTGTTTTAAAATCAATTAACGTTTGAATACAATCTAGGTATGAGAAGTTCTTAGTGTTGATTAGGTTTTACACTTTGATACGCAATGGTGTGTTAGATTAAGATGTGTAACGCCCTGTGGTGATTTATTCTATTAAAAAAGTGTGGAAACCAAAACAGTTTATGAAAGTAAACAAATAATTCATTTACCTATAATACAAAACTGAAATTTAAAAAGAACTTACAATAGTATGAATAAAAGCCCCAAATAGTCCTAAAAGGTTCTATCATACTTGATTTTTTTTAATAAAAGGTCATGTACAAAATACATTTATACATAACATAAAATCATAGAGAAAAGCCAGAAAAACAATGACAAAAAAAATAATAATAATAAAATACATCACAGTCTATATGTCAGAGGGTTGGTAAAATCACTAAAATTATGTTTCCAATGATAGACCAAAGTCAATCCTACCATGTGTGGTGTGGTAAAGCCAGTGATCATTTGCTGGAAAAAAATTATAAGTTGCATTGTCAATATTAGTTTCAATATCATCTTTATATGTATAACGAAAATAAAAAGGAATTATTATTTCTTCTACTAGTTTTATTAAATATATCCTTTTACTATTATAAACGCTTGATTAATGAAATTTTTTTAAGATTTTTGTCCCATATCAATGTGTATGCTAGTTACTGATCTCTCTTTGTCCGATCTAACTTTAACAAACGTCTTGTTTCCTTTCTTAATGCTGGTGTATTATTTTATAAGTCATTATTAACAATTGACAATTGCATGTTTCCTTTTATTTCCCGTTCTTTCTTGATTTATTTTCAGTCGCTATATTTTGTTCTATATCTTTCAATCCCCTTTCTTTCGCGTTTTGTCAAATTCGTTATTTTACTTCTATATACTACAAAAATATAATTAAAAAGTTCTGTATCTGTATATACTTTACTAGTTGTTAGAACATTATCAACTTTAAGATATAATTAAGTATCTGAGTTATTATTTTCTTAATCCTTTTCTTTTAAACCATTTATTTATTGCTTGAATTTGAGATGATTTATTATCATTTCGCACGCATTAAAATCTTTCTTCAAGTCCTTTGTCTTGATATTGACTTCTTCAATGTCACCCAGCCTCTATACTTGTTAAGGCTACTGTTGACACATCTCTGTCTTTGCACTGGCTTTAAGATCCTGAACTAACTTGTTAATATTTTCATCATTCTGCTTTTATTCATCGTTTGCAGTTGTATTTTAATTTATCAGACACCTTCTTTTTTAAATTTTCATCACATCATTCTCACTGGTCGACATATCAGTGTTTATCGTGTTGTTAATTGGTTGCAATAGCGGATGTGTTTTCTTAAGGTAGATTCACGAGAGTCTAAATAATTTTTGGTACTGGCTGTAAGATTCATATATGGCAATATCTTCGTACGGAATTTGTGTTTTTCTTTGTTGTTGAGTTGTTGCTTTACTAGGTTTCTAACACTGTGTACAGATTTTGGCATTCAATCGCCTTTTCAAAGAAGAAATAACTACCTCTGGAACAAAGGAACAAAGTACATAACACAACTTTATTATCGCGTATCCTAAAGTAGATGAAAGAAATTTTATAACAAATGATGTCATAGTAAATGCCAAAATTTAACAATAATTTGGTAATTTTAGCAGCTCTGGAAAGGCAACCATTCATCTGTTATGTCTTTGTATGCTGTTTTTAATTTCCGTTTCTACGGTTCTCTTTCGCTATAACTGGAACTATTACTATTTTTGCCTACTTTTAATCCAAAATCTTTTTCTATTTATTAATGACAATAATATTTGCCTTAAATGACCTATACTATATGTTAAAATATGTAGAAATTTTTTTGTATCAATATTGGGTTATTCCAAGTTAGAGCCAAACTAGTCTGGTTCCCTGACCTCTTCCCTGACTAGAGCCAAACATCAACACTATTGCTATCGTAAGCATTGTGAGGTAGTGGCGAAAAAGACAGAAGCACTCCGTGAAACGAAAACAACAATGGCTTCAACACCGGTTACGCCGCTAAATCTGTTGAATATCGTTCCAAAGGAACATGAGAAGGCCATAAAGCAAGCATTCTACAATACTGCAGCAAATATTTTCGTTCTTTTAGCTTTTGCTACAGCAGTAGCTGTCTATTTCATTTTGGAAGCGTTTTTAAGACCTCTCCTGTGGGCGGTTTTGTGTGGAGCTTTCCTTAATCCATTTAAACGAAATCTTACATACTGTATTAGAAAATGGTTACAGAATCTCAAAGACACAAGAACGCCGCTTTTCGTTGGAATTGTTGTGACGCCGTTAAAATGTTTAGACAATGTTTCCGATATTATTGGTAACACATTTGTACAGCATCTGAAGCACATAATTTTGGGAGGTACTGGAGTTGTACTGCTGTATTTATTATGGAACTTTGGCCCACTACAAGGCATTTTGTCAACCGTACAGACCTTGATCATATTCACGTATAACGTCCTAGAATACTTCAGCTCAGCATGGGTAAGTTATCATCAGAAACCTAAGTGATTGCAGTTAGTACATAAACGGCAACATTAGATAGCATAGGAAGTTGCCATCCGTCTCCCGGTTATATATTGGAATACACTGGCAATGATGGTTGGTGTCCGTTACGTTTGAATGCAGCCAGTTTGCACATTTCTGCATCTCACAGTGTGGTCTCTAAATTTAAGGAAAATATGTTGTTACCAGAATTATGAAACTTTGTAGTTTTTAATTCACAATGGATTAAACAAATTGAGAGTCAGGGACTCCTGGCACCAAAAAAGGTGACTCCCATGAATAATAACTTGAATCACCAGCCCAGTAAAGTGTCTTAGCCCAATTGTAAGTTGTAAAAATTAATCATGTTCTGAAATTTACATTTTATGCAAACACACAATTTAGCACACATTATTTACAGTTTTTAGCATAAAGCAAAACTATAATAGGTTTATACTGATAAACAGTTTCAAAAGCACCAACATTTGCTTAGTAGAGCCCGGATGTAAGAGTAACCTTTCTAGGCTCTGTATAAAATGCCAGTAAACAAAAAAACTGCTCAGTACCCTACACTGGTTATCCATTTGATCCAATATGTACAGCCACTGAGTTCTGTATTTGTAAATATCAGTACAGCTGAATATAATGGCAATATGTACAGCCACTGAGTTCTGTCATTGTAAATATCAGTACAGCTAAATATAATGACAGCATGTACAGCCACTGAGTTCTGTCATTGTAAATATCAGTACAGCTAAATAGATTTATTAGATGGTAAAAAAAGTAACAAATATAAACCAATATCAAGCATGACTTCACAGAATTTGAAGAAAAGGTTTAAGTCAGAACACAATATTATTGAAAGTTTTGATAAACTTTTGACATTATTCAATAACAGATTAGCCGCAACACAATTGTAAAATTAACCTTTCGAGTAGCGTAGCATATCTCTCCTGTATGTCAATGATGGAATCGTCAAAACCATCCATTGCTTGCCATAGCTGAGACATTATTAATAATTTTTGTCATTTTGTCCACCTAGGTTTTGACAATTGTTTTAGGGTTTGTATATCTTGTTCACTATGCTTTGTCAACCAGATGTATGCAGTATGATTTATTTCCTTATATGCAGTTTACACTTATACATCTTACAAGTTTTGTAGCTTGCTTGTGTCAAATTCCATATAGCTAAGAAACTCCACTTTTGTTTTATTAGACAAACACTTTTTTGCCAATTAAATCTTACAGCAGACCTAAAAGGAATGTGACTAACAATTTGTAGTTAGTGGACCATTCTGATCACAAGGCTGGCATACTAACTGCTACACCACGCTACCACAGATCCTGTCACATTTGTGAAGATTAGGAATGTACTGGTATGGAAATCAGTCAGGTACATGATCTGGGTACCTAATGGGATTGGTTTGAACCAGATCAGGTTTCTCCAGTCTTCTTTTGCCTGTTTATCCCACCAAACCCCTCTCTCACTCCTATTTTGGTCAACTATAAAACATCTTTTACAAATTATGTATTATGTATTATTTTAAAATTTAATACTGTGGTGGTGGTGGGGGGGGGTCAGCCAGGAAGGGTATTTCTGATGTAGTGCAAAACCAGGATGGGTGAGTGTGGTTATGCCAGATATCCATCCGTGACTATTGAAGAAAAACTGAGCCTATTCTGAATCCCCAAGTCCACAGGAAAAAGAGTTGGAGCACCTAGAGGCAAATATTTGCCACTATCTAGATGTTTTTCATGCTGTTTATCTAATAAAATTCAGATAAACTTGTTTTTTGCTATGTAATAGCAATTTAAATATTTTTCAAGGTACCTGTGATTAGGAAACACCCCCATTATGAAGTATTCAATGACATTTATGACTTAATCTTTTCCAGTTTGCCACTTGGAGTGAATTCTCAAAGTTGTGTGCTTGTCACACCTATGAATTCACATTTTCATTGCCTGCAGATAAATCTGTTATTACAGGGTGGGGAATCTAGATACATATAGTTTCAAATATGTGATTCAGATCCAGGACTTAGGTGGGAATCACTCATTTTGTGAAGATTGCCTTGCATATATATATATATATATATATATATATATATATATATATATATATATATATATATATATATATATATATATATATATATATATATGGCAGTTAAAGTTCCTGCACACAATGAATGTTGTATTAATTTTACATATGTTCATAATGTTGTTGTTTGCAAGAATTGAAATACTTGTAACATATTGCATTACAGTGGGAAGCACTGGGCTGTGCATCAAGCTGATGAAAAGGCAGGATAGAATAATTAAGACAGCCTTGAGTTGTCATTATCTGCAGTAGCAACAGCAGCTTTTACAATTTATATTTAATGGTGGGATGATGGCAGCTGGCCAAGGAAATATATCACTGCTGTAATCATTGTGAAATTCAAAAAGTCTAATTCTGGAAATTGTAGTTATTGCACATGCATTTTGTACTATAATATGCATAATTGTTCAGTCATGTATGTATTATTGTAGGTGCTCAATTAGTAAGATGTGTTATACTTATAATAATCTCAATCACTTACATGTATATTGTAAAACATATCTCTTTAGGCCTTTGACAGTGGCAGTCAAAGACTCTGAATGTTTAAAAAGTGAGGATCCTGTTAAGAACTTGTCTGGTCTAGGTGAAAATTATGGGGATCCATCAATGGGCTGAAGGCAAATCAATCATTATTACAGTCAGACTGATTAAAATAAGAACTCCACTGTCCTATGTGAAGAAGATTTGACAGCAACCACTTTATGGTTATGTTGTAGTGACTTTTGATTTAGACAATAGAAATTAATCTTTCAGAAATCTGAAAGTGAATCATATCATTCAGGACATATGGATGCTTTTCAGCCAAATGCAGTCTCCCCATGGTTAAAATTTAAGAATTCATCTAATGTGCTGGTAAAATGTTAATTAGGTAATAACATGGTCATGGGTCACCAGAACATGACCGCTAAGTGTCAGATCTTCACATAATAATAACAAAATGAGGACTTTGTATGGCTCATAATCTCATAATCTCTAAGCGCTTTACAACATTAGAAAGCACCTATATCATAAAAACATATATAATGATATGATTAAATAAAAATCATGAAATTAGAAAACATTAAACTTGCTGAAAATATTTAAGGTAGGAAACATTATTAGGTCTTTAAGTTTGTTCTTGCAGTTGAAATAGGTGAGTTTTTAAGAGCACTCTTGAATGAGATCACTGTCCATGTGTCTTATGTTCAGTGGGCTATTCGTTCCCGATTGCTGGGTCCTTGTATGCAAAAGACTTCGTTTTCATAGTGGGAATAATGAGTATACGATTGTCCGAAGAGGAGTATAAGTATCTTGCTGATGTGTACACATGGGTGAGGTTGAATAGGTATATGTTGGACTGGAGTCCATCAGTGAAATGTAACACAGAAAACAAATTTTGTGCATGATTCTGAATTGAATGGCTAGCCAGTATGGGGTACATAGCAGTTCAGATCGTGATACTCAAAGGCTCATCTGAGCAGCTGTTTTTAACTTTTTGATGTTTCTTGGGTAGATATTGAAACAAACCAGACAGAATTGAGATACAATAGTCCAGTCTTGAAAGTACTAATGAACACACAAGTGTTTTAATAGCATCAGCTGAATGCGTTTCAGCTCAAGGTATGCAGCCCTGCATATGTTCATGATATGTTGGTGCAATATGAGAGTACTCTCCAGAGTAAAACCTAGGTATGATGGTGTTATATGATGGTGGAGATCTGATTGTACACAGTAAACTTATTGATTATGAAATATTTGTTTTCTGGTTTCTGTTTAGTTTTCACAGTGTACTCTAAGACTGTGTTAATATTTTGTTCTGTTTAATGATTGTATCTTGACAACAAGAGTTTACTTTCATTGCCTATAATGGGCACCCTATTCCATTATTTTGAATTAATTTTAGTCTGGCATGATCCATTCCTAATCTGGATTTAGTTTTCACATGCATTTTGTAGAAGTGCCTTTCTTCTTTGTTACTGCCATGTATATTTTCACACCCTGAATCAGTCTTCTGAGAATGCATTCAGAATATTCCTCTGAACCATTGTATTTATATTTAATACATAAATTTCAAAATTTAATTTAATATAGCATGATGTCCCACAATCATTAATATAGAACCATGTGGATGGTTTAATGTTAGATATGATCAAATATGAAATAATTCATGTATATACAAATAAGTTGATTATTACTTATGAAAGCATTTTTTTAGTATTTCATATAATTTCAGATCTGGGCAATCCTCTTGGGTTATGCACTTGTTGTCATTTTCCTTCGGAACTCTGTATCTCGAGGCCACCTCCATTACCTCTCCGTCCTGGTATGGCTAACTCTTATTCTTCATGTGGCAAATATAGCTGGCCCTCTTAGGGTACCCCTTCTGATCTGCCTGGTAATGGTTGTCACAGTCGGATTTGTGGCTGAGGTCAATGAGGCAAAGAAACAGAGAGAGGATAAAAGTAAGTACTTCAGGGAATCTGTCTATGCAGAATGTACTATTGTGGTGTTGGGGGGGGTGTATTTTTGCATACATAATACCTACAACAATGTGGATCATATAATGTTGCTGCTGTCTGTAAATATTTACACACTTCTCTCCATACATGTAACCTCTTGTTATTCACTGTTTTTGCACAACCACTCTGAAGGCCAAGTGGTGAGAGCATCTGCCTCTGAAGTCAGATGCAGGAAGTAGTGGGTTTGAACCCTGGCAATATCATACCACAGGCTGTTTGAAATGGAACTAACAGCTGCCCCACTTGGGGCTCAGCATTAATAGGCTAGTGTCATGACTGGTCGAACTGGTGTCAGTTGACTTAGATATCATGATACACATCTGCGTAATAATGCCTCAGTGCTAGACATCATTATAAACTTTCAAACTGCAGACATAACATCTTCTCTAATCTTAACTCTGTCTACACCATGGCATGTCACTGAGATATTTCTTTGCTTGTGTTTGTGAATTTCATTGGATAGACTCATAAAATATGCAATTTTCCACTGCTTGTCCATGTTTGTACACATATTTTACTCAAATATACATGTAATGGCTTCTTTCTGGTACTTAGTCATACTTTTGATGTTAAACTTACAAAGTTTCCTTTTGAAGTCAGTTGCCTCCACCATTACTGGCCGATGTACACTGCACTGGTGTTATATGGCCAATAATCGGTTAGTTGGCATTGTATATTAAGGGAGGCAACTCATAAAATCCAATAGTTGTCGCTAGGGCAAGGCACTGAAATATATGTTTACTCCACCATGTTGTACATAGGGTTAATATATCTGAACCTTGAGTAGAGAATGCAGACATCATAGTGATAATACTGATTTCTTTTTTAGAGCTATGTTATAAATTTTTTAAAATCCAAACACGATATGTTTTTTCATAATTTTGTTTTCATTCACAAGCCAAGTGACCTTTGAGTATGATTCTATGGTTATAATTCATTATCCAGGGTTCCCTTAGGTCCTGAAATTCTAGATAAGTTTTGGAATTAAAAAAATAAATTTCATGAGCCTTGAAAATACTTTTTATAGTCTATTTATCTTAAGTTGTTGTTATTGGGTACAAAATACTTAGGCAAAAAATGTGTTTCCTATTGCACTGGTTTTAAATTAGGGTAGGTAGGTAGTTTTTTTATTTTTAAAAGAAAACTTTAAGCATATTGTCATGGCTAGGATATATAATGTACTAGGCACATCAAGTACTGGTCAAAACCTATTCATTTAGATGCACAAAAATCAATTTTACAGTTTTAAAAAAATATTTTTTAAAACATATATTTACCCTTGGTAAAAAGGTTCAGTAAAGAAAAATATGGAGGGTCAGCTGATGGGAAACAATTTTTTTTTTGTCCTTATTTAAGCCTGTTAAATTTCAGATGCCAGCTTTGTATGTGTTGCTTGGTCCTTAATATCAGGGACTGATAGGAGTCATACAGAGATGACACACTCAGAGCACCAAACAGATCTTAGTGGTGAAAGTTCAGTTCAGGATGTAGCCAAAGGTAAAACTACCCTTGATTTTAGTTATTCAAGACTTGCATCTGTTTCATTTGTAAACTTTGCTTGTAACTTTGTTTGACTGGCAGTAATTACCAAAGGATATTTTATGGCATCAAGGCACACAACATAAAAATTCAATGAATTATAAAAGAAAGTGTATTTATTTTATATAGCAAATTTTATTTCTTTAATTACCATTTTTACTGACCGCTCTTGTGGCCAGGTGGTTAGAGCATCTGTCTTGGATGCGGGAGGTCGTGGGTTCAATCCTCAGCCGAATCATACCAAAGACTTACAAAAATGGTACCATCTGCTGCCTCGCTTGGCACTCGGGATTAAGAGGGTAGTGTTAGGACTGGTCGGCCTGGTGTCAGGATAATGTGACTGGGTGGAGAATCACACTTCATGTCTGCCGCATGATGGCCCATTGCTTGTCATCACTATAAACTGTCACACTGCAGACATTGTGGCAATATGACTGAAAAACTGTTAAAGCTATGTTAAAAATAAAAAAATCACACACACGCTATATTTACTGTATATCTTGGGACATGATAAAATAATTTTTTTATTCCTGACCCAGAACTTACGGTGAAACTTTTTTTTTTTATGTAGGTCATATGTCTCAAGACTTTAAGTAATGAAATAAATTTGTATTGAATTTGCACCCACCCCTTTACATGTTGCAATAAAATAGATAAAAGGTTTAGTTGATCATAATGAGAAAGAAACTGTTTTGTTATCATTTATTCCTTGTTTCTCATCTTGTGCATTAAAATGTAAAATATATCCATGAACTCCATATATGTAGCGTAGTCTTTCATACTTTATCATGTATTGCTTATTCCAATAACACATGGCACATGTTTGGTTTTACAGAAAGGTTTGAATAAGTTATCTCACGGAAAACTGGATCTAACAAAATCACAAATGGTAGGGAAACAACCAACCAATTGCTTGAAGACAACTGCCATTCATGCATGACACAGTGTTAGATGCAAAATAACCAACAGCGAATTATGTCCATTGCAGTCTCTTGCAAATAAAAATAGTGCTGTCTCTAATGATATTTTTTCATGGCATGAGAAAGATAAACAAATTATGGATGCACCAAATGAATGGATCATATGTATGCAGGAGAAGGGTTGTGTTGATAAGACTATGATGAAGTGGATTTTTATCACAAGTACACATATTTTTTGTAAAATAAAATTCTAGTTGGAGTGCATTTTTCGACATGTAATTTTCAAATGATTTAAATGATGTGTCCCAGAAGATACAGTGCGCACAAAAAATACTTTCACAATTAATTTATGGTGTCCCAACAAATACAATGTCCCAACATATACAGGAAATATAGTAATGCATTCTTACCTTCCTTCACTGCCCTATATCTCTTTACAGTCAAGTAAATGCAGAGTAGTTAAGGGGAAATCCTGCAAGATTTTCTGGGATTGTTTTGATGCTGAACTTTAACCACATCCTCAAAAAAAATACTATAGTGAGCATTGAACTGATAAAAAGAGTTCAGATAACCAAATCTTGTAATTTATAGGGTCAGTGAAACATATACTAATAATTCAAGGTCATTGTAACCTTGGTGTATAATTTGTGGCTTATGCTGCAGGCTAATGTTGGTTTTAATAGGGAGAAATTTGTGTAGAAAGCCTTAAGCAAGAAATTGTTTTTGTCGAATGTGAACACAGAGCTTCAAGTTTTAAAATAGAAACTATATGTAGTCCTAATTATGAAATTGTATGATCTAGATTTTTTTTCTGGATGAGTGGACAGACAATAATTGCAGTGAGCAAGATCAATTTAAAAATATTGAATATAGCTAAGCTGAGAGAAATATTACTACCGTGTATATTTAATATGAAGCAGTTTAAAATATCGGTATGCTGTTTTTAAATAAGTGATAATATAAAAATCAAATATTTGTTTGTTACTTTTTTGTTTTTATGGTGGTGGGTTGGGGTATAAATAATGAGGCCTCAGCACAGGAGCACACATTAATTTAGATTTATTTTCCATGAATTTAATATTCATAGGTGGGTTTCAGACAGGTTTAAATCAGGGTTTCACTTTAAAAAATATATTGTTTTTCAGATCTCATTTTAATAGTAGGAATTATTGAATGGGAGTCCTGTAAAGTCTTCCCATTACAGGCTACCAATGAAGGGTTTTTTCTATCAATAATGAGTGTGAAGATGTACATATGAAGAAAGGAGAAATGCTGTTGGAATTCACCAAATTGATGTAACACCAAAAATGCTTATAAATGCAGGCAGTGCTTACTGTATGTACAGCATCTACTTAGATGAACAGAAGAAAAACCTTGAGCAAGAGAGAAGAGAACAAAAAAGAAAGCACTGGATGCAGAAATAGCAGAGTTAGAGAAGAAAGTCAGGCAGTGAAAAAACAAACATTGAGACAATGACAGCTGCTGTTGATAACTATGCAATGAAAGCAGAGACCCATTGGAAAAATTAAAATATCCTATCATTTATTTTCAGGAAAAGTGCTCTTGAAACACAGTTTGATGACAAGCTACAAGAACTGAAAAATTCACTCTAAAATATGATTTTGTAAACAGTGTAGTGGTACAGTAGAACCTCTCCTGAAAGACCACCCCATCTTCCAAAAAAGAATGGTCTGTTAAGACAGGTGGTCTCTTATAACAGGTCATAACACTATATAATCAATAAATCTGTGCATAACAGTGGTCTCTCAAGACAGGTTTTACTATGTTAGAGTCAAATGAATATGGTTCAGTGACTACATTATTCTAATGCCCAGATGTAAGATGTTTAGTATTAATGGGAAAGATATAAATGATAATACTCTTAACTTATCTTCGTTTTTTAATAAAAAATTTCAAGAAATGTTCCTCATAAGAAGTAATAATAAGTAGTAACTTGTGTTTATATGCAGTTTAATTTATGTATCCTTTAAAATTAATGTAATAATGCACCTTGAAAAACATGATTTTTATCCTTGAGAAACCTTGAAAAACCCTGGATTTTTTATAATAGAAACATGCTACTAACTCTGAAAAATAATCTTTAAAGTATATTAAGTTCATTCTTTATCTGAAATTTAGAAGTCTGTAAAACTTAGTCAAATAAATCACCCCACCCCCCCAACCCAAATCTATGTTGATACTGATTGGCACTATGTGAGTGTGATGTCACCTGTTTATTAAAATGTGCAATTTTGCTGCATGCATATCTTCATGGGACTTGCCTGTGCAGAGTTTAGACACTTACTGGTATTTGATAACAGCTATATCTAGCACTAAATTCTAAATGGTCACAGGACAGAGGATTGTGTTATTGCAGAGGGATTTACAAATCACCAAAACATGGGATCTGATCTGGAAATATTAAGTACAAATTGCCAAAGGAACCCATCTGCCACAACGATAGCTCAATAACCACAAGAAATTCCAGCAAGTGTATTAAATATACACTAATGTGTGCAGACAAAAGTGGCATCAGAATTTTGCAGGTTTTATTTAATAGGCAGTATTAACATCTATACCACTAGTAATATTATTATTAGTCAGAGGTTGATTTGTCAGCCTCAATAAAGCTAAGATATTATTTAAATAGGTATATACACTAGTTACAATTTTGAATAGGGATATACACAAATTACTAATAAGAATAGGGATATACACAAGTTACTATTTTGAATAGGTATGTACACAAGTTACTATCTTGAATAGGGATATACACAAGTTACTATTTTGAATAGTAATATACACAAGTTACTATTTTGAATAGGGATGTACACAAGTTACTATTTTGAATAGGAATATACTCAAGTTACTATTTTTGAATTGGAATATACAAAAATGAGTCGGCCAACAAATGAGATAACTTACTGCCAGTTTCAGGTATGCTTCTGATGGCTGTGTATACAACTTTTTTCAGCTAATTTTGTTATTAGTTATCTCTTTAAGATAAAAGTAGCTTATAAAAATAAAATGTAAGTCTTTTGTTCTTTCAGAGAGCTCCATTCAGACCACAGAGAAGCCCAAACAAACTCAGATACCTTCTGAAAAGAAGTGCCTGTCACCATCAAAACCATCCACTTTGCCCATCCATATTTCCCTTGCACAGAGCTTGCAGTCAGATCCAGGGAAAACAAAGAAATCAAAACAAAGCACAGATGTACCCCCATTTGGGAAGCAGAAGTCACTAAGTGACCAGTGTTTTATAGCTCTGTTTTGGGCACTGTTGCTAACACGCATTTGGATGCATATCTGGCTTGTATTTCTGGTCCTTCCTCTTCCTGTCGGAATCTGGATAATCAAGAATTTAGGTTAAGACACTATCATGGTGAAACTTGTTTTATTGAAATATTTTAATTTATTTTTCCCATCCTTGTGTGAAAGTGAGCTTGGTAGTGTCTGTTTGTATTTCAGGTAAAAGAAAGGTAGAGGGGGACGAGAGGATATAGATATGTTGGAATGGAAATGAGGGTTAGTATTTTGTGTAAGGTCTGCATAATAAGTGAGTAATTGATATATATATATATATATATATATACATATAACTAATAGTGTAAAACATTGTTGTCTCCATTTTAATGTTCCAATTATTATTTAATATTTAGCTATCTTTACAACAGGGTACAAGTTAGGGAGGTCTGAAGGTCTACTTGGAGAGAGAATTCAAGCTGTGAAGGCTGATTTATTGTCATGGTTCCAGGATCGATATGAAATCTTGATGCCACGATGGCTGCATGGACTCGTCAATCTAGTCATCATGGGTGATAAAAAGGTACACTCTGCTGCACTCTGGACAAAGTCCATCTTGTTATGATATAGGTACAGTTAACTACAGCATGAGATTATACATCTAGTCATGATATAGGTACAATTAAATATAGCATGAGCTTATACATACAGTCATGATATAGGTACAATTAACTACTGCATGAGCTTATACATCTAGTCATGATAGCATGAGCTTATACATCTAGTCATGATATAGGTACAATTAACTACTGCATGAGCTTATACATCTAGTCATGATATAGGTACAATTAACTATAGCATGAGCTTATACATACGGTCATGATATAGGTACAATTAACTATAGCATGAGCTTATACATACGGGCATGATATAGGTACAATTAACTACTGCATGAGCTTATACATACAGTCATGATATAGGTACAGTTGACTATAGCATGAGCTTATACATACGGTCATGATATAGGTAAAATTAACTATAGCATGAGCTTATACATACGGTCATGATATAGGTAAAATGAGCTTACACATCTAGTCATGATATAGGTACAATTAACTATAGCATGAGCTTATACATACGGTCATGATATAGGTACAATTAACTATAGCATGAGCTTATCCATATAGTCATGATGTAGGTACAATTAACTATAGCATGAGCTTATACATACGGTCATGATATAGGTACAATTAACTATAGCATGAGCTTATACATACGGTCATGATATAGGTACAATTAACTACTGCATGAGCTTACACATCTAGTCATGATATAGGTACAATTAACTATAGCATGAGCTTACACATCTAGTCATGATATAGGTAAAATTAACTATAGCATGAGCTTATACATACGGTCATGATATAGGTACAATTAACTAGAGCATGAGCTTATCCATATAGTCATGATGTAGGTACAATTAACTATAGCATGAGCTTATACATCTAGTCATGATGTAGGTACAATTAACTATAGCATGAGCTTATACATCTAGTCATGATGTAGGTACAATTAACTATAGCATGAGCTTACACATCTAGTCATGATAGCATGAGCTTATACATCTAGTCATGATGTAGGTACAATTAACTATAGCATGAGCTTACACATCTAGTCATGATAGCATGAGCTTATACATCTAGTCATGATGTAGGTACAATTAACTATAGCATGAGCTTATACATCTAGTCATGATAGCATGAGCTTATACATCTAGTCATGATATAGGTACAATTAACTACTGCATGAGCTTACACATCTAGTCATGATATAGGTACAATTAACTATAGCATGAGCTTATACATACAGTCATGATATAGGTACAATTAACTATAGCATGAGCTTATACATACAGTCATGATATAGGTACAATTAACTACTGCATGAGCTTATACATACAGTCATGATATAGGTAAAATTAACTATAGCATGAGCTTATACATACGGTCATGATATAGGTACAATTAACTACTGCATGAGCTTATACATACGGTCATGATATAGGTACAATTAACTATAGCATGAGCTTATACATACAGTCATGATATAGGTAAAATTAACTATAGCATGAGCTTATACATACGGTCATGATATAGGTACAATTAACTATAGCATGAGCTTATACATCTAGTCATGATATAGGTACAATTAACTATAGCATGAGCTTATACATCTAGTCATGATATAGGTACAATTAACTATAGCATGAGCTTATACATCTAGTCATGATATAGGTACAATTAACTACTGCATGAGCTTATACATACAGTCATGATATAGGTACAATTAACTATAGCATGAGCTTATACATCTAGTCATGATATAGGTACAATTAACTACTGCATGAGCTTATACATCTAGTCATGATATAGGTACAATTAACTACTGCATGAGCTTATACATACAGTCATGATATAGGTACAATTAACTACTGCATGAGCTTATACATCTAGTCATGATATAGGTACAATTAACTATAGCATGAGCTTATACATACAGTCATGATATAGGTACAATTAACTATAGCATGAGCTTATACATACAGTCATGATATAGGTAAAATTAACTATAGCATGAGCTTATACATACGGTCATGATATAGGTACAATTAACTACTGCATGAGCTTATACATACGGTCATGATATAGGTACAATTAACTATAGCATGAGCTTATACATACAGTCATGATATAGGTAAAATTAACTATAGCATGAGCTTATACATACGGTCATGATATAGGTACAATTAACTATAGCATGAGCTTATACATCTAGTCATGATATAGGTACAATTAACTACTGCATGAGCTTATACATACAGTCATGATATAGGTACAATTAACTATAGCATGAGCTTATACATCTAGTCATGATATAGGTACAATTAACTACTGCATGAGCTTATACATCTAGTCATGATATAGGTACAATTAACTATAGCATGAGCTTATACATCTAGTCATGATATAGGTAAAATTAACTATAGCATGAGCTTATACATACGGTCATGATATAGGTACAATTAACTACTGCATGAGCTTATACATCTAGTTTTTTATGGACAAATGTTGCACTCTACAACATCATGGATTCACAATCAAGTCTTGGTGGTTTACCAAGAGACATGCTGATGTATACCACAAACTCCTCAATTTAGTTATCACTGGGAAACTTTAGGAAACTTTCAGTCTGGTCATCATCCAGGATCCAAAGATATGATGGGTTAATCAGTTTGGTATAATGGTATGGATAATCATTGGCAAAAATATAGAAAAGGCTCAAATACTGAACAATTGAATAAACTAGTCATGATCCTACCAAAAGTTTCAAATATAGGTGCAAACGAGATTTATAAAATCTAAATGAATCTTATGCCAATTCAAAACCCTGAATAAAAAAGGTTTCCATTTTCTGATCATTTAATGGTAAATATTACAGTCAGCATTTCAGTCGTGGAGAACTGCTAAAAAATGGCTTAATTGGACCCTTGAGCAGGGATGGTCCTGGCTTTTAAAAAGCTGTCGCCAAAAAAATCGCCAACATCAATATTTTGTCGCCAATTTTCAAAAAGTGTCGCCATAACAAGTAGTGTACATTTTTCCAAGTGTTAATTTAGTCTATTAATGTAAAAGGCAATGAAAATGACAAAAGATGGATTAATTAAATGAATACTTTAATTACAACAAGCATTAACAAAATGTTACAAAGTGTTACGTGAAGATCCGTCGCGATTTTACGGCTGCCCACTTGCTGAATGCAGTTTCAAAGTCAAAATTTTCATATCGGTACATGCTGATTCTCATTAAATTCTCGAGAGATGAGATGCCGAGTTTATTTCTGATGTCAGTTTTTATGAGGTTCATCTTACTGAATCCTCGTTCACAGTCAACAGTGCTGACAGGTGACACCAGTAGTCTCTCAGCAGCCGCAGATGCGCAAGGGTATATTGTCCTGGATCTCACTGCCAACTGAATCAGATCCTTAACACCTCTATACACCTTACCATTCCTGAGAACTTGAACCCTAGCATAAGCCACAAAGCCAGCCAAGTCCTGACTAACCTCTGACTGATTACCTAGCCCACAAGTAGACAAGTAATCTGAAACAATGCCTGAAACCTCTGAAAGAATGGAACTGATAGCCTGTGAACCATTCAAATAGGGATCAAACAACTTGGTTAGAGCACTCAAAACTATCGAATCACCCTCCTCCGTGAACCTTGCTTTTAGATTATCTATAACAATATCTATAAATTTGGCACAAGACAATGCAGCCTCTGACCTTTGCTTAGCATTATCACTAATTGTATGGCCTTTGTACTCAAAAGTACATAAACCTGATGAATCTAAACTTGGTTCTGCTGGAATCTCAGAAAGAAACCTAGAAACGTTACTACCAGACTCTAACCTCAGATTTTCAAGAAGCTCAACAGTGGAGTGGAGAAGGGGATTAACCTCGGTAAAGTCAATATCAGATCTCTGATAAGCTTGACACAGAACTGCCAAAGGCCTGAGAATGTCAGCCATATAGTGTGCTGTATAAACAAATTTGAAACAAGCAATGGGCTTATACATTGCAAGAGCCTTTGCAGAGTTGTCTTCCAAGAAGACACTAACTAGAGCTTGAAAATTATCAACAACTGCCTGTACACTACCTTCAAAACTCAGCCACCTTGTGTGGAATACCTGATGCAAGCGAGTGTGAGAAGACTCTAACACTGACTGAATTGCCTCAAGTCTACACATATTACGAGGGGAATAGGCAAAATACTTGTACATATTATTCAGTATATCTTGAAACTTAACCAAGTATCTAACCTCGTCAGCTGCAGCGCCTGTACCCAGCGCTAACCGATGTGCAATGCAGTGAGTTGCAAGCAAACCTTTAGTAGCCTCCTTCAACCTGGTAACAACACCACTCTTGCAACCCAACATGACTGCAGCACCATCCGTTGATACACCAATCAGATTGTCCAGACTAAAACCAAATGACTGAATTAAACCTAACAACTCTGAATATATAGATTCTGCATTTGCGGTTTGAAGCTGACGAATACCTAGAAATTGAGTCACTCGTTGAACACTGCCAGCCAAATTAGTTAGGTACCTAACATAAACAATCAAATTCTGATGTACTGAAACATCTGTGCTCTCGTCAAGCATGACGCTGTAAACACGAGATTCCTTAACCTCGGTAGCCATCTCATCAACTATTACATCAGCCAACGACTGCTGAAACTCACTGGTGCTTCCGTGACCGTCATACGATGTGTGCTTATCTACTTTGAGGTCTGAGAGTTGGGTGGCGCCCTGAAATAGAAATAATCATTAATTTTGTATGCCATAAATATTTCATTTATTATTATACATGTTCTGACCGTGTGTGCGTGTGTGTATATATATATATATATATATATATATATATGATTAACAAAAAGTGGCATTTATACAACAATCACGGTGTACTACAGTAATATCACATTGAATATATTAGGGTTATACATGTGTTTTTTTCCTTATGTTACTGTCATTTAAATACATAGAATATTACTGTTAACAAGCTATAATATTCTCAATACCTGTGTGATACACAACTGGTGCAGCTTTGGGACAATTGTATTAGCCAGGTTGTAGTAAGCCGCAAAGAAAGTGTTCCGCATAGCACTAATAATAGCAATTTTGCTTTTGCTAATGGCAGTGATCTTTGCTGCTTTCATGGTGCTGGCATCCCGCATCACCGTTTGTGCACATGTATGACTGTTGTTACCTGAGGAAGAAAAAAATGCATTATCAACTTTAGTTGACATTTTAATAACAATAAAACCCTATGATCGTACATTGCAATATAAGATAATTGACGTATAATGTGGCCATCGATTGCATGCATTCCATAATTAAATGCACCCCCCCTCCCCAGAGCTTGTAGTGAATTGCTTCCTAAATCCCAAGAATGATCACTGAATGCTGTATAAATTTTCTCAACAAGCAAAATAGGATCTCCATTCCCACGAATGAAACTTACACGAGTTAACAACTTGGCAATATTGGACCGTATATATAAGCATAAATTCACACCCAATTTATGGATTCTTTCACTCCTGTATTTTGAGAAATAAATAATTATTTTTAATTATGCAAACTTGATTTTTTTTTGTTGCTATTTCTTGTTGTGGAGTTTAAGTCTCTGTGGGATTGATGGCAAAGAAAAAGGTCAATGAGTAAAATGCAAAAATATTACTTACCCCGCCTGGATTCATGTTTGGTGACGCACTCCTTCTTCAAAATATCACAGCCAGTTGTAAATGAATTTACAAACTTTGCCTTGATACATACATCACAGAACATCTGTTTTAACTTTGGATCATATCTGAGCCACGGACGCCCAAGTTTCCAACTGTCTTGAAATTTTCGGGACTTGTTGCCCCGTTCATCGTAATGTGGTGTTGCACTTGAAGCGCTACATGTAGATGATGTTGGACTGCAAGGTTTATCATCGGGTCCAGTGATTGTTTTCTCTGATGAATTTGCACTAAATCCAAACGCTGTTAATTTTTGTAACTTAGGATGAGATCATGAAATCGCAACGTCTAACTTGCGTTTGCTCATGATAATGTTGCACTGGCGAAGATATAATTATAATTTAGATTTTTTTTCCATTTGCTTTCTATTTATACACTGTAGTCGGTACTTCAAAGGTTATCAGTTTTCTATGAAGGTTCAGAAAAACTATTGTATTGGTATATGTAAAAAAACAACAGAAGGATTAGCCATTCAATTAAATTGTTTCTGTTCTATTCGCGTCTTCATAAGTCGGTCAGTTGTAGGTATAGTACGGTAGCATGATTGACTGTATCACAGCATACAGTACTCAGCCCAGATGTCGGCATAAGCAGATTATGATGTAACAATGCACTGTAAAGATGGGATGATCAATACGAACAAAGGATTGTTTGTGTAACAAATTAATTCCAATGCATTGCTTAGTCAGGTTTGTGGCTTCCTTTCGTTCTCCCATTTAATTTATTCAGTCCAAATCCATGATTGTATGTACAAATTAAATAACCAGAAAGTCTGTCGCCAAAAAAATCGCCAGATGGGATATTTTTGTCGCCAATAAGGGAAAAAAATCGCAATTTGCGACATTGGCGAAGCCCAGCGCGATCTCTGCTTGAGACCTCTACAATACAAGATAAAGATGTATAATTATAAACTTCGGAAACACCTGGTGTGGTGCTTGATACTCATAACATTGTTAGTAAAATGTTTGAAATTTCCTGCCATCAAGGTGGGGTAATGGCTGGGGAGGCTGTGTAGTCTTAGAAAACCACCTTTAAAAATCACTCACATCTTAACTCTTCCTCTACCAAATAGTGGCTACCATATGTAGACTATGATGTGCTGAGAAATGATGATAAACCCACAAAACGAAAGCATTCTGCCAACATGGCAAGAAGCAACAGTGATACCACAGTCTGAACCATACTGGCTCACTCAGTTATTGACCTATATAAGTGCTTGGATAACTATAAAATTATAAATTTCTCAGGTATCTTGAATCCAACAAACTACCATCAGACTTTTAATGTGGATTAAGAAAATGAAATACAATGGACCATCCATCTAAACTGAAAACATTAATTAAAAAAGTATTCATAAAGAAATAACAAATTGTAGCCACCTTTGCTATATGGGAGAAAACTTGGGGCACCATATGGAAGTTTAACAGTGTAATGAATAAGCCAATGTATAACTTTGTTTCTAAATGTTTCCAACCTGTTTTGATTCGGGAGCTGCAGTAGCCAAGTGGTTAGTATGTCATACTCACAACCAATATGGTGCGGGTTATACCATGGTGTATCCTTGGGCAAGGCATTTTACTCGAAATGCCTGATTACCTACTTGACTGTGTTGCTTTACTATAAAATAACAAACCTATCTTGATCAGACGTTTTTGGAAAGATATATATATATATATATATATATATATATATATATATATATATATATATATATATATATATATATATATTTCTCAATTAAGATAGGTACCACACTTTCTAAAAGTTTTCCTTAGGATACAGATGTGCAAAAAAAGGTCTGCATATTGTCAGTCAGTAAATTTCTTGTAGGAATAAATAAGAAGGGACTCGGCAGATACCATTTATGTCACCAGGGTGGCAGATGTGGTGCAGTTATATTGCAAAATAAGCCTGTAAAGCATATGTTGACTGGCCTAAAGGGGGGCAGAGTTAAAATAGTTCCCTGTTTAGGGGGAGAGTTGTATCGTTTCTATGGCACGAACTGCTGGCGGTACGTAAACCTAATTAAGAGAAACCATGCAGATGTGTGATTTATAGATATTGGGCAGTCTAGAGATATATGGTCTTGCATAAATTAGAGTAAAGTTGATGGAAATGTCAGGCTTTCTAATTTACAACTTAAGTTGTATAGAAGTCTTTGGAAATTTGCAGTAAACTTATGACTTCTGACAGGAATTGCACCAAGGTTTGACAACCGCTTAGTCAAGTAAAGACCCCTGGTGTTTAACGATACATACATACATTACATTACATTACATACATACATATATACATACATACATACATACATACATACATACATACATACATACATACATACATACATACATACATACATACATACATACATAACATAACATAACATAACATAACATAACATAACATAACATTACTCTCTACCATACCATGAATTGGCAATCGATACTAAGGTTACAGCATTGTACTACACTGCATTAAATAGAGATAAGGACACTCAGCTATACCCTTAAATGCATTTAATACAAAAGTCTGATCATTATTATCACATTTTGTTTTTTTCCACTATGTAGAGGTATGTACAGGAGACCTGTTTATAAGAAATCTCAAACAGCAAAATCATTCAAGTAAAATTTGGTTGGAACAGGAAAGTGCAACACTTTGCTGTATTTTGTGTTTTCTAAATATGGTTTCATATAAATGGGGTACAGTGTACTATATATGCATTTGTTTGTCACACTATTTCAGATTATTTGTGTGTTGGAGCAGAGCTTGGACAAGGTCACCAGTGTGCTGTTTATCCTACTGTTATTGTTTGGTACAACCCTTATTTCAGTCATTGCAGCCATACAGGTGTGTTATTTATTTCTCTTTCAGTCCCATTTCAATTACTTGCTTTTAGATAAGTTGTTTACATATTGCTTTCTAATCATTGTTCTAAATAAAGGTAAACTTCACAAAATCTAGTATAGTCATCAGCAGGGTAGTGCAGTACTCAGATATTTTATATTTCATGTTTTACACTCTCAGCTCATGCTCCACTCAATCTGAATTGATAGTAAATATTCCCAAAATAGTAGACACAGGATTATGTGTGAAAACTACAATATCTAATGTTGTTTTTTCATCATTGTTCACAACCACCTGCATTCAAGGTTGACACTCTAATCACTAGACCACCAGAGCAGTGTGTTAAATGAAGAAATAATTAGTGTAATTAGGTCATCTTGGCCATCAAAGGAGTTAAGCATGGAAACAATTTGCATATTTAGGTTATGTAGGCCAAAAGAGAAGTTAAGGATGGACACAGCATTTTTAGGTTATGTAGGCCATCAGATAAGTTAAGCATGGAAGTGTATTTTTGGTTATGTGGGTCATCAAAGAAGTTAAGCATGGAAACAATTAGCATATTTAGGTCATGTAGGCCATCAAAGAAGTTAAGGTTGGATATTAATTAGCGCGTTAAGGTTATGGAGGCCATCAAAGAAGTTATAATATTCTAATTATTTCGTTGATGGTGTAATTACAGATACAGCAGGAAAGCATGTATCTGGTGAGCACCACAAGTAATTTGCTGAATGAGACACTTCATCCAGAGATTAGCCAGTAAATCTCTTTTTCTATCTTTCTTTCTTACTTTCACTGTCATCACCTTTCTCTACTCTTTCTCTCGTGGTATATTACTCTTTTCTTGGTAGTGAAGCATTTACTTTCAGTAACAACTTCCCATATTATTATGCATTTTAACAAACATTTCACTTTAAATGTTAGTTTTCATAATCAGTATTAACTTGAGTTTGAATATTTGACCACGTGAAGATTAAATATCAAAGTACGATTTATACTTGCCTATAAATCTAGTCAAACAGAAAATAACAAAGATCCATATTAACTGTAGCATAATACACTGCAGATCAGGGTCTGTGTAGTTTGTTTTACCGATTATTCCCAACAAACTGCACAGACTGATCTGTCTGCAAATCATGTGATGGCATATCTGGGTTTGTGCAGTTTGCAGTTGGACTCAACTTACAAGCGAGTACATACAGTGTTTGAATTTATGGCTTTCAGATGGCAGTAGGTTTAAGTCAACCAGTAATTATTAGGGTAAGATGTGAAATGTTATCGCCAGAAAGTTTTATATGTATTATCTCATTGAAAGTCTTAGTACAGTCAAACTTCCATTTACGTTGACTGAATAAAAGGCATCCACATAAATAGATTCAGTTTAGTGCTTTACAGCAATGCAACACAAGCAGGTTACTGTAAAGAAATTGGAGAAAGTACTTTACCCAAGGACACATGATGGTAGCTGACCCAGGGTTAAATTTGAACCAGCACTAATTTATTCTTGTGACCAACATGCTAACTACTGAGTCACTGCAGCTCCCAACATAATACTGAGTGTGATAGTTTGAGTAATGGACAAAATGTATGGAAAATAATTTACATTTCATTGAGAATAATTATTTACTAGAAAATTTGCTTTATTTTCCTTTATTACATTTTTATGATTTGGGGAAGAAATATGAATTTAATTGATCTGGATAGCATTTATATCTTACTGGACAATCATGGTAGGACATTGTTGTCTCTTATCTATCAACAACATTTATGTTGAGTGTTAAAATACTTGCAAGTGCGGTGAGGGGAATTCCTCAACATACGTAATCAAGTGAGACTTTAGGTTCTGTGGAACATTTGTTTTTCATTGCAAAGTTTTATTATGTGGCAAATCCTAATTTCATGCAAGTTGAAAATACTGTATGGTTTTGATTCAGTTTTTAATACTTTTCTTTCTCATAAAATTATCAAATAAAAAAACATTTGATTATCGTTATAGATGGTTGCCCAACAGTGATGTCATGCAGACTGCAGTCGACTCAATGGTTGGCAATGCCTACTTGTATGGCAGGAACTGGATTGCTGGCAAGGTAAATTGATCTGACCTTAGATGTACTAAAACTTATGTACTTTCTTGTTTTGTTTCCAGCTGGTGGAAAGAATGAGTTTCGTGTGGCATAGGTTGTTGGCTGGTTGTCGTAGGGTTTAACGCCATTTTCAGCACACTATAGGCTATACATGGCATCCAGTATTAATAGTGGAGGAAGAACCCAGGAAAACCACTGGAAAGAACCACCAACCCACAAGAAGCTACTGACAAGCTTTCTCACATACCCACATTGGCAGAATCCGAGACTGGAACCCATGCAGACAGAAGTGAGATGGCAGTGATCCATAACAGATAGCACTTTAGACACTCAGCCACTCAGGGTCCCTTGTGTGGCATAGGGATGTGTTGGAGATATCAGGTTCAGGTCTGTTCATAAGTCAAGTCAGATGAGTTCTTTTCCCAATTTGTAGCAAAACAAGAATGTTGTTTTTAATTGACTCCCGCTTTTATGCTTTTGAAATATTTTGTCTTTACTGTATGAATGAAATTAAAAACAATTGGTATTGTTTTACTACATCTAAAAGTGTCAGCATGTGGTTGTCAGAGAAGATGCCAGGGCTTGGAATGAGACTATGGAAATACAGATTGAACAGCTGTATCAATTGAAAGAGTGAGCATATAAAGATCAGTGAGTATGTAAGAAAATATCGTAGTCTTACCAGTGTTTGAGTCATCAAATGTTTTACTCAGTGTCAGTACTTACTGTCATACTTTATTATGTAATTTGATCTTTGATGCTGAAGAAAACAAAAAGGCAGGGATCCAACATAGAAGCACATAGACACAAAGTGAATGTGTGAACACTGTTTGCCATCTGTAGTGAACAAATCCTGTTTATGAGTGTTCATAAATAGTTTGCGTTTACTATGGTTTTGTGAAATCTATTCTTATATTGAAAAATTACAGTGACTTAACATTTTATTTAAGTTTGTTTTAAAAACAATTATTATAGATCTTGTGGTTGCTAAAAACCATGATTTTAAGGACCCAATGCATAAAAAGATATCATGATGGACACTACCAAAAAAATGTTTATTCAATCAATAAGGGAATTCATAGTATTCAGGGACTGGATCCTTTTGATCACAGTATGAAGGTAATCAAGCCTGATTGGCATGGTCTGCATCTGTGTAATTAATGCCTGTAACCTGGTAATCAAGGTCATTAGCCTGATTGGCAGGGTCTGCATCTGTGTAATGAAGGCCTGTAACCTGGTAATCAAGGTCAGTAGTCTGATTGGCAGGGTCAGTATCTGTGTAATGAAGGCCTGTAACCTGGTAATCAAGGTCAGTAGCCTGATTGGCAGGGTCAGTATCTGTGTAATGAAGGCCTGTAACCTGGTAATCAAGGTCAGTAGCCTGATTGGCAGGGTCAGTATCTGTGTAATGAAGGCTTGTAACCAGGTAATCAATGACAGTAGCCTGATTGGCAGAGTCAGTATCTGTGTAATGAAGGCCTGTAACCTGGTAATCAAGGTCAGTAGCCTGATTGGCAGGGTCTGCATCTCTGTAATTAAGGCCTGTAACCTGGTAATCAAGGTCATTAGCCTGATTGGCAGGGTCAGTATCTGTGTAATGAAGGCCTGTAACCTTGTAATCAAGGTCAGTAACCTGATTGGCAGGGTCAGTATCTGTGTAATGAAGGCCTGTAACCTGGTAATCAAGGTCAGTAGCCTGATTGGCAGGGTCTGCATCTGTGTAATGAAGGCCTGTAACCTTGTAATCAGGATCAGTAGCCTGATTGGCATGGTCTGCATCTGTAATGAAGGCCTGTAACCTAGTAATCAAGGTCATTAGCCTGATTGGCAGGGTCAGTATCTGTGTAATGAAGGCCTGTAACCTGGTAATCAAGGTCAGTAGCCTGATTGGCATGGTCTGCATCTCTGTAATTAAGGCCTGCAACCTGCTGATTGGCAGGGTCTGCATCTCTGTAATTAAGGCCTGCAACCTGGTAATTAAGGTCAGTAGCCTGATTCACAGGGTCTGTAGCTGGGTAATTTAAGGCCTGCAGCCTGTTATTTAAGGTTATTAACAAGATTGGCATGTTCTGCATATGTGTAATTATGGCCTGTAACCTGGATATCATGCTTTCTAGTATGGTTGTCAAAATATGTTTCCTGGTAATCAAGGCTTGTAACATGGTAGTTGGGATCTGTACCCTGATAGTCATGGCCTGTATCATGGTAACCAAGGCTTGTGACATGGTAGTCAGGATCTGTAGCCATGTAGTCAGGGCCTGTATCCTGGTAACCAAGGCTTGTGACATGGTAGTTGCGATCTGTACCCTGGTAATCAAGGCCTATATCCTGGTAACCAAGGCTTGTGACATGGTAGTCAGGATCTGTAGCCAGGTAGTCAGGGCCTGTATCCTGGTAACCAAGGCTTGTGACATGGTAGTTGTGATCTGTACCCTGGTAATCAAGGCCTGTATCCTGGTAACCAAGGCTTGTGACATGGTAGTCAGGATCTGTAGCCAGGTAGTCAGGGCCTGTATCCTGGTAATCATTGCTTGCAACAATTTAGTCTGAATCATTATGTAGTCTGTTATTCAAGTCAATGATTTGTAGATTCTTAATCATGGTGAGTAACCTGTATATATTTTGTTGTTGACATGCTTGTTGATACTCATTGGTCCTAGAAATAAAAATTATTGAACTTTTGTCATAATTTTCATGTAAAATGACAGCTACTGATCATGTTCATAGGTGCGGGACCTTGTGAATGGGGAGTCAGATAACAACACCCATATCGAAACCAAGGTCCTGGAGATCTGGGATGGACTGTATGACAGCTGGCTTGCCAGGGTGAGTACACCTTACCAGAAGTTTCAGATATCTGCATGAGTGATAAATTATATTCTGAAATATTTTGGATTAGCATTGTCAGATGTTTGTGATGTCTTTGAAGTAGAACTTCTTTTTCCTTAAAATCCTGACCTGGCTTGCCTCGTGCTCATAGCAGACATGATTTTTCTGTTTTAAAGTGGAATTCTGCTTTTCTCCTGACTTTAATCAGATTTTTCTTGAAATAGTCCATTTTTTATATTATGTCCGATCCAGTTATTAAAAAAATGGCCTGTTCAGTCCCATTCTGCAAAGATCCATAAAAAATATTCATTATATATATTAGTTAACACACGACTCTCATAAAGAGTAATCTGTTTGATCAAAGGTTTAAATTTATCCAAGAAACTCTCGATAAAATATTTTTCAGCTTTTTTTATGGAAGACCAAAAATTCATGTCTGTCATAACAAAACATTCTTTTAACTCCTGTGCAAAATGCAATATTTTATTTCCATTTATTGAAGGCGAGTTTTGCTAGTAATTTTTCATAGCTTAGTCTCGGCATAAGAGTCTGTAATACAAGTTAGCTGAACAACTTTTTTAACTCACATAGCTGTAATGCCATTTTTATCTTTAAAAACTGCTCGAACAACTTACGACACATTGGGGTCTGTATCCAGCATTTTTACTTGTATTTTTTAAAATAGAAAAGTTTTCTATTCAGTTTCTTACAACAACAGGATAACAGCAATTCCTGAACTTGAATCATTTAAAGTTTGTACCAGAGATATTTAAAAATAGAAATGGAAAAGGATGTTTTTAATGAAAACAATAAATGCTTGACAAATTTTAATCATAATTTAATGGGATTGTCCTGCAATCATGATCTTTTTTCTGTGAAGATTTACTGTTAATCACCTGTTACAGTTATCATTTAATCTGATAGCTGTATGATTTGCAGGCACACTTTGGCATCTTTTCTTACAGTACTTTGATTATTGTGACTTATTTTCATTTTTATGTGTACTAAAACACACATGGGTTTGGTTAGTTAAGCACATCATTTTCTGTCACCATCGGCTCCATTTTGATAAATCAGCATTTTTTTGGCACGCTTCTGTTTCGTGGTACATGTATATTATGTTTGCTCTGATCTTCAAAACATGGGATTGAGTCAGTCTGTATTCATTGTAAGTTATTTGGGGACTAAATTCTGTTTCATCCAATTGCACTGTATGCCAAGCATTTGAGTGTTAAGATAATTTATACCTGTTTGCTTGAATGATATATCTTTCTGCCCATTTACTTGAATGTTGCCTTTTCATAGATTGTTTGAATACTGCTTCCTTGTTCCAGTTTGTGCCTCTTGATACCACTTTATGTTAGTTGCTTGGGTGCTGCCACATTATGTCATTTTGTGCCTCTTTATGCCAGATTACTTGAGTGCTTTTACTTTAGATTATTTAAATGTTGTTTCTTTATGCCAGATTACTTGAGTGTTTTCATTTTAGGATAGACTACATAAATGTTGTTCCTTTATGCCAGATTACTTGAGTGTTTTTACTTTAGATTATTTAAATGTTGTTTCTTTATGCCAGATTACTTGAGTGTTTTCATTTTAGGATAGACTACATAAATGTTGTTTCTTTATGCCAGATTACTTGAATGCTTGTACTTTAGATTATTTAAATGTTGTTTCTTTTTGCCAGATTACTTGAGTGTTTTCATTTTAGGATAGATTACATAAATGTTGTTTCTTTATGCCAGATTACTTGAATGCTTGTACTTTAGATTATTTAAATGTTGTTTCTTTTTGCCAGATTACTTGAGTGTTTTCATTTTAGGATAGATTACATAAATGTTGTTTCTTTATGCCAGATTACTTTAGTGTTTTTACTTTAGATTATTTAAATGTTGTTTCTTTATGCCAGATTACTTGAGTGTTTTCATTTTAGGATAGACTACATAAATGTTGTTTCTTTATGCCAGATTCCTTGAACTACTGATAAATTTATGCTAGTTTCTTTGAATGCTGCCTTTTTAATGACATTTTTTGCCTGTCTATGCTGATTACTTGAATGCTTCCTCTCTAAGCCAGTTACTTAAAGGCTGTATGTCAAGTTGCTTCAATGTGATCTCTTCATGCCAGATTGTTTTATGCTAGTTTGCTTAAACACTGGTTTGTTTCAAGTTGTCTTGAAGGCTGTATCTTGTTTCCAGTTAATTTTAATGTTTTATGTTGATGCCAGTTGGCTTGAATGCTGTAAATGGATTCCAGTTTGCTTGAATGCAGTATCTTGATGCCAGTTGGCTTGAATGCTATATCTTGATTCCAGTTGGCTTGAATGCTATATCTTGATTCCAGTTGGCTTGAATGCTATATCTTGATGCCAGTTGACTTGAATGTTGTATCTTGATACCAGTTAACTTGAATGTTGTATCTTGATGCCAGTTGACTTGAATGTTGTAGCTTGATGCCAGTTAACTTGAATGTTGTATCATGATGCCAATTGACTTGAATGTTGTATTTTGATGCTAGTTGACTTGAATGTTGTATCTTGATGCCAGTTGACTTGAATGTTGTAGCTTGATGCCAGTTGACTTGAATGTTGTAGCTTGATGCCAGTTAACTTGAATGTTGTATCTTGGTGCCAGTTGCCTTGAATGTTGTAGCTTGATGCCAGTTATCTTGAATGTTGTATCTTGATGCCAGTTAACTTGAATGTTGTATCTTGGTGCCAGTTGACTTGAATGTTGTAACTTGATGCCAGTTAACTTGAATGTTGTATCTTGATGCCAGTTAACTTGAATAATGTATCTTGGTGCCAGTTGACTTGAATGTTGTAACTTGATGCCAGTTAACTTGAATGTTGTATCTTGATACCAGTTAACTTGAATGTTGTATCTTGATGCTAGTTGGCTTGAATGCTGTATTTTGATGCTAGTTGACTTGACTGCTATATCTTGATGCCAGCTGAGTTGAATGCTTTTGTTTCTATGCCTTTTGGATTTAATGCTGTATCTTGATGCCAGTTGGCTTGAATACTTTGTCGTGGCTTGAATGCTGTAGCTTTATGCCTGTTTATCTAAAGCCATATCTTTATGCTTGCTTGTTTGAAAGCACTATCAGTAATGCCAGTTTAGTTTGCATGTGCTATCTTTAATGCCAGTTTGTTTAAATGCTACCTTGCTTTGATTCTTTGTCATCACAAACTGGGCATGCTGCTCCTGAATTTTGTTGCCATTTTTTTAAATATTATTTTAAAATTTTTTTTTTTTACAAACTTTGATCTTATTTGCTTTGGATGTGCCTTTTTAAACTTTAATAATTTACATTTCAGCAGAAATGAGGTTTTCCAATTTACCATGTCAGGCATTGTGATATATATTTGTTGTCTTGATAGGGCTAAGTTTTTTAGTTTACTCTTTGGGAAATACTAGTTTATTCAGCTCTGAGTCATGGAAGTCACCAAACATAAATCATTAGGTTCTTTCAAGTTTGCTAAGATTTCCATTCTGCATATCCATCATTTTTGAAATATGACATTCAAAATACTTGTCTTGCCCTCTGGATTATTATTGTGCAAATTGAAATAATTATTTCTCCTTTGAATACGTTCCCCAATCACATTACTTTAGGGATATTAGCCTGCTACCTCGCGAATCCAGCCCTACCAAAAGACGAAAATTCGTCTTTCCTGTCTATGTCATATAGACAAAGGGCAATAACTCTTGCCCATTACCTCCCCTTGCCGCCCGTTAGGTGTCGCTTCTTTAGTTTTTTAGCTTCGCTTACGCGAAAACACGTACAATTAGACCTCCAATGAATCCAAGCCATCTTAGTGTAAATTCTGACCATCCGAAGTTAAATTTGGAATTACTGTGTTGGATAATCATTCCTCTACAGGTCGTATACATTATTTTACAATATTTTCCAATTTGAGTGACTTTGTCACCTTTTCTAGACTTCGGACCAGGTTGCAACGTGGTCAAAGCATGTAATACATGTAGCACTCAATAATTTCGCTTATTCCGTATGTAACGTTTACGATATTAGCGACTAATAACGTGCTGCATTGATAATGTGTGCTGTATTTATCTTCTTTGACGTTTCAGTAGACTTCAAAAAAGTCTTTGAATGACCAATTGCGACTATTTAATGGCGGACTTCGTGTTGTAGTCACGAATTCACGCGACACTTAATCATTTCACTTCCTCCGTTAGTTACGGTTATGGAATAGCGACTTAATAGCGTACTGAATTGTTAATTTGTGCTTTGTTTATCTTCTTTCCGTTTCAGTAGACTTCGTCTCTGAACGACCAGTTGCGACTATTTAATGGCGGAATTTCGTGTTGTAGTCACGAATTCACACGACACTTAATCATTTCGCTTCCTCCGTTAGTTACTGTTATGGAATAGCGACTTAATAGCGTACTGATTGTTAATTTGTGCTTTGTTTATCTTCTTTCCGTTTCAGTAGACTTCGTCTCTGAACGACCAGTTGCGACTATTTAATGGCGGAATTTTGTGTTGTAGTCACGAATTCACGCGACACTTAATCATTTCGCTTCCTTCGTTAGTTACGGTTATGGAATAGCGACTTAATAGCGTACTGAATTGTTAATTTGTGCTTTGTTTATCATCTTTTCGTTTCAGTAGACTTCGTCTTGAACGACCTATTGCAACATGCTCACGGTGATAACTAGTGTGGTCATTAAGAGTTAACATGGCACGGAATAATTTGACTACTCCGTTAATAACGGTTATAGTATTATCGAATTAATAATATGCTGAATTTTTTTAATCTGTGCTTTGTTCTCTTCTTTTTTCGTTTCAGTAGCAAAGTCGACAACGAAGGCATGAATGGCAAAATGGGTGTTGGCAATGTGGAAATGGAGGAAATTATGTTGACATGGTTTAGGCTGCCCAGTGGATGTAAATTTCACCGCAGGTCCGTGCATGGCTTTCGGGCCTGTAAGTCCGGACGCATGGAGTCTAGGCTGGATCAATTGGATCCATTTTATTATGCACTTTCGCCGGCCGTCCAGCCGTCCGTCCAGCCGACACCGTCAGTTCAGCCGGCACTTCAGCAGGCACCAACCGGCACTAGCCATACATCCGGCACCGTCCGTTCAGCCCAAATGGCACCGGACGGCCAGCCGACCTTCCAGCTGGCATCAACAGGCACCGGCCGTTCAGCCCAAATGGCACCGGCCGGCCAGCCGACCTTCCAGCCTGCATCAACAGGCACCGGCCGTCCACCCGGCAACGACCGTTTAGCCCAAATGGCACCAGCCGTCCAGCCGACCTTCCAGCCGGCATCAACCGGCACCGGCTGTCCATCCGACAACGACCGTTCAGCCCAAATGGCACCGGTCGTCCAGCCGACCTTCCAGCCTGCATCAACAGGCACCGGCCATCCACCCGGCAACGACCGTTCAGACCAAATGGTACCGGTCGTCCAGTCGACCTTCCAGCCGGCATCAACCGGCACCGGCCGTCCATCCGGCAACGACCGTTCAGCCCAAATGGCACCGGTCGTCCAGCCGACCTTCCAGCCGGCATCAACCTATGCAGGCCGTCAATCCGGAAACGGCCGTTCAGCCCAAATGGCACCGGTCGTCCAGCCGACCTTCCAGCCGGCATCAACCTGCACCGGCCGTCCATCCGGCAACGACTGTTCAGCCCAAATGGTACCGGTCGTGCAACCGACCTTCCAGCCGGCATCAACCTGCACCGGCCGTCCATCCGGCAACGACCGCTCAGCCCAAATGGCACCGGTCTTCCAGCCGACATCAACCTGCACCGGCTGTACATTTGATTTACGGAGATTATAGTGATGTACCCGTCAGTCAATCTGTACTACTGGTTACATATCACTACCATGAGAGAGATGTTATAGATGTATCTCCGTCCAATCAGACCATTCGAGAGGCAGGTGCCGGTCATAGCCGGACCTTCGCCGACATTCCGGCCGACCATATACCAGACAAATCAGTCGGTATCGCCGGTGTACACCTCCCGTCACGTCAAATACGTGTCGGTGTGATTTTAAAACAAGGGAGAATTAGTGACATTATCAGAGATGACGGAATTGAGTTATCTATGCCACTTGGTATGCGCTACCCAGATATGGCAGCTTTACCAGAACAGGACTTTCAGGCCGACCATTCGTCAGTTCAATCAGCCGTTAGTGCCGGCCGTCCATATGTTCACGGCTTCTCCACAAGGGAGATTTAGTGAAAGTGTCAATTATGACAGAATTGCGTCATCTAGGTCACCTGGTATGCTGTACAGATATGCAAGCTATACCAGAACCAACATTCCCTCTGAGCGAATGGTAGATGGGTGCACAGTGCTGGCCGCACTACATAAGCATTATGTAATTATTATTACCTTCTAGCCGGCACCGGGCGTCCATCCGGCAATGACCGTTCAGCCATATGGCACCGGTCATCCAGCCGGCACTAACCGGCACCGGGCGTCGATCCGGCAATGACCGTTCAACCCAAATGGCACCGGTTGTCCAGCCAAGCTTCCAGCCGACACTTGCCGGCACTGACAGTCCATCCGGCTCCGGCCGTCCAGCCCAACAGGCACCGGTCGTCCAACCGTATGGAGATTTTAGTCATATACCAGTCCGTCCGACTGTACCGCTGTACCAGCACGGGGACTTTTATCATACCGCAATCCGCACAAATCGGATTGACGAAGATTCTAGTGATGTTTCCGTCTGTCAATCCGTACTACCGGTTACATATCACTACCATGACTCTAATGTTGGCGATGAATCTCTCGATCAAACCCGACCATTCGAGCGGTCGGTGCCGGTCATAGCCGGCCCGTCGCAGGCGTTCAGGCCAAACATATACCAATCAATTCATTCGGCATTGCCGGCCGTCCATAGGCTATCAACTCATCCACAAGGGAGAGTGAATGCCTTTTTTAGAGATGACGGAATCGAGTCATCTATGCCACCTGGTATGCATTACCCCGATATGGATGCTTTACTAGAGCAAGATTATGCACATAGTGAGTGCGATGAATCACAGGCAAATCAGCTGTATGCAGATCCAACTATGGAACGGACTGAGTTCAGCTTCAAAGCCGCAGTGGAGGAAATTTTTAGGGTGTTAAGGCCCCTTCAGAATGCCCTCCACCTCCTGCTGCAATTACCGACTATAGGGTTAGTGCGTCGGTCGATCTGGATGAAGGGGAAGAGATTCTATCCTTCCGCCTCCTTCCCCAGTCGACAAAATTAAGGAAATTAATGACCGTCTGTCGACACGTATAGGGGATCCAGGAAATGCTAAGGCGTTCTTTTCTGAAAGCCAAGTACCAGCGTAGTTTTCAGGTCGATGGTACAAAACTCACTCCGATGCGTTCAGTACTGAGGTCCTGGCTCGGGATAAAATAGGGCAGCAGTCCATATGTCTGCGGCATTGTCTTATAAAGTGGACAAAACTGTGTTCAATGCCACGTCCAAGCTGGTTCGAATGTAGTCGCTACGTCTTCACTGTTAGACCTAGCCTCCCTAGCCATTTTCAGGATCGCTGAAAAATCTGGCAATGAACATGCTTGGGATTCGACGGCCCGGTTAGCTAGGGTTCTTAACAGGGCAGCTCACCATTCCATGGCCAATGCGCTGACTGCTTCTGCCAACCTAGACCTGATACGTCGTGACGCATGTCTGAAGGGCACGTCGCTTAAACCCCATCATAAGCTGGCTAGATATGACCGACGCACATTTCACGTCCCTATCCCACGAGTAGCGGACATTCTCCGTTGTGCTTGTCGGGACTAGGCTTATCAGTTCCATGTCATACCTTTTGGCCTAAATTTAAGCACTTGGGCTAGTACCAAGGTTATGGGTTACGTCGTCACCCTGTTCCGCTCGACTTCATCTATTGCGTCGGCAGTATATTTGGATGACATCCTCCAGAAACATCTGTCAAGTTCTATTCTGCTCAAAGGCAGAAACGATCTTATATCACTTTACGTCATATAGGCTTTCTCGTGAACTGGATAAAGTTTGATCTCTGTCCAATCCGGATTTTGGTCCATCTGGGTGTAAAGTTTCTCCCGATCTGAATCTGGTAAGGCTTCCTCGAGTTTGCGATTATCCAGATAATTGCACTCGTAGAGTCCGTTTCCGACAGGATGCGCATTTTAGCGAGAGAGTTGCAGATCCTCGGATTATTCAATGCGGCAGCAGACTTGATCCCGATCAGCCGTCCTTTTATGCGCCCTTTACAAAGGACGTTGCTAGCGTAATTGCGCTCTTTTCAAGTCCCTTCGATCCCAGAAAACAGTCATGCTCACGCCAGAGATACAATCATTCTTGAGTCAATGGCACAACCCCTGTAGGCTGTCCACAGGGATTACTCTGGAGATACCCCAAGGGGATAACAGTATGTTCCGCCACTAATACCTATGGTTGGGGTGCCCACCTGTTGCCGAACTTCGATACTGTCAGCGGCACGTGGGTGCCAGGGGCGAGCCCTTTCCACATCAACCTTTCAGAAATAACGGCTGTCATCAATGCCTTTCATTTCGGGCAGGATCAACTCTTATTACAAACTGCCCTCATTATGTCAGACAACATTGTGGTGGTGCCTTGCCTCAAAACAAGGGGACACCAATCACCAGACCTGTGCAATCTGAACTGGCAATTTCTACATTGGTTCGACAATCTCCACCTCAATGTACAATTCAGACACATTCTTGGCAGACTCAATGTCTTGGCTGACACTCTATCTAGTCATTCACACAGAATGGTCACTCCATCAATCGGACTTTCTTCCAATTGACACACTTTGGAGGCGTCCGATGATTGATCTTTTGCAACAAGATGGAATCGCAAGTTCTCCACCTTTCATCTCACAGGTTCCAGACCCAGAAGCTTGGGTCGTGGATGCTCGATCAATCACCTGGGAAGGGTTGTGGGCATTCTCCTACCCTCCCACGGTCTTGGTACTGGAATTAATCCAGAAGTTAAGGGGTCAGAATTGTCAGATGGTTCTGATTACCCCTCTCAGATGGAACAACTCCTGGGTCTCCAATCTACTCAATCTAGGCGTTAGATCTACCCAGGAAGATTACAGTCAGCACAAGTATTCACAAGCAACCGCGGCCAGGGGTGTTCCACCCCTGTCCGGACCGTCTTTATGTTCAAGCTTGGCTCTTGTCCAGACAGCCTTGCAAGACAAACAATTTAAATCTTTGATTGCGGAGAGAATCTCGAGAGCAAGAAGGCCCTCTACTCTGAAGGTTTACGAGGGCAAGTGGCATGTTTTCAGAGACTGGTACCATATCATTCACATTGTTCCTCTGAGTGTCACAATCCCTCAACTGGCCAACTTTTCTCTGGCTTTTCGAGGAGAAACATCTGGCTCCAGTTATTCTCAAATGTTACCGCTCCATGATATCAGACACATTCCGCCATTCTGGTACATGTGCTATCAGCCATGACAAAGATTTGTCAGATCTTTAGACAAAAAAAAAAAATTAAAAAAAAATTTAATCGACTTATATCCCTCACCCTGTTTTCAAATGGAATCTGTCCTGGGTTTTAACATGACTCAATTCAGACAGTATTGAGTCTTTAACCCACGATTAGTTAAAGCTACTATCATACAAATTGGGTTTCTTGATAGCCTTAGCTTCAGCATGCAGGGTGAGCGAGTTACATGTCCTTTCTAGTGACCCGAACTCTCTTGCGTTTCGATCAGAGGGTTTGATGGTCCTCTTGACGCAGCCAGGCTTCGTAGTCCAAAATAGATTACCATACATTGCGATCAACGAGTCGTCATTAGCTCGCTTTCTTTATAGATAAGTCAGGATCAACAGCCATGTAAGATCCTGTTTGGGCACTCTAGCACCATTTCAATGCATAGAGGTGAGTCAGGTCACATACTAGCACCTCTTTCTTCTGGTGATAGCTGGGATATGAGATATCACCATTCAAGCCCTTGCTTCATGGCTGTAGTGGGTTATACGCTCGGCGTACTCTGAGAATTCGCAAATCAGTCACCTTATAGAAGCTGTTGCAGAGTCAACCTTCTACAGTTTTATCTTCAAGTTTGTACTCGCAGAGGCAAACATTGATTCTAGTAGGTCCGGTGTTGGGCAGCCCAGACGCCCACCAGACCCATGTGCAACAATCAGCACAGCCTATTAGCTTCGCTGGATTCGCCAGATAAATTTTCGTAGGTAAGAAGATTTCAATAACTATCTTCTTAACCGCATAAAAGGGTCACATATCACGTGACCCTGGGCTGTGTTGCTGATTGAAAATTAGGAGACCGGGTTATCATTCACATGGGGAATCCAACCATCATTCCCTAGAGGATACCCGGGGTGGAGGTCGGATGCTCCGCATTCCCTCCTCCTATTACTTATTCTCCTAAAGTAATGTGATTGGGGAACGTATTCAAAGGAGAAAGCAAATTTTTTAGTAAATTATGTTTCTCCGAGAATACTTACCCAATCACATTACTAAGAAACCCTCCCAACCACCCCGCCATGCGAGCATCCTCGTGTTTTATATATCGCTCAGCTTAAAAAACTAAAGAAGCGACACCTAACGGGCGGCAAGGGGAGGTAATGGGCAAGAGTTATTGCCCTTTGTCTATATGACATAGACAGGAAAGACGAATTTTCGTCTTTTGGTAGGGCTGGATTCGCGAGGTAGCAGGCTAATATCCCTAAAGTAATGTGATTGGGTAAGTATTCTCGGAGAAACATAATTTACTAAAAAATTTGCTTTTTCCGAAATACCTTGTACAGAAAATAAATATATAAATATTATACTGATGTGCCGGACACATTTGATCTTACTTTGAAGCGGGCAGGGTAAAAATGGTTGTATTAAATCCTTGGTTGAAATAATAAAATTTTTTATGTCTTTTTTTTTACAAATCAAGAATACTTATTGTGTTGATATTCTGCAGTTTGAGTGAGATGTGCATTTCCAACTGAGTTATCCTTTTTGGATTAGAGTTACATATGCCTTTCTCCAAAGCATCCTATTGAGTCAAAACAATTACAGTGAAAAAGAGACCCAGTGAGACTCGATTCTGGAAAACTTATGGAATCGGCAAGGGCTATTTTAAGATTTGCCTTGTCTATGGAGTTCCATCTGTTTGGTCAGATTCCTTATGATTGCCATCTTCAGAAAAGCTGTAGCAATTGTTTTGGGTGTTGCTGCATAATAGATCTTGTCTTTATCCTCATTTTCAAGATTGGCCACATGGTGCTGTGTGAAAATTCAGGTCAAGTATAGATCCTTCTTTCAAGTAGCATGATTCAATTGAAATATATATCATTGCCCAAGCTAGAATTTACCAAGACAGTGCAGTTATAATTATGTTTGGCACAGCAAAGATTTAGCTGGCATGGATTACCTTTGAAAAGTCCATTAATGTTATCACCCTATAATCACAAAAAAACATGATTTAAAAGCTGTAACACAAATGATCAGTTTTTCCCTCAAAGCAGAGCATTTTTCAAGCATTAGTTTTTGTTTTACAACATGTATTGATGTTACCATAAACGACAATCTGTAGTCACAATTGCCTTTAAATGTTTCTAGGGTAACAACATTAGCATGGCTCAAATTCATAAAATTATTTTTCAGTTTGAACATGAATACAGAAAAGAATATCTGAAAAAATAAATGAGCAACATTTAACACATATTGAACAATTTTACAGGTGTTGTCATAATATTTGTTCTGCTGTAATACAGTATTTTGCAAAGATGCACAACAATGAAATGAGTTTATTAACATAAATGTGATAGTTTTCTTAACCAAGACTGGTACACACTGGGTTCGATCCACGACTTAGTCATACCAAAGACTTACACAAATGGTACTAACAGCTGCCTCGCTTGGCATAGGTTAGTTTTAGGACTGGTTGGCCTGGTGTCAGGGTAATGTGACTGGGTGGGACATCATGCTATGTGTCTGCGGCATGATGCCTCAGTGCTAGACATCACTATAAACTGCCTCACTGCAGACATTGTAGTGATATGACTGAAAAATTGTTAAAGCTTCATTAAAAATTATAATTGCACACACACATACACACACATGACTCACTCGCTGATTAAGATAATTTTTATAACTTACTGTCTAATTAAGGTAATGTTTATTACTTACTGTCTGATTAAGATATTGTTTATGACTTACTGGCTGATTAAGATAATGTTTATAATTTACTGTCTGATTAAGATAATGTTTATTACTTGCTGTCTGATTAAGATAATATTTATAACTTACTGTCTGATTAAGATAATGTTTATGACTTACTGGCTGATTAAGATTATGTTTATAACTTACTGTCTGATTACGATATTGTTTATGATTTACTGTCTGATTAAGATAATGTTTATGACTTACTGTTGGATTAAGATATTGTTTATGACTTACTCTGATTAATATTTTTTTATGACTTACTGTGTGATTAATTTAATATTTATGACTTACTGTCTGATTAAGATAATGTTTATGATTAACGTTATGATAATGTCTGGTTACAATAATTTTTATACTATCTGATTAAAATAATGTTGATAACTGAATGTCTGATTAAGATAATGCTTGTGACTTACAATCTGATTTAGATTATACTTATGACTCAGATTTTACCAGTGCTTTCTGTTCAGCAAAGGAAGGTTTGTTTGTTGATTCTAAGTTTAAATTATTTTCTCTTTTTGCCGTTTTTTTTATATTAGCTTTCTTTGATAGGTTGCCCTCAAAATCATGAAAATTGTCCTGGATTAGCATGTAATTGCACATTTTTGGTTTATTTGGCACCCTTCTGTACACTGTTTATTATTATTATTATTATTATTATTATTATTATTATTATTATTATTATTATTATTATTGTTTTGCAAACAGAATCAAACGTCCAGAAAGGTGAGCATATGTGTGATCCTTTGTAATTCTGTTAGAATTAGTGATCTGTGTAGTTTTGTTAGTATTTCAAAGTTGGCTTTTGTTTCAAATCATATATGGTTACCCATTTGAAATATTCTCTTTTCTCTCCAACTTATACATGATCTGATATAACCACTATTAGCAGAGCTAGTGGTTTTTAGGGCATGTCTTGAGTGGAAATTTTCTTTATCTCTTTGCTGCTAATTTGTAAATTGACAAATATCCCATTGTTTAACTCAAAATGTGCTGTTACTTCTTTACACAATAGACATTAGTTTGTATAATTTCCTAGATATTGATCCAATGAAGCATATCTCTTTGTAGAACTCAAATGGTGATATAACTTTATCACATAACACATATCCATTTATAGAACTCACAGGGTGTTATAACTTCATCACATGATAAATATCCCTTTGTAAAATATTCAAGTTATTATAACTTCATTGCACTAAAGATGTACCTTTGTAGAACTTGTTAACACATATCCCTTTATAGAACTCACAAGGTGTTATAACTTTATCACATAACAAATATCCCTTTATAGAACTCACAGGGTGTTATAACTTTATCACATAACATATCCCTTGGTAGAAGTCATTAGGTTCTCATCATGTGACACATTACCCTTTGTAGAGCTCACTAGGTGTTAATTAGAAGAGCACAGTATTGCTAATACAAAGGTTTACCATGGTATTTTTCTGGTTTTAGTACCAGTTCCTTTTCACTGTAGCGGTATATTTGTAGTTTCCGTAACTAAGGAATTTACAAAAATTGCTGAGGAGTCTTGTTATGACTTAAATTTGTGTTTTCATGACAAAATTGTTCTTGTTGTTGTAGACTTTAATGCCATTTTTCAGCACTTGATAGGCTAGATGGCGGCCAGTATTAATAGTGGAGAAAGAACCTGGAATCCCCCTCCCCCCCCTGAAAGAACCACTGACCAATGAGAAGCTACTGGCAAGCTTTCTAACATACCCACATTGGCCGAATCTGAGACTCGAACCCATGCAGACAGGTGAGATGGCAGTGATCCATAACATAGAGTGCTTTAGACCACTCAGCCGCTCAGAATCCGCCCATGACAAAATAGTTAAACAAATTAATTTTCATTTTATAAAATGGTTGTAAATGTTACAAGGTAATGGTGAATATTACAGGTATAATTTTATTACATAACCATTTAATATTACATACACCACGGAAGTGGAAGGTCTAGTGATTAGAGTGTCAGCCTTGAATGCAGGTGGTTGTGGGTTCAATCCCTGACCAAGTCATACCAAAGACTTACAAAAATGGTACTAACAGCTGCCTTGCTTGAAGCTCAGCATTAGGAGGTTAGTGTTAGGACTGGTTGGCCTGGTGTCAGGATAATGTAACTGGGTGGGACATCATGCTACATGTCAGTCATGACGCCACAGTGCTAGACATCACTATTAACTGCTTCACTACAGACATTGTAGCGATATGACTGAAATTTTTTTAAAGCTACTTTAAAAATGATAAACAAACAAATAATATTACATGTATTACATCGCATTTAGTATTATATGGCTGATCATCTGGCATTCAGTTCAGATGTTCAATTTATGATTCATTGTGGATAATGGAAAACTACCATTTACATGCAGTTTGTGTGTGTGTGTGTGTGTGTGAGAGAGAGAGAGAGAGAGAGAGAGAGAGAGAGAGAGAAGACAAGAACTGAAAAAGATAATCTGCTCACTTTCATATGGTACTAAAATTTGAGCTGCAGTCACATATCTTCATTTAAACTTCTTTTGCTTTTTAGATCCATCATAGAAGAGTACGAGTAGCAGATTTTAAGTAGAACATGGTAGAATATCAGGAGATAAAGGTTTACTGTCAACCATGCATGATTTTAAAGAACAGCATTTTTATTTGTGAAGAGTTAATGTGGATAATTTTAACTTAGGAAAAGGAATCTGATGTATTTATTTTCTTAATTTGGTATATATATTAGAAATTTAAGAAATATGCCTTGATTAGGCATTGTAATTGCATGGTATTTTTATAATTCTCTCATAACTTTAGTCATTTGTTTTCTCTTGATCAGTCTATGACCATATGGACTATAATTGTGACTGTAGCAATTTCCGTTTCTTAAGAATCCATCAGATTGCTGTTCATTTCATAATCTTTCTTAGATTTCCTATGCTGTTATTTATATAATAGCCAGTTCTACCTTCAAATGATTCCCCCAAGGGCTCAGGACTTGTAGTAGAATAGACATGTTGGAACCTCGTTGGTCTTCTGAGCTTGTTTTTCCTCACACTCCTTTCTATCACTTTTGAAATCACCATTGCCCCTACACTTTACTCCTTTGTTTTCTCTTTTTTTTTTTTTCTCAGAAGACTTCCTAGTAGGCAATGCTTAAGAGATAAATCAGGAGGTATCTTTACCTGTTAACTATACAACATACCACCTTTGTATCACTGGCACTTGCAAAGTGTTCCCTGTAGGACTCTGTGGTGGATGGGTGAGCATGGGTAATGAAAGACTTTCTTTACTTTCCCATGACCCCATTCACTCATTTGTCACTGGATTCATCTAAAAGCATGATTCAAATCAAGACTTTCTTTGATATTCCCATGAACTCGTTCACGAGGCCCAGAGTGGTCTAAAGTGCTCTACATTATGGATCACTGCCATCTCACCTCTGTCTGTGTGGGTTCGAGTCTCAGATTCGGCCAATGTGGGTATGTGAGAAAGCTTGCCAGTAGCTTCTCATGGGTCAGTGGTTCTTTCCGAGGGTCTTCCTATGTTCTTCCTGCACCAATAATACTGGTCGCCATGTAAAGCCTATCGTGTGCTGAAAAATGGCGTTTAACCCTTCAACAACAATGACCTCATTCACTCACTCTTCACTGGATTCATCTAAAGGCATGATTCAAATCAAGACTTTTTTTCATGTTGCCATGACCACATTCACTCATTTGTCAATGGATTCATTTAAATATGCATCAAGTCAAAAAAATTCTACCAGTACCTGATGCAGCAACAACTGCAAATGTCCTTCATTATAAGCCTTAAAAAAACCCACAAACTCCAATCAGAAAACATTCAATAATGCCCCAACACCAAAATCACTAACCAAAATGAAACAGTACAAGAAATATGATGACCTTATAAAGTTGTATAATAGGTTTGGCAGCTTTGAAGACATGAATGCTGAAGAAACTGCTTCTTGTACTCAGGGCAGCTCTGTATCTGTGAAGAATTATTTAAACTTGTACTTCCTTCTGATTTCCTTCGCAAAAGATCTGCCCTAATGGAATTGTTGAGGACATAAAAGAAAGTACAGTATTTTTCTGCTTTTAAATGAACATGATCCTACAGTGCTGCTTCTCTTTGATTACGTTCCCCAATTACATTATGGTGGTTTATGATGGTGGATCCAGTGGATCTGGTACAAACTCCATGTGCCCAGACTTGCAGATGTGGGCTGACTAAAATTGGGTTACACTCCCCAGTGAGATGGTATCACCAACAATGAACTAACGGTTGTCTTCCTTGAGTTATTCTGTCTTTCCATCCCTTTGATGCTGTATGGATTATTGTTTTGAATGTGCATTTGATGCATTCAGTAAAATTCTCCTGGAATGAGATAAGAAGAGGAAGAGAATACAAAGCATACATTAGCAAATAAGTGCATTACTAACTTGCCAATAAATACCCCAGACTTCCTGCAACTATGTTTTACATGCTGTATGTCATAAATGTTGTATACACAATATAAACAAGACATGATAGACTTCCATGCTCTGAAGTTGCATATATAGCATTTAGATGACATTCTGCTGAAACAACACAAGAAGAGAAATCAAAGCATACACTAGTAAATCATCTTGTAAATAAAGCAAACCAGTTTTACGACATGTTCTTGAAAAGACTAAGTCCATGAAGGCGACCACATCACTCGAATTTGCTGAAATTGTCAAAAGAAAGCATGCAACTTGCAGCAAGATGATTAATTCATAAAACAGATCTAATACAAGTATTGGATGATTCATTTAGAACACAGATTTTGCATGGATTATTGGAGGATGGACTATATGACATGTCTGTGCCAAGGGTAGGTAATGGGCATGAGTTAATTCCCTTTGTCTATTTGAGATAGAAAAAGACAATTTTCGTCTTTTAATAAGGGTGTATATTCGTGTGGTAGCAGGCTAATATTCCTAACATAATGTGATTGGGTAAGTATTCTCAGAGAAACATATATTACTTAAAAATCTGCTGATTGCATGAAACAAAAGGTAAAAGTATCAACATTACTATTAAAAATTACTGCATTTTTAACACGTACTCAAAAAGTGTTGATAATGCCTTGCTGTAAACATTATTGCCCCTCATAATGTCATTTCTTTAAATGACACAGTGGTCCCTTTTAAGAGTGCTCTTAAGACTCACCTGTTTCGACTGCAGGAACAAACTTAGCGACCTAATCATGTTTTGTATCTTATATGTTTTCAGCATGTTTTTTATGTTTTCCAATTTCATTGTTTTTGTCATTTGTTCTGTAGTGTAGTCATATCATTATTGATGGTGTAAAGCGCTTAGAGCTTCGAAAGATTAGGCATTATACAAAAGTCCTCATTATTATTATTATTAAATAATAATATACAAGCCATTGCTGAAAGCATCTCTCTGTCATGTGATTAAATTTTGTTCCATTTATATACCATCAAACACCAGTTTGTAATCAGGTAACCTCCTTCAATAACTCCCTGCCCCAGTCGCTTTTTTTTCAGGTATTTCAGTATTTAAAAGAGAGGTAAAAAAGTAAAAGGTATCTTTTCTTGAAATAATTTGTGTTTAAACAACATGAATTTGCAGACATATTTCCATATGGGAATGGGTATATATTCGTTCTTTGATCTGACAAGTTGTTCTCTGCTCCTTTTGGATTATGATCGGACAGTCACTGATGTCCTTCACAGTAGTGCCGGCTTCCAAATTTCTCAAAGAGAAACATCTCTACAATTGAGTAGCTAATTTCACACTAAAATTTAAAGAAGGCCAACCTGACCAAATTTGAAACACTAAACTAGACTTATCATTTTAATCTGATGGCAAAAGAAAGGATACAAAAGTTCTCATCTAGTTCCAATAGAAGCCCCAAACCATGGGTCACCAAAGACTGTGTAGAAGCATTAGACAAAAGTGAGATGCATTGAGAAAATGTAACAACTGTCAGACACCTGAAAATTAAAGCAGTTAGTGCATATTCTTGGCTAAAACCTGCAGCTCTTGATTAAAGAATGTAAATGAGTATCATGGAGGAAATATGTTTATACCATAAACTCTCCTTCCATGGTGGACACACTCCATAAAATAAATGGTAAGGGAAAAAGCAACTCTTTTTAACATCTAAGATTATAAAATGAAAACCTCAATTCTAAATATGACAGCAAATATACTTGAAAATAGTTTTTAAAAAAATATTCATGATCATCTAATTATTTATCATATTTTGAATATGGCCCATGCTATACCCACAGAGCCTGATGAAATGCGTTACGAGTTTTGTATGTACCTACTAGAACCATCATTAATTATGCTTTAGAAATTTTCAAAGATTTATTGACCACTGGTAATATCCAAAACGTTTGGAATGATGCTACGTTAATACCTGTTCCTACACCTGTAAGGCTAGCACAGATCCTATCAACTACTATCCCATTGATGTAATGAAGTAAGTAAAATGAAAGAACGAATGAACAGTGCAAGATGTCTTTGGTACTTATATACTAAACAGACTAATAATTTAATATCACCATTCCAATGTGGCTTTCATTATGGCTATAAGAACAAAGGTCATCTGTTTAGACTTTGAACGTCATGCTTTTATCAAGAAAGAACATTTAGTTACTGTTTTCTTTGATTTGATAAAAGTCTTTGTTTTAATAAGGAATGACCTGTATGCTCAGGGTTCATCATTTCATCATGCATATCAGAAACTATAATACTTGTGTCAAATTTTATGAGGATCATACTCTTTTAACACAATGATGCTTTAATAATTTATAATAAACAGTGAATAAGGGTTATCATAAAAAGCAGATTCAAAGACAAATTTAAGATTAAAACCACATTCTTAACTTTGAAGATTTGCAGGAATTCTGGGATATCAAATTTGTGTATTTCATGGTAGCTACAAATCACAAATTTAAACACACCCAAAATATCCTTTGTTGATGGAAATACAATACCATCCTAGATCCAAAAATTAAATTATTCACCAGATAGCCTTCATTTGCCAAGCCTCAAATTTAAATACCCACAAAAGAACTTTCTTTTTCCAAGCTACAAATGTATGGTAAGTACCCACAATTCAGTCTTAATTGGCCAAACTACAAAATTATGTACCGCCATAAAAAGTATTAATTGGCAAAACCATAAATTCAAGTACATGTACTCAGAACACTGACTTCATTTGCTAATCATGCATTCACAATAGCTTTTTAACATGCAGATGGAAAGTTTAGCAAACTGGAAAGTTTATAAGCTGACACATCTATTCAGAACAATATCAACAGCCATAGTTGTACATAAAAAGTGTAGCTGACTGTAAGATGGTTAGCTGGTAGTATATGTCAGAACAAGACCTGTGTTTTGTAGTGCATACTGAGCCATGCATATGGACAGAGTAACAAACTGGACAGATGGTTACCATTACATGGCATCATTGGTCAGAACAAGATAAGGAACTTGGAAAATAATTCTGAATCAGCTGGTACTTCGTTAGACACTAGCAGGTCTGATCTGTGATGTCCTTGGCTGAGTTCTGTGCTACACAGGAGTCAATCTGCCACTACTTCATTAGACACTAGTGGGTCTGATCTGTGATGTCTGTGGTCATGTCCTTGCTACACAGGAGTCAATCTGCCACTACTTCATTAGACACTATTGGGTCTGATCTGTGTTGTCTGTGGTCATGTCAGTGATACGCAGGATTCAATCAGATGGTATTTTATTAGACACTAGCAGGTCTGGTCTGTGATGTCCTTGGCTGAGTTCTGTGCTACACAGGAGTCAGTCTGCCACTACTTCATTAAACATTATTGGGTCTGATTTGTGATGTCTGTGGTCATGTCCTTGCTGCACAGGAGTCAATCTGCCACTACTTCATTAGACACTAGCAGGTCTGGTCTGGGATGTCTGTGGTCATGTCATTGATACACAGGATCCGTTATGAAGCCCCTTTTCTCTCCAAGAGTTTTCAAACAAATCCAGTGGTTGACCTAACATACTTTCTGAATTTTTTTAAATTTAAATTTTTTTTTGCTCAGATGTCTGTTGCAGCTGTTTATTTGTGTAATTTTAAGTGTTTTCTGCATGCTGTTGTTCTGGCTTGGTTTTACACTTGGACCACCTTGCAGCATTTTTTAAGTTGTTTGAGCTTTTTACAATGCAGTTTGATATATAGAAAGTTTTATCTTGATTTTCAGGTACTGATTCAAATTTAATTATATAAATAGCACTTACATTTGTGTTATCTCATACTTCTTTATTAAATAGAATTGACATGCCTTTAAACTGGTAATATCACTTCTAAAATAGTAATCATTTTATTGCTAAACCCTTTTGAAATAGTGTTGTGTAGCGCAAACCCTTCTAAAATGGTATTCCCTGTATAGTGAAAATCCTTCTAAATTAGCATTGTCTGCATAGCAAATAAATGAAGCAATGGTTGGAACAACATTTCATAATACTAATTTAGATTAACATCATAAACAACTAACTTGCCCTTCCTCAGCTGCCACATGTAAATATGAGTGGACAAATGGAATTTTCAAGCCCTGTTAATTCCGAGTCAGATTAGAACCATGACAGATTTATCCAGAATAATGTTAGAATCATGGCAGATTCATTCACAAGTTAGGTTAGAATCCTGACAGATGTATCCAGAATAAAGTTAGAATCATGGCTGATTCATTCACAAGTTAGGTTACAATCATTACAGATTTATCCATAACAAAGTTAGAGTCATGGCAGATATATTTACAATTTAGGTTAGAATCATGACAGATTTATCGAGAACAAAGTTAGAATCATGGCAGATATATTCACAAGTTAGGTTAGAATCATGACAGATTTATCCATAACAAAGTGAGAGTTGTGGCAGACTTTTACAGAAGTAAGTTATATACATGGCAGTTGTTCATAACTGAGTTAGAATGATGATAAATCTTCCTAGCACCAAGTTAGAATAATGGCATATGTTTACAGAAGTATTAGACAAATGGCAGATTTATTTCAAACCAAGTTACAATCATAGCAGATTTTTCAGAAGTTAAGTTAGAATCATGGCAGATACATTCATAATAAAGTTAGAATCATGACGGATTTATTCAGAACAAATTTAAAATCAGCCAACATATTAAGAAGTAAGTTGGAATCATGCCAGTTTTTTTTTCTTCAGATGTCAGTTCGAATTATGGCAAATGTATTCAGAACCAAGTTAGAATCATGACTGATTTGGTTAAGAGTTTGTTCAAATCATATTTATGTATTTTAAACCTGAGCAGATTTTTGTGCTTTTCAAGTTCCATAAATTATGAATGTGGAGCCCAGTGATTTTTATTATAAAATTAGTACTTTGTAAGGACACTGAAACTTTGTAAAATATCCATTATTTCTTTTTCTCCACAGAATGCCACGAGTACAACAAGCCTTGCTATGCCAGGGTTTCAGATGATGCCATTTGATCTGACCAATCTGACATCTATCTGGGAATATGTGTCAAAAGGGAATGGGATTAACATCAGTGGTGTTGTAGAGTTTGTAAAGGAAAACATTGAAACATTTCTTTCTGTAAGTTCCGTACATAGGTGTATGTGTTTGTTTGACTTGTTTAATGTTAAGAAAAATAATTAAACCTTTCTAAGTGATTCAGATAGTGTGTTCTTCATATAATGTGTCTGAGTCTGGAACACATTATAATCCAGATGTTAACAATTATATATTGGATTGTACTTGTGAACTATTGCATGAAAAGTCTGTTTTTAAAACTAATTATAATTAATTCAGACATGATTTGGAATGATACTTGTAGTAATATAATGAAAATTAAATGCTTTTTTTATTTTAGTAAATTACAGTTAGGCAAAAACCAAAACCAATATTTCTTGGTGTTTTTATTCCATTTAATGAAAAACAACATGTGCTTCCTTGACACTCTGTGTGCACACATATTTTTCCACCAACATAACGCATTATGTTCCAGGACTGTATTATCATGTTCCAGGATTGAATATAATCATGTTCCAGGACTGTCTATTATCACGTTCCAGGACTGTCTATTATCATGTTCCAGGACTGTCTATTATCATGTTCCAGGTCTGTGTATTATCATGTTCCAGGACTGTCTATTATCATGTTCCAGAACTGTGTATTATCATGTTCCAAGTCTGTGTATTATCATGTTCCAGGTCTGTGTATTATCATGTTCCAGGATTGGATATAATCATGTTCCAGGACTGTGTATTATCATGTTCCAGGACTGTCTATTATCATGTTCCAGGACTGTCTATTATCATGTTCCAGGTCTGTGTATTATCATATTCCAGGAATGTGTATTATCATGTTCCAAGTCTGTGTATTATCATGTTCCAGGCCTGTGCATTATCATATTCCAGGACTGTGTATTATCATCATATTCCAGAACTGTGTATTATCATGTTCCAGGTCTGTGTATTATCACGTTCCAGGACTGTGTATTATCATGTTCCAGGACTGCATATTATTATGTTGCAAAACAAAGTTAACCCTTTCATCACTAAGTAACTTTCAGGCTTAGAGCCCTAAACACTAAGTAACTTTGGACTTGTAAAGCAGAATGACCTGTGGACTTTGAAAGAACATAACTTTGCCAAACTCGCGAGATAATCCAAGTATAATATCTACATTACAATAAGGAACTTCTTAGAGATATCCCGAAACTTATGTAGTCTGGTACTATGACTTGAAATAAGCACACTGCCACAGACCAGTAAAGTGTTCCATATGGTGTACAAAGTTACTTCCACTAGACCTGAAAACCAGACTGTAGTGATGAAAGGGTTAAGTGAAACTCTTAAGACCGAGAACCCTTGGAACCACATTTTTGGCGGGTGGGTTGGGGATTGAGAAGTTTTGGGTTTGCTGAGGTTTTTGCAAATTTGCTTTCTGAGAGACATTGTCCTCATTGAAACCATATGAGAAATGAGATACAGTCCATTATATAACTTTATTATCTATAAGTCCATTGGAAATAGAAATGAATTATGATAGTCCAAAGTGGTTAAATATTCTGTCTTATTGACAATATTCAAAGTTCAAGCACCGAGCTTGAAGAAGGTATGGATCATTGTCTTTTGCTTCTTATTCTTTGTAAAAGATACTTGTGTTAATGACTCTATTTCTTGTGCCATGGTCATGCTGAGTAATCAGTAAATTTTTAACCTCATTTATAAGCTTTAAAATTTTGTATCACTGCCAGGTGGCTCACTACATACAGTCTCATCATCATATTAATTGTTTTTATAAGCTCTTAAATTTTGTATCACTGCCAGGTGGCTCACTACATACACATACATGCCAACCATTACGCTTTTGGCGTAATCATTACGCTTTTTCCCACTAAATTCCGCGTTACGCGTTAACGTTTATAGATTACGCTTTTTCGATATATCCATCTTGCAAAAAAAAAAAATATTTTTTTTTTCGTTTTTATTAGCATTACTTTATATTTTACATACTGTTTTATTTTTAATTAAAAAATACCCTGCTTCTACATAACTACGATATACGAGTATACTTGTCCGTGGACTTTCCTAATATTCATGTTCTATTTATAGCAACTATCATGTTACTAAGATACTTTCAAACTTTCGACCTCATATTCTATTTATAGCGGCTTAGTGAGGAGAGAACAGACTGGTTTCTATTTTGTTTAAATCATTATGCACGTACTCTTTGTTCTAATTTTGTATAGTGCAGAACCAGTCTAAAAGTTTTTTTGCGCTAAAAAGTATTAAAAAATTCTCAATGCGTTTATGAGTGCAAAAAATATCTCTTAAATAATTTCACAGATGGGTTAGAAAAAGTCAATAATAAACAAAGCAAAATGTAATCAATCCTCCAAACACGACGAGGGCATCATCACGTGACGTCTAATCGTTGGCGCTAAATGGCTTCAGATGTTAAGATGGATTCTAGTCTTTGTGTATGTTAGAGCACATTTTTTCCCCCAAGAATTTCGCAGATGGATCAGAAAAAAGCAAAACAACGAGTCCTCCAAAGATTCAAAGATGAATATATGAATGGCATAATACAGCGTTCCATTCTAGGACAGCATCATGCTCATTGCAGACTGTGCGGAAACGATTTTAGCATTGGTCATGGTGGTAAATTTGATGTGGAAAAACACATGAAAACAAGGAAACACATCGAATTAGCTCGCATTACGAACTCTAATACTAAGGTAACTTCTTATTTACAGCAGAGCTCAAGTGCAGACTTGAATACTATAAATGCTGAGGTGTTATTTACCGAGTTTTTAATAGAACACAGACTACCCTTAGAGGTAGCAGACCATGTTGGTCCCTTGTTCAAGCGGATGTTTCCTGATTCGAAAATTGCGGAAAAATATGCTTGTGCAAGAACAAAATCATCTCACATTGTTTGGTGCCTAGCAGAAGATACTTCACTTAAAATTGCAGAAGCAATGAAAATTGGGCCGTTTAGTATTGCCACAGAGGGGAGTTGTGATTATGATGATAAAAAGTTGTACCCAGTATGTGTTAGATACTTTGACAGTGAAAAAGGCAAAGTCATGAGTGTTCTTCTTTCTTTACCAGAATTAACAGTAGATTCCACTGGACAAAACATTTTTGATTTGCTTGACAGTGTTTTGAAGAAACATGACATAAGTTGGCAGAAATGTATGGGGTTTGCAGCTGACAGTCAAAAAGCTTCAAAAGTGTTAGATTCTCTGTCAAGAGATATCCCTTTCTATTGCCACCCTTGTCTAACTTGGATCATCTGGAAGAAGAATTCCTGAAGTATCAAGTTGGGATTCTACCTGACAATATACTTAATGCAGATAGAGTTGATGTGCAATGGCACCTTATTTCCCAGCTAAAAGACTCTATCACTGGAAGAAATAAATTTCCTCTTCTTTGTCAGGTTATGAAAGGAATATTGGTTCTTTACCATTCTAATGCTGACTGTGAGTTATTGTTCAGTGTTGTTAACAAAAATAAAACTGAATTCAGGTCCAGGCTAAGTAACCCGGTACTGAGTGCTCTACTGGTATGCAAAACATTCATGGCCTCAGCTGGTACAAAATGTTTTGAAATGCAACATAACAATCTGTTGCTTTCTAAAGCTAAAAGTGCTACATATGAACACTTGAACCATTAATGAATGATAAAAGACGAGAAAAGCAAATAAATCATTGTTAATTGTAATTGTAGTATGTTATATGTGGATTACTCTTTTTCTGCTTGGATTCCTCTTTTTGACCACTTGGATTACACTTTTTCCTCGTCAGGGGTTGGCATGTATGCATACATTTTCATCATCATATTCATTGTTTTTATAAGCTCTAAAATTTTATATCACTGCCAGGTGGCTCACTACATACAGTCTCATCATCATATTAATAGCTTTCATAAGCTCGAACATTTTGTATCACTGCCAGGTGGCTCATAATATACATTCTCATCATCAGCCTGATTGCTTTCATGAAACCATGACACAAGTTAGAGTCGCATGATGAAGACAGAGATCAGATCCCTGTAATATAAGTACTTTCAGCCATTTTATTTTACAGGTATTCTGTTGGAATTTTGCCAAAATCAGGCAAGGTTGTCAGTATGGCATATCTCTATTCATGGCTTTAAATTTCACGGCTTTTGCATCAGTCCTCAATACCAGTTTGTGTATTATTGAATACTCCATTTCACATCAGTTAGTGAAGGTGTTCATGTTTACAATTAAATACCTTTTTTAAATATTATATGAGTTTATTGGAATTCGTGTATTTTCAGGTATTGGAATCTGTCTGGTTGGTGTTGAAGGGAAACATGAATCTTGTGCTCAGTGTGTTGACATCAGTACTGTCCCTGGTGTTTGGTGGTGGAACTGCACTGCTAAACTTTGTGTTGTCATCTGTAAGTACATAATTATATAGTGTTTGGTGGGGGAACAGCACTGATGAATGTTGTTGTCATCTGTAAGTACATATATAATGATTGGTGGGGGATCTGCACTGGTGAACTTTGTGTTGTCATATGTAAATACATAAATAGTGTTTGGTGGGAGAACAGCACTGATGAACATTGTTGTCATCTGTAAGTACATATATAGTGTTTGGTGAAGACACTGCACTGCTTAACATTTTGTTGTCATCTGTAAGTACATATATAGTGTTTTGTGAAGAAAATGCACTGTTACACTTTTCATTATCATCTGTAAATAGATGTAAATACAATACAATAATTGGGTGGAGTGCTTAGTTGAACTTGGTATTGTCATCATAGATGTGTTAATGTAGTGGAGAATTGTCTTCATATATGTATTATAGTTTAGTGGGGGAAGTGCTCTGTTGACCTCTGTATTTTCTTCATAGATGTATTATAACTTAGTGGGGTAAGTGCTCTTTTGAACTTGGTAGTTATCATAGGTGTATTATAACTTAATGGGTGAAGTGTTCTGTTGAACTTGGTATTGTCATCATAGCTGTGAAGTATCCTAATTTTTCCTTATTTTTTCTGTACGTAGGACCTGAATATGGGTGAACATGGCTTTTGCCAAAAATAATGTTTTTTAATTTAAAAAATATTAAATAATATCCTTGCAGTTTTCAGTTTAGAACTGGCACTTGGTTCCATTCCGATAGAAATGTGTCGGATGTATATAGAAATGTAGTTCTGCAATGACTGGCTCATTCAAAATTGAGGCTACCATGCCTGTCTTTATTTGCCATGTTGGATTTTACAAACATTTCCTGTTTTTTTTTTTTTAGACTTCTAAATTCTTGTTGAATAGGAAAGCAGAATATTCACCAGGAAAGACAAGAAAACAGAACAGGAAGGATAATTGTGCTGCCTTGTTTAGATTTGTGAAACCATCTAGTAAAGGAGAAAACTTTATTGTCTAATGTGATTTCGATATTGGGCATGGAGGTGCCCAGGAAATACAAGAGCACAAGAAAAGCTAATAAACATCAGCTTGTTGCTTTATCAAACACAATTCAGCCTGAACTTAATGATGTTTATAAATACCATAGAGAACCTTGATGTAATTTGATCGAAGATCAGTTTATTAAATTTCTTTTGGAATCGATAATGATTGAAAAAAAAAACCCACAAGGTGTGTTGTTAAAGGGTTCTATAAACAGCCTGAGTCTGAGTGTGTTGCACTCTTGGACCTTCTGAATGGGCACCTGAATGGAACATGGTGTCCATCCACATGCATCTTTGACATTAAATAATTAAGTTACTGTCCTACTGTACTGATGGTTGTAGATGTTGTAGAAAGTTACAAATGCATTCAAAGTTTAAAAATCAGTATTTGTTCGTGAAAATCAGTATTTTTGTCACAACCAGTCAGAATTTTTGTACTTGGGAGTTGGCAGCTATGGGGTGTATTATAATTTAGCAGGGGAAGTGCTCTGTAGAACTTGGTATAGTTATCATAGGTGCATTAATTTAGTGGAGGAAGTGGTCTGTAGAACTTGGTTTAGTTATCATGGGTGCATTAATATCTGTGTTTGGTGGGAGAACAGCACTGATGAACATTGTTGTCATCTGTAAGTTCATATATAGTGATTGGTGGGGGAACAGCACTGCTAAATTCTGTGTTTGTGTTGTCATCTGTAAGTACATAATTATATAGTGTTTGGTTAGGGAACAGATCTGCTGAACTTTATGTTCACATCTGTACATACATAAATAGTGTTTGGTGGGGGAACAGCACTGCTGAACTTTGTATTGTCATCTGTAAGTACATATATAAATGAAAATGAAGGTACTGAAGTATTCTCCATTCTCAAAATTGTTAACGTAAATGGCATGGACTAAAGCTGAACTCAATGTAATATCAGCATGGGAATTTTTACCAAAAGACTGTTTTTTATGTCCAGTTGTTGTGGCTGGCAATCAGTATGGCCTCCACAAGAGCCATCTTCAAAATCTTGTTAATTACTGATTTCAAAGTCACATCAGCATGGTATTTTAACAATAAGACTTTTTGGTACGATTCTAAAGTTTTATAATTGTAAAGGGATTATTATTTGAAGAGATTTTTGTCTCCAGTTTGCCTTGTTAGTTATAGTGATTATTATTAAAAGATATATCTAAACATCACAAGACATTTTAGTAACAGCACATGTAAGCAATGTATGTTGTACAGATTCATTTACATTTTGATTAATGTCATTTTCTCTGTGGTGAAAAATATGTTCCTTTGTTACTTGAAACAGTTTCTTACTAAATTGCTGTTCGATGTCCCTGCCTTCCAGTTTCAGTCCTTGCTCATCCTCACAATCAGTATATCCCCCTTCAGCCCCTCCTCCTTTTTCCAATCAGTATGTCCTACTTCAGCCCCACCTCCTCCTGACAGTCAGTCCTCCCCCCTATAGTACTTGCTCTAGACAGTCAATATTTTCCCCTTCAGCCCCCCTTCCTGACAATCAGAAATTCTCCATTCATCTCCACCTCCTGATGGTCAGTACTTTTCATCTTCAGTTAGGATCATCATGTTATTGATCATGCAATTATAACTATGTCATTATATGGATCTAATTACACAATACATGCATAATTGTTTGTCAAGAATACATTAATAAAGGTAACTGTTTTATCAAATCAGTTTTAGGCTTTGTAAAAAACACCTGCAAAATTTTATGTTAATGAAGATTTTTATTTCTTTTAAGTCTTAAAATTCTAATTCCATATAGTTGTTTCCAAAGTTTCCATTTAGCAGACATTTTACTATTTTCAGGAAGATATTTAGTTCTTGTTTGCTATTTGGTTATATAATGTTCTATATAAGCCAGGCCTAGGGTTAGAAACAGATCTTAGAAATCTCAAAACACTATAAAAAACCTAAAATTTCATTTTTACCTTAAATGCCTTAAAATACTGACAGAAACATACATAAAAAAAACCTAATAATGTTCACAAATGAGTACAGTTTTATCCCAAACCCAACTAAAAAAGCTTTCTTTGCACAGCTTTTCGAATTATGTGAATTATGCAAATTGTTCAGTCATTTTATTCTATCATTTATTTGATACACCCATAATGGCTTAGCTTTATCAGATCATCAACAATACAGTGTAACCTGTCTTGTAAGACCACTGCTATGTGAGATCACCTGTCTAGAGAGACCATTTCTGAATGCACGAATTTAATGATTATTAAACATTGTGACCTGTAATGAGCAACCACCTGTCTTGTCTTTACAGACCATAATTTCACGGTAGAAAGGGATGGTCTTTGAAGATAGGTTCTACCTGTGTTAGTATTGCATTAACTTCAGTCTTGCACAGTTCAAAGTACATTTGTTAGCATTAAGATTATTTTACCAGAAATGTTTTAGGGATGTGACAGTGGCTAGCAATATTAAAACTAGTTTGCAGCTAAGCTGGCTTGAACCTGAATTATTTTGTAAAAATTGCAAAAGCTTGAAAAAATGTACTCCTCAAATTTTAACATTTAATTTCACTTCTAACTTTGCAGTCCATCTTTTTGACAACACTGTTCTACCTGCTGGCATCCAGTGGTGATCAGTACAAACCAATAGACTGGTTTGCTAGCATGAGTCCCACTACTGGGGGAAACACATTTGGCCAGGCAGTGCAGGATGCAGTTGGGTAAGTACTTTTGTGTAGTCTATCTGCATCTAAGTCTATTTAATATAGATGTTTCTCTGCACATCCACTATTTATTTTACCTATCCATCTGTCAATCTGTTAATCAAGTCCTTAAAAATGTTAAGCACACTTCATCAGAAACACAGCGTCAGGAATGAGACAGCTGATGAGAAAACAGCTTCCCACAGTACCAGGAAATTGGAAGTAAGTCTAGACAAAGAACATATTCTTCCTGAGAGGTAAAGCAAGTGTTGATCAAGGTCAGGGGAAAAACATTAATTTTCAGCCTTAATTTTATCAGATATAACAACTACATAATTATGGCGTAACTGAACAGATAGGGAGTTAAATTGAGTTCCTATGGGGAAATGAAAACCTGTCAACAAGTTTATTTAAATAGTACATGTATTTAGTTACAGAAGTCATCGTGAAAAGTAAATCAAAGAGAACAAGATCAACTAATTCTTAAACAAAGTATGGGTCGGAACTGGCAGCTGGTCAACATGAACAATTAGGCGGGGAAATTGCCTGGCGGCAAGATAAAAGAAATGTTGAAACAAAGTATGGGTTGTAACTGGCATCTGGTCGACATGAAAGATTAGGTTGGAAAATTATAGTCTGGCAGCAGGATCAAGTAATTGTTGAACAAAGTATTGGTCTGAACTGGCAGCTTGTCGACATAAATGATTAGAAAACAAAGGATTTGTTCAGGCTGGGACCAAGGGCTTCCGTCGACATGTACGTTTATCGTTTATCTCGACATTGATATAAGCATGACAATTTGGTAGTAATAGTAGACCAAGTGACTGGGACTTTGCTTTTTTTGTCAACATAGGCGGCTTGTCGAGATAAGTGATGTTGTTTTAAACGGGTAGGATTGTACTTGGTATCTTGTACTGGGAACTGCTATGAATCATAAAATAAATAAATGAGCAATAAATCATTGTCATCAACAGTAATCTCTGTGACTGTTGTAACCAACAACTTGCCTTTGCAGTTGATTGTATTAAGATACCTTCCTATTTACTTTAGTGATGATTTGAACAAAACCAGCTACAAGGGGCAATGTACAAATTAGATTCCCACTGGTGTTCGAATTTGTGACTGATTTTCAGCAATAAGTATTATTAATAACAATGCTTGGAAAATACATTACATGGCATTTTATTAAGCTATACCAGAATATCAGTTTTGACTTATATTGGTACAGTAATAAGGTATACAATTTGCATAGCAGACACTTTACCATGAATTAAATTCACCCTGACTGACTGATCAGATTTGTGAGAAAAGGAGTTGTGCATACTTTATCTGCATCGTTTTCAATTGGGTGTATTACCTATTATTCACACCGAAGCGCTGATAAAGTTTTTGAAAAAGGAGTTGTGCTTACTTATCTGCATCATTTTCAATTGGGTGTATTACCTATTATTCACACCGAAGCGCTGATAAAGTTTTTGAAAAAGGAGTTGTGCATACTTTATCTGCATCATTTTCAATTGGGTGTATTACCTATTATTCACACCGAAGCGCTGATAAAGTTTTTGAAAAAGGAGTTGTGCATGCTTTATCTGCAACATTTTCCATTGAATTAATAATATAATTAAATCTGATTGGCTGTAATGTTAAGTTTTGGGAAATGCTTATAATCTTGTGGTAAGAGAGGCACAATAAGCTTACATCTTATCCATGAGGAAGCCTTTAAACAATGAAAATAATATACTGTGAAGCCCATTTTTGAGAAATATTTCCTTGTTGATGCCCATTTAAAACAAATCCGACACGATGGGATCTCTTTATGTACTCCCAGAGTTCACCTTGTACACCTGTAGCAATAAAAATAAAATGGTTTAAGGTTTTCAAGCATAGATATATTGCATACATCTCACCCATGCAGGTAATTATTTTCAGCCAGTCAGTAAAATTGATTCTGTTTAATAAGGTATTTAATATAACACCTCACATAGTTTTTTTTTAGCATATAAATTAATCAGTGCCTGTGTCCAGTTAGAAAATATTTTTCTTGTTATTTTGAATTGGTGAGACTATCCGTGGCATGAGATATTTTTGAAGTTTATGTTGTCTAGACCATGTAAAGTTCACAAAACAGTGACCACCAGGTCTAGTGTTCACTGTAATCTTACTTTATGGGTGTGTCTTATGACTATGTTGTTAATTTAATTGGTGTCTTATTTTTGACACTGGTGGTAATACTTTAAAATTATGCAGTAGCGCCAACATTTTGAATTTTAATATATTTGTCAGTTTTCCTCTTTTTATGTTTATTATACTTTGTAGGTTTTATTATTTATTTCCCTTTAAAACATGCATACACCTGATCCATTCAAAGTACTTTAAACATCAGTGCCAGTTATGTGTTTAAAAGCTGAAAATTAGTTAAAATGTGCCATAGGATGCTTTTCACATGAGACATAGGATTGAGAAAGCCCTTCTAGTAAATCTCATTATTTTCAGAGGAGTGTTCATGGCTTCACTAAAGATGACAGCCTTCTATGGACTGTACACCTGGCTGACCCATACTATTTTTGGAGTAAACATTGTCTTCATCCCTTCAGGTGAGCAGAGTTTCCTTTTATCTTATCTGCAGCAAATAATACCAGTAGGAAGACATATCAGTATGTTTAGATTGAAGGACAACGAGAGCAGAGGTAATATTCACAGGGAGCATTTGCAGAGATGCCCATTGTCCCAAATTTGGCATGAATTTCCCAAATTTGATGAACATGTTCACAATCATGTCGCTGTATACAAAAATCACAATTTTACACACACAAAAACGAATAAAATAAAATTGTGAGAAGTTGAAGCCATATACAAGTATTTTCGGTCCTTTCATGTCTTTTATAGCAATTTGTCAAACATCATCAGTTTCTGGCATACACCTTGAGTAATTTCGGTCCATTCCGGTCTTTATGGTAATTTGTGATATAAGACCAGTTTCTGACATATAACATGCCATTATAATCAGAAGAGTTTGTTTCATTTTTTCCCAGTCTTTTCTTGTAATTCACATCATATGAATCAGTTCTGCGCCATTGTTCAGAACAGTTCACTTCACTTCACTGTTTTCTTCATGATGTACTGTGTTGTTTATTTTTTTTAAACAATTAGATTTCTGCCTTATTTGTTTTTACGTGTGAACTAAATTTGCAGTGTTTCTATAAACCTTTGATGTGCTTCTCAAATTAAAAATTCAGACAAAGATTTTAAACTCATCCTGAAGGCTGTATGGAATAAAATTTAATTAAATTCATAATTTTAAAGAAACGAATGTGTCCTTGGTGTTTTAAAGCTGCAAAAATCCATTGAAAAATTGAGAGAACTGAGAATTTAGCCATGCTGTGTGATAAACAGGGATCCAGCCTATGATTTTGGAAATGGCTGTTTTGGCAAAGAGACAGTATAGAGGACAATTATATGAATACACATATTATATGAGCTGTTGTTGTTGTAGGGTTTAACTTTATTTTTCAGCACAAGATAGGTTATACATGGTGGCCAGTATAAATGGTGGAGGTTGAACCTGGGAAAGCCCCCAGAAACAACCACTGACCCACGAGAAGCTACAGGCAAGCTTTCTCACATACCCACATTGGCCAAATCTGAGACTCAGACCTATGCAGACAATGGTGAGATGGCAATGATCCATAATGAAGAGTGCTTTTGACCACTTGGTCACTCATGGCTCCACACATAACTGTGTACAATAAATAGTGTTATATGACTTCACATAGACATGTTTTGTAATGTTTTTAATGACTTTATCATTCTTCTGGCTTCCACATTGAATTTTTATTTGCTTTGGTAAATGTCATATTTCAATAGAATCGCAAAGTTTTACCCTATTTGTCTCTAATTTACTTGGATGTCAATGGGCATCCCAGCATTTGTTCCAATATTTGATGGCTTGGGTTTTAGATCTGGGAAGAATATACTATTGTCTTGAATGAATTATTATTAGCTATAGAAAATACGTTTATAATTTGGGGTTAATTATTGCTACTTGTGTGGAGATCAAAGGTCAGGGTCATAGGGGTCAGTTTCTTTTGAATGTTGATTTTTAGAATAAAAAAGTAAGAGGTCAAGATCACTGTAACTAAGAGAAGAAAAATGATGTTCACACATTAACATCATCACTGACCTGGACTACAACTTTGTGGAGGACTTAATCTTTTGGTTGGGACAAAGCCTCTTAAACCTTGTGGGTTGAAGGCTAAAGTTACTGTAACTGGAAGAAATATTATTTCTGCATAGTAGTTTAACATAGTATCTTAGACTTGGACCAATCTTTGTGGATATCTTTAATGTGTGGTTAGGAAGACACTTATTGATTTTGGGATAAAACAATTTAAAATAAAAATCATTGTTTTACTTAGTAACATATGTTGTAGAGTAAGTATCTTGACTAAATTTGTTTATGTCTTACTTCAGTGTCTATAGTATTAAGGTCACAGTCAAAGTTGGTCTAAAAAAAACCCCATGCTTTTACTTTTAATAAATTTTGTTCTTTAACAAAAATCTATCCAGGTCTTTAAAACTTTTTGATTCATGATCTTTATAGTCAACCATGCTCAGCTAGAAGACTATTAAATACAAAGCATTGTATTAATTACCATTCATTATATGTTTCCATTTCTTTACACGTAATCAAAAAATAATGCTTGTAGAAAGTACAATGTATAAATGTTAGAATCTTTCTTTATTTGCATCAGCCATCTTGTTACAAGAATTATTAAAAATCACACATTGTTAATTAAATCCCTTAAAAGTAACATATTTATGTTTGATTTATTTGAAGAAGTTTTCAACATTTGTTTTTTTTTTTTATCCAACCAGCTGTTGCTGCCATTTTTGCTGCAGTACCATTTCTTGGAACATACCTGGCTGCTGTCCCTGCAGCTCTGGAACTGTGGCTGGTTCAAGGGCAAGGTCTTCTAGCAGTTTTGTTGATGATGTGCCATCTCTTACCAACTTCTGTGGTGGATACTGCCATCTACAGTGAAATCAAAGGGTATATATATATATATATATATATATATATATATATATATATATATATATATATATAGTGCTAGTCAGTGAAGTTGTACAATGAAATACCGAATTGGTATATATTAAATAGACATTGATAACATTATGACCAAAGAAATTAATCTACCACATTAATCTGTGCTTATGTGGTAATCATGGCAAACTATGACAACCTGTGGATGACTCCTAACTGATTTGAGTATAAAACATTGTAATCTTTTAATATATTCTATTTGGAAACATAGATATTAATTTTTCATATAGTTACAGCTTCATATCTGTGATAATATATCAACAGTAACAAGAAAATATACCTTTAAAGAATGCTTCTGTATTATTTTTAAATTCTTGTTGGTGAGCAGCAGAGAGGGGGAACAGACTAATTCGAAATGTCACCCTTTTTAATTACCAAATCGACTAATGGTGACTAACATAGAAGTCAGTTCAATGACTACACCTAGCTTGACCCAAATAAATGTTATAGTCGACCCCTCTCTGCTGCTCTCTCCATGTGTTAAATTGTCAATCTGATGATATAAAAAATATTTTGTACATAGATCAAACAAAATGAATAATCAGACAAATGATCAATCTGAAACCTTTTTTAACTTTGAGTAATATTCTTCCTCAGTTGGAGGGTTTTCTTTTCTAGGTATCAAAACCCCTTCGCTGGTCCTACGATGGTAATACGCCATCAAAGTTCTGTATTTATCTCCACCACATTTATTACAAATCCGATATTGTCCTTGATCGCCAACATTGCATCCAACACAATGTCGAGGACCAGCATGTGGATTTTTATGATAAAATATATTTATGTTTCTTGCAGTATTCTTCACGACATTTTTTATTACATTTATCTGTGCTTCCTTGATGCAGCCATGTACAAGTTTTCATATATTAAATAGTATCTATTTAATTTAGTTAGAGGATATCTTTATTTTGTCAATCTGCTGCTACAAATTAGCCAAATATTTGATCAATACCTACACAATATCTTGTCCTGGGATCATGCAGATTTATTGTTATAAAACCATACGGTGTTGCTTGTGCACGTGAAAAGAAATCTCTGAATTTATTTATGTCCATATCTCCGCTACACCAGGTCCTATGAATATTTCCTAGCGTGTGTGTATCAATTCCATTAAATACAGCTAAAATATTACAATTATCTCTGATTACTTTCGGAATTTGTGTATACCGCTGAGTTACGTAAATAACGTCAGTATTTTTATGCTGTCCTCAAGAAAATATTCTTGCCGGATTTGATTGTTTATCTAGCATTACGTTATCATACACAACTAAATTATTAATGAATCCATCAAGATCATCGACAGATGGTGCTTTATCAATATCGGTTATAAAATCAATAATATCATCACCACTCAGCAATCGTGTGTTTTCATTAAATTCCTTAAGTACTTCATAGCATCTCTGTTCATCTACAGATGGTGCAACTAAATACAATTTATTCCATTTCAACCATCTCATTACCAGATTAAGTAATATTTGTGTTTTACTGGATCCAGACGGGCCTATTAGTATCATTCTGATCGAATTTGGTAACGCTGGATGATGTTTTACCTGTTCTCGTTTTCGTGTCGCTGAAAAATCAATTAGATCCATAATATAATATTATATCATGTATTTATATTGTTTACGCTGCCGAGTTAAAACTCCAACTACTGATTTATCTACGGTTACAACAAAAAATAAAAGAATAGCATACAGTGGAAAATGTTCCGTATGTGTCAGAAAGAAATTTTCCTTTTTACCCAAAAATACCGGTAGTGACATTGCAACATTAATGTCAAAATTTCCAGGAACTCCGTGGGCTAAATATCCCGGAGAGAAACATCTTCCAGGATATAATTACTGCGGTCCAGGCACTCGACTTGATATCAGACTTGATGAACAAGATCAACCAAAATCTGGTGAATATCCGGTAAATGCAATCGATAAAGCGTGTCACGTTCATGATGTAGCTTATAAAAGTAAAGATCTAGAACAGCAACATATTGTGCATGTGAAATTGATTCATGCATTGAATTCCATATAAAATAAAAATCTCAAGGAGGGATTAGCCAATTGGTTAGTAAAATCTGTGATGAAAACCAGATTAGCAATAGGTGCTGGGTAATTGATTTTAATGCAATCAATTTATTACAGCCCGAGAGGATACTGGAAAGGTAGAGCAGCAATCGATAAACTCGCTAATGCAGCAAATGTCACACGTTCTACCGCCGCAACATGGTTAGCATGACAAGCAATATGGCAAATTTATCTACTACCGCCTAAACGAATCGAGTACGCACATTTTGATGTTAATGCTCCTAATAAAGTTCATCAGGCTGATATTCTGTTTTTACCTCATGATCGTATACGTAGAATAACATTTAAATACGCATTAACCGTTGTTGATGTTTCAAGTAGATATAAAGAAGCAGAACCACTATCAACTAAAACAGCTACTGAAGTTGCATCTGCCTTCGAACGAATTTATCGACGAGGACCCTTGCGATGGGCACAACTATTACAAGTTGATCCTGGCAAAGAATTTCTTGGTGCAGTATCATCATTAATGAAGCTACATAATGTTAAAATACGACGAGGACATACAGAAATTCATCGTGATAAAGCAATCGTAGAACAATTTAATTGCACACTTGCTGAAAGATTTTTTTGGATATCAATACGCGAAGGAATTCATTCAGGATACAAGATCTCGTGAATGGGTTGCAAGATTACCAAGTGTGATAGCTGCATTAAACAATGAGGTTACTCGAACATCTGCCATAAAACCTATTAATGCAATTACAAGGAAGTATATACCAATACAGCATAATGTTCCACCGCATCCAATATTAGGTAATGTCATTGTCAGGTATTTATACGAACGAGGTGATCTTGAAGGAGGAAAAAAAGAGCGACAGATCCTATTTGGAGTTTTACTACACACAAGATATCCAGCGTGGTACGATTCACAGGTAGACCTGCAATCTACAGATTAGATTCAACTACTCCTCAATGTGGATTTACATGTGAACAATTACAGGTAATTCCCAAGGATACACAATTACCACCACATTCACTTAACTAGCACCTCTATGCCGATTACATTCAAGACAAGTTGACATCACATTATCATGTGTATGACCAAGACTGTTATCTTTTCTATCTACTGTAAATTGTTTAGGATTTTTACTCGAGTATTACCACAGCATTATACAATTACAGTTTGCACAGTGATTATCCTGTTGTTATTTCAATGTTAGGATAAATTGCGCGTCAAGATCGAAGTCGCCTTTTTTTTTTATCACAATGTTTATAGCAATCTAATTTTTTTCTTACTATATCATTGTCAACATTGCCATTGGTTTCTGATGCATCCACGACAATCCTACGTAGTTGAGATATTTTCCTGATGCGAGACACTACAAGATGAACTAAATTGCTCTCAGGTGTCATATATCATCACCCAGTGTCGCACCAATTGTATGCTGATGACACCCAAATATACAAGTCTAGCCACCCATCTGAAGTTGATGCTACCATCCATGGAGTAGAGAAGTGCATTTCTGATGTGAATTCATGGATGACATGTAACAAGCTGCAGATGAATGATGATAAAACTGAGGCTATTCTGATCACAACACAAAGACTTTCTCATTCACATCCTTTACCTTAGACAATAAATATCAGCAACACCAACATTAAATTCTCACAGTCAGTACGGAACCTAGGCGTTACTCTAGACAGTACTCTCACATTGTACCAACATGTCATGAACATATGCAAGGCTGCATATCATGAATTGAGATCCATCAGTTCCATTCGTAAATATGTACTTATCACAGCTTTTTTCGATGGGGAGGAGACGCATGGAATCCCGATCGAATGGGAGATAAATATATTCTGAAGATCATAGTTTGGGATGAAATATGTACTGTATCATCAGATAATCTAAAAATATTTGTTGATTGGTTGTTGACGAAAAACACTGCTGTAATAATGTGTGGCGATCATGGTCAACCACCATCCTTTGTTGGATCGTCTCCACACGAATGGCTAAAGAGATCCGTTGTCTATTACGAAGAAATAGTTGACGATCATAGAGCACTTGATTCAGCATTGAGGGAGTTTAAAAGATTAATCAGATAATAATAATAATAATAATAATAATAATAATAATAAGGACTTTGTATAGCGCCTAATCTTTTGAAGCTCTAAGCACTTTACACCATCAATAATGATATGACTACACTACAGAATAACAAATGACAAAAACAATGAAATTGGAAAACATTAAAACATGCTGAAAACATATAAGATACAAAACATGATTAGGCCACTAAGTTTGTCCCTGCAGTTGAAACAGGAGAGTCTTAAGAGCACTCTTAAAAGGGAACACTGTGTCTTTGTGTCTAATTTCAATGGGCAATTCGTTCCACGTCGCCGGGCCCTGGTGTGCAAATGCACGTTGTCCATATGACATTGTTTTCACCTGGGGATTTGGTAATCAAAAAGGGTGATGTTTTGAATTAGTCTGTTCACCCTCTCTGCTGCTTGGTGCCCTTGTCAAAAAAGCAAGCCTTCCTTGTGCTAGGAATAAAAGTAAAAATGTGGTGATCAGCTGCAGTTCAGTACCTGTGCATCAAGTGGATCTCTTATTTCAAGCTATGTGCCAACACCACATAATAAAATTACTTTAAATATTTTAGTTTTTAGGCACCAGTTCAGAAATGCTTCACAATGATATTTTGGACATCATGTTGAAAATGGATCCAGACTCTGGTCAGAATTTCTTATGGAGCATACCTTTGCTCCTATACAATTTCAAATTTAAAGTTTCTGTACTGAAGATACTCTTTGAATATTCACTTGATGAAAACACTACCAGAATGAATGATGTAACATGAAAATGTCCAATAGTTTATCACTGTTTACATGATGAGAGTGAAAGTTTTTATAGACCAAATTTACTTCAATGCAGACTTGTGTAAAATTTTGTAAACCCAGTTTTCTGCATGATATACTAAAGTGGGTGGTATTTTAGAAAGATAGATATATGTAGTTCTACAATGATACCAAATAATCTAGACATTTTAATTGCACTATAAAATGCAGAGGGAAAATTTGTTTTTGGACTTTTTTTTTTCAACCCAAAATTCGCCAGCGTTTGGAATCCGATTTTGTGTCCGGATATTAGATTTTTTGGCCCCAGATATAAGGTAGACTTGTCTGAACTGCACACAGACAGGTGAACCTTTGCAAAAAGTTGGATAAGATGGGCATTTATACTAAAAGAGTGGTCTCTATTAAAAAATGATATCAACATTAACATTGTCAACGTTAAGCCAAAAATAGATTTAAAAAAAACTACAACTTTTGCCATTCTACTTGTGCTTGAGCAAAATAGCCAATGAAAAACAAGGTTTCTAACACAACTAGGCATTAGGTTAACAGGGAATCTCCCTGAAGTTGATGTATTATGATGTATTCAGAAATAGCCCCCAAAATGTGTTTCCTACTCGCATTTCAGACGAAAACAACAAAAACCTCGAACGGTTAATGTGGTAACAGTAATATTGCCAATTTATCTCAGTTGACCTGTTTCTTTATTACCATCATGAAATTTCATCTCTTAAACAGTATAGTACACTCTGACATGACATTTATTATTCCAATCCTTTAAATCATTTGATTAGGAAAATCTAAATCTTGCCATGTTATACTGTTACATAATGCATAGTATACCAGTCCTTATTGATAAAAAGAATCCAACTTGTGAGTCTACATTCAGATGTAGTGCTTCATGTGCCTGTCTTTTATGTTATATTATAAAAAGAATCTCAAATACTGTTGATGATATGCTGTGATATACCACTTAATATTCTAGTCTTTAACAGGATGTGACAAATATTCACACCTTTCTGATGGCATGCTGTGACAGTTAATAACAACGTTATTGACAAGTTACTTTCAGTTCAAAAGGACAATGAATTGTTACTTCTGCACAAGCTTTTTACTGAGCAGTCCACTATGTAGACAAAGCAAGAACAAGAAAATCTGATTAAAATCCATACTTTTAGGAATACAAATTTCAGGTTACATTTATATATGAGGTGAATGTTTTATTTTTCAGGGGCCACCCATATATGACAGGTCTCGCTATTGCAGGGGGCATGTACTGGATGGGACTGGAAGGAGCCATTTTTGGCCCTATTATCTTGTGCTGCCTGGTGGTTTTGGTCAATGTGTATAGTTCTATGATCCAGCCTGATACCACTCCATCTTCACTCAAGTAAGAGCCTGTTATCAGGATTCAAAATTGACACTAGCTGAAAAGAGTACTCAAGGTTCCTCTTATCCGGGTTCAAAATGTAAAATAGCACTTAAATAAGATTCTGTGATCATGGTTTGAAATTTACAATTGCATTCATTTAAGAGTCTGTTATTAGGTTTCTAAATGGACAATATAAATTGACACTAACACTCAAGCTTGGTTCTACCATCAGGGTTTAAAATTGACACTTGTATGTAAGTATGGTCTAGTATCATTGTTTAAAATTTACACTAGTACTTCAGTGTGGGTCTACTCTAGTATCAGAGCTTAAAGTTGACACAAGTAAGCTAGCAGTTTGCTACTTAGAATTAGTAAACTGTTAGCCCAAAAAACATGAACTTGAATTTTGTATTAGTGATATTTTGTGTTCAGATGTGAATTGTATTCTGTATGCATGTAGATGTTGAAAATAACCTAATTATTTGCTAGTTAAAAGCATTATACCTGCTGAAATGCTGATAATTTGGAGTTCAACATTTACACACTATTTTAATTAACTGGATAGCTATTACCAATAATTTGTTTCTTTCCACTGATTTTATCATGTCTGGACCTCCTTGTTTTCTTAACCCTAAGAAATAATGCACAAAAAGTTATAATAATTTTTTTTTTTATTGATACCCACAATCAGCAGTGTGTGTGCACATTTTATGAAATTTTTACCAAAACTGCATCATTAATTTTTTAAATGCATTCTACATGGGATACAACTTTAGTTTTAAATATCAAGTCCAAAATAATCTGTGGGTATTTTAACTTCTTGATCCATCCAATGTTTGATATTTCTTTGCTTCTGCTAGGCTGGAAAGTCAGCATGCGTTTTCTTTCAAGACCTGGAAATTCATTAAAGCGTCATGTTTACGGCATAGGATAATTATATAGTATCTAGTAAAATCATATGACCTTGTATTCAACCCTACCTGCCTGAAATCAACAAGTAGTTAGCATAGCTTCTCTTTCATAACAGTTAAACATACATACCAATCATTACGCTTTTGGCATAATCATTACGCTTTTTTCACTAAATTACACGTTTTGCTTAGATGTATATGGATTACGCTTTTTCGTTATATCCACCTCCCATAAAAATCAGTTATTTGTTTTCTCGTTATTATTAACATTCCATTAATCCCACAGACCGTAAGACGGCTTTTTCGTAACTACAATGTAAGTACACTTGACTGTGGACTTTCCAACAGTATCATGTTCTGTTTATAGCTAACCTGGTTCTACTGTCAACTTCGAATTCTATTTATAGCATCTGTATGATTAGTGAGGAGAAAAAGCAGACTGGTTTTCTAAATTTAATCTTTACGTGCAGATTCCCTGCTCTAATTTATATTTGCTGTAGAACCAGTCTAAAGATATTTTGGCGCTAAAAAGTATATTTGATTTTAGTCTATGCATTTATGTGAGCAAACCACCAATAATACTGGCCGCCATGTATAGCCTATCTTGTACTTAAAAATGGCATTCAACCCTAGTACAACATCAACAACAACATGTGAGCAAAAATATCTCCTTTCAAAAATTTCCCAGATAAATTAGAAAAGACAAAGACATCCCCCCCCCACAGAAACAAAATATAACAGAATCCCCTTAATATTAAGACAAGAGTACAGCATCACGTGACATCTATTTCTGGCCATGTGGATGGTGCTAACAGTCTTAAGATGGTTTCTAGTCGATGTGTGTAAAGCTAAAAGTGCTACATATGAAAACTTGAAACAGTAAAGCGTGTTAAAAGATGAGAGGGGCAAATAAATCATTTATTGAAGTTTTAGCATGTTATATGTGGATTATGCTTTTTCTGTCTGGATTCCGATTTTCGGCCCCTTGGATTATACTTTTTCCTCGTCAGGGGTTAGCATGTATGCAGTTAAATCAAACTTCTTTGTCATAAGCTGACACATGAGCCTTAATTCCAGTGTTTACAGACTAGGTAGTATGCATTTTCACATGAGTTTGTCATGGTTTTCCTGGGTTCTTCCCCCACCAGATATACTGGCCACCATGTATAGTAGGGCATAACCGACTTTTGATCCGGAAATCGTATTCCACCGGATAGTATGAACTTCCGATTAATCGGAGTCGGACAAGGCAGGAACGACCAATTCGGATAATTAAAATAATAAAGTTGAATTTCTATAGCACCATGTCTAACACTGTGTGTCATTCGATAGTTTGTTAATAAAGTTAAATAAGAAGTCAGAAAAGTCCAATATGGTCAACACAGCCATGCTGTGAGGCAATCTATTTGAACTGGCGGGTAAAAACCGGAAATGAAGCCGGATATGGTAAAGTACTAAGTAACATGCTAGACACGGCAAAACCAGATACCAGAAACCCGGAAACGGAAGATGAAATTTTTAAGAAAAAAAAATACGGATTTAGCATTTCCAATTAATTGAATCGTGTCCGGAATCAGAAAAAATTTCATGCCCAAATTCCAGAATCGGAAATCGGTAGAAAAATGCTAATTGGTTATGCCCTAATGTATAGCCTATCATGAGCTGAAAAATGGCATTAAACCCATAATAATTGTATCAGTGATGTATGATAAAAGTTGGCTGCTAGGACATTCATTTCAGTGAGGGAGTTTCTTGGCAGACCTGCTGTACAAGGGCTGCCTTTACATGAACCAAGTGCCGATGCCCTTTCTGGCAGTGATGCCTGATCTTGGGTCATTTAGATCACCAGATGATGATTCTAACCAAACACTTACTGCCTTGGCAAGACTTTTGTAGTAGCTAGCAGCTGGAATATATTTAGAAACATCACAATTGGAAGTTATAAAATCTGTACAGACACTACATTGTTGGATTGGGAAGGATATATTTGCCACTATACTTTGTGACAGTCAATGGCAAATAGATACTGCAAGAGACAACGTTAGAAATGAATGACATTTCCACCATCAACCCTTCGAGAGAGGTGAAGCTGCAGGACCTGTTACATGTTCTCAAATGTTATCTGAGGTGCACAGAGAAGGTCTGACTTTAAAAAGCATTTCCCAATGGTTAAGGCAGGTAGGCAGATCCTAACCCCACAAGGGCTGGTCTCTTGGCTGCAAGGGCTTATTAAACTTGAACTTATACAACATCAGATATGACTCATGAAAATTCTGGGTTACAAAATGTAAGCAAGTTCCACAAACCTGAGCTCAACTGCCTCCACGACGTCTTGCATTTAGACATTATGTCTCAATACAAGACATAGTGGAGTCAGTTGACTTGCATGCGTCATCTACTTTCACCAGCTTCTATATACGACTTTGCCTTGCAAAGGAGAGGGATCTATCTTGTTCAGTCACTTGTTGCTGCCCGTATATGACAGCACAGCCTCAGTTCTGGGCATGACCTTACAACATTTACCAGATTTATCCTGAACAAATTTGCACATAAGGCAATAGACAGTGCAAGATCCTGCAGGAATTTTTCTCTCACATCTATTGAATGTATAATCAGCATTCACATTAAGTGTTTCCTTTCTGTAGAGCAGTCCTCATAAAGGGTAGGATGCATACATGCCATCCATAATGCTTTTGGCGTAATCATTATGCTTTTTTTTAAAACTAAATTATGCCTTACGTGTAAACGTATATGGATTACGCTTTTTTAGTATATCTACCTTTTTAAAAAAATCATTTGTTTTCTCATTTTTTTCTTGTAGTTAATCCCACTCACCAGATTTTTAGAAAAGACTGATTCTGTGTAACTACAATATGAAAGTACGTCCATGTTCCTAATAGTATCATGTTCTGTTTGTAGCAACATTCAGTTACCAAGAAACATCCTGGTTCCACTTTCAAACTTTCAACCTCATATTCTATTTATAGCAACTGTATGGCTTAGTGAGGGAGCAATGTTCCCTCTAAGTTGCGTGCAGCTGCTCTGGCATCCCCATGCAGCTGAATTGTCAATTTTTGCTCAATCCAATGTTAAATTTTGCTCGTCTCCGTAATGCTTGCGCAAGGCAGTGAGCACTGCGCGCACACCTACCATTTGCTTAGAGGGAACGTTGGAGGGGAGAACAGACTGATTTTCTAATATTAATCTTTATGTGCAGATTCTTTGTTCTCATTCATATTAGTGCAGAACCAGTCTAAAGGTATTTGATGAAAAAAAGTATATTTTATTTTTAGTCTATGCGTATATGAGAAGAAAAATATCTCCTTTCAAATAATTTCACAGATGGATTAGAAAAAGTAAAAAAATAAGTGAAACAAAATCTAACAATCCTCCAAATATGAAGACATGATGGCAGCATCATGTGACATCTATTACAAACTGTGTGAAAGAATTTTAATATTTAGCGCTAAAAGTCGTCAGATGGATTCTAGTCCATCTGTGTGTAATACTAAAAGTGCTACATATGAAAACTTGAAGCAGTGAAGAATGTTAAAAGATGAGAGGGGAAAATAAATCATTGTTAATTGAAATTTTAGCAAGTTATATGTGGATTATGCTTTTTCTGCCTGGATTCCGCTTTTTGACCACTTGGATTACATTTTTTCCTTGTCAGGGGTTGGCAGAAAGAAATATGTACATAAATTATGTTTCTATGATAGCTGATTACTTAAAGTCCCTCCCATCTTTCCCAGCCAATGAGAGCATCCTTGTTTAGGTTAGTCTAGTTTAAACTGAGAAACATTCAGGATAAGGGAGACCCCATAGATAGAACAATTTTTTGACTGTATGTATTATATAATCACAAAGACATTTTTCACCTTTAAGAAATTGCTTAATGTTGAGGTATCAGTGAGTAACTTCCTTTTGTAAATACAATTAAATATTTTTTTTTCTGAGACTTTTTTTTTTCTTCAGGTTGTTAGGATTTGATACAAGGTTGCATTTTTTCCCTAATTCCAGGTTAAATTGGCTACTCTGTGCCACTACCATGTAGTTTTCTTGCCCAATTAGCTGTCCAAATATCAAACATGGGATGCGTAAGGTCAGAGGAAAAACGGTCTTTGGCAAAAAGCACAGTTTTTAATAAGGAAAGATATAAAAGTAGTTTTCTTGATTTACTACTGTATAACTTGGAAATCCAAACTTTTCTAAATGTATTAAAAATTGATTAAAAATAGAATGAAATGATGAATTAAAAAATAAATGCAAAATTGGTTGTATTTCTGAGGCATTAATTGAGTGTGTGTGTGTCTGTGTGATTTAGATTTTAATGTAGCCTGAACAATTTTTCAGTTATATCACTACAATGTCTGCATTGTGACACTTTATAGTGATGTTTAGCACTGGGGCAGTAGATAAACACACAGACATAAGAGCTGAAATGTAATGGAACAAATGTGAAATGCCAAATGAATGCCAAATTAATGCAAATGAAGTGCAGATGAAATTAAAACAAAATGCAGATCTGGTTAAATTACATGTCTCAGAATCTTAGAAACCAAAATTGAGATCGACTGTACTACATTTTAATTGGAAATTTTATTGTTAATGGCTGTATATGAAAAGAAGCCATAATCCATTATATCAGTGAAAAGTGTATGAGAAATTTGCCGGTCTTTCTACACAGTAATTGAACCCTTACTAGTTTTACAGTACAAGAAAACATTAAAGTTGTAATCTTTAAGCTAATAATGGACCTATTCGTGCTGGAAAACCCAATTTTATCATGATGTCCTCTTTGTCATATAAATGTTATACATCGGCAATCATTTGATGCATGTAATGTTTTTTATATCCAGTTTCAGGCAAAGAGATTATACCTTATATTTAATCATTTTAATATTATTCAGCATCTTGCAGTTTTCTGTTCTTCTGTTTTATTTACTGTAAACTGAGAGTCAACGAAGATTCTGTACATTCTGTAAATAATAATGATTATCTCATTAAATACAGTGTTTTCACTGCAGTAAAATCCCTATTCAAAGACTGTTGTCAGGAGAGACCATTTGCATTAAGAGATCAGATTACTTGTGAATGGATTTGTTGATGATACATTGTTAAGACTGATAAAGATAGTCTGCCTATTTTGAAAGATTAAGATGTTTTGGAGAAAAAGGCATGGTCTTTCAAGACCGGTTTTATTGTTGTTGTTATTGTTATTATTTTTATTATTCAGTCATTATTATTAATGTTGTTAATATCATTATTATTATTATTATTATTATTTCTCCTGTTAGTAGTGTTTTTAAAAAAAATATTTGCCTTAATTTATGGATACTTTCAGATGAGACAATAAATTCATGCTAATTGACCAATATTGTAGAGCTCTAGTAAATAACAGTTAAATGTTTATTCAATAGTTATTTTTTATTTCAATTTCAGCCGATCTCAGAGTATGAATGTTTAAATCGGAATGGAGGACTGAATTGCAGACAAGTCCCAATGAAAGCTGAAATGTCTTTTTGCTGTGTCAAGCAGCAGATGAATTTTTGTCACTGTGTTCATAGAAGTTATTATAACTATCTTAACTGCTTATTCATGGTGCCACATCTGTTTTTATATTTTTTAAGCACCCCCATGTTCTGTAATATAGCTACTGTAAGAAATGTAAACCTACAAGCTTTGCAGAAACTGTGAGATATAGTGTTTTTAGCACCACCGCTTTATGAAATAGAACTATCAAACTTTCAAATAATGGAAATCTACAAGACTTGTGAAAAACTATAGTAGTATAATATCTTCTTGTAGGGTGTAATGCCATTTTTCAGCACAAGATAGGCTATACGTGGCGGCCAGTATTAATGGTGGAGGAAGAACCCCAGAAATCCTCCCCCCTCCCTCGTAAAGAATCACCATCCCATGAGAAGCTACTGACAAGCTTTCTCACATACCCATATTGGCATGAACTGAGATTTGAAATCTTGCAGACAAAGGTGAGATGGCTGTGATCCATAACGGATAGCGTTTTAGACCTCTCGGCCACTCAGGGCTCCCTTAGTAGTATAATATGTACAGCCTGTTTATAAAGTTTAATGAATTTAATACCTTACTACTTAGTACCGCAAAACTTGTTCTTAGAAAGGGAGATAAGTGTACATGTTATTTTGCCCGCATAAGTCATGGTATATACATTATCCAATTTATTGCTGCTGTATTTGAGAAACGTTATTTTTCCCAATCTTATGACTTTTTCAGTAAGACTCCATTATGTCATTAGCAAAGCATGCAAGTTTATCTTGTCATGTACCATATTGCATATTTCTCATGAATCGGTATGTGAATAACACAAGTGCTGAAAATGTGTTAATGAGTTACATGTGCTTTATATCACTTGTAACATGATTGACAGATAATGCTGCCTAGCAGATGCAACTCATGGAATGAAAATTGTACACACGACATCTTTTCTCTAGCCAGCCTTTTGTCAGTTTGGGTTCCATAGACTTCAGAGGACATTTAGAGGACACGAAACAAGATGACATTTAGTTACTGCTATATTTTCATGTACTGAAGATTATGGTTACAGATATAGAAATTATATACAATACTTAGCAAGTGCAGAAGCTCTTCACTACTTTTGGACTAAGGTATGGAATTATTGCAAACTCTTGTGGTCAAATGGTCGTAGTAGTAGTAGTAGTAGTTTAAAACTGCTTCTCTGGTTTTCTGTGCTTTTTGTATGTTTTTTTTTCTTCTTCATTTGTTTTTATTTTGATTTTTAGTTGGACTGGGTTATCTTCAATGGAAGTGATAAATATGTATTTCATGTTTTTATTTTGTTTTAATCATACATTATATTCTTTTCTTTCATTTTTTGCATTTGTACAATCTGATATTCAGGGCCCCGGGTGTCTGAGTGGTTTAAAACACTTTCCTTTACTGATCTCTATTATCTTACCTCTATCAGTGTGGGTTTGAGTCGCAGGCTCAATCTATGTGGGTATGTCCGAAAGCTGTAAGTATCTTCCTGTTGGTTGGTGGTTATAGACGGGATTTTTTCCCAGTTCTTCCTCCACCAGTTTTACTGGCAGCCGTATGTAGCCTGTCTTGTGCTTTCTGATAACCTCCAAGCCATGTAACTAAGGGGTGGAGCGTGTTCAGTTTGTTCACATCTTCATGCAGATACCGATTACATATTAGGAAGCATGCATTATGATTAAATTCTTGAGGTTAATGTTGAGCTCAAGCCTTCCAGCACAAAGAGATCAGGGTACTTATCTAGTCACACTCGAGTCAGATATAACTCAGCACAGCTCCACTGTTCATTTTAATGAGAATATTGTATGAACAAATGAATGGAAAACTATTCATGCTACAAGCTGATTCCATACTGGTATTTTAGACATGCATTTGTTTCATGTGTTGATTCCACTTCTTACTTCAAAATCTAAATTCTTTCCACAGGTCAAGTGACTGTGATAATCATAAAAATTCCCAGCCTCATAGATTTTACAGGGATAATTTAATAGCAAGAGAGATTGTCATGGCTTGTTGATATATAGGGATGTTTTTTTAATAATACCAGAATTTTACTTCTTTGTAGATATGCGGGGATATATTTTTAGTAACATCCGAATTTTATTTTCTTGAAAATTTACAGGGATATATTGCAGTAGTACCAGAAAAATTTTTTCTCAGCCTTGTAGGTTTACACAGACATTTCAGTAGCATCAGAAATTCCCTGGTATCTAGGTTACATGGATATTTTAGTAGCATCAGAAATTCCCTGCCTTGTAGGTTACATGGATATTTTAGTAGCATCAGAAATTCCATGCCTTGTAAGTTACATGGATATTTTAGTAGCATCAGAAATTCCATGCCTTATAGGTTACATGAATATTTTAGTAGCATCAGAAATTCCCTGCCTTGTAGGTTACATGAATAATTAAACTGTACCAGTTGATACATATTGATAAGAGACACTTTGATTGCTAATAAACTTGATACTGATAAGAGGTCGAGCTTACAATGTGCTTTCATACCTATTGATATTTTGTGTACCCTACAGTGTGATATACTTTTCCTTATTTGTATTTGTTATGTTTGCTTAGTTAAGAAGTTTACCTCAACTTTTATCATTATATTTATTTTCCCCATTTTTCAGTCTTTATGTTTGTTTGTTCTGTGTTTCCATTTGGAAAATAATTTGCAAACACTGTAAATGTGTAGCCTTGATTTATTAAGCTTATATAATGATATACATACTCGAGAGTGTGTGTGTGTGTGTGTGTGTGTGTGTGTTGAGTACTTGAATATCCCGGTTCCGACATATTTTTTTTCAATTTTCATTTCTCCTCTTTGAATGTATATTGACTGTGAAAATTCTAGTATTTTGTTATTTTTCAAGGAAACAAATTTCACACCAGCTTGCAGTTTTACTCACCCAGGATCACTGAAAGACTGGATCTCAATCAACCAGTATTCATAAAAGACTGGATCACAGTTGTCCATAATTGTGGGATGACTGAATCACATTTACCTTAGATCACTGAATAACTGGAAGACTGGATCACAATACCAGTCCCACTGGTAGACTGGATAATTCATTGTCCAGACAAATGGTCATGAGATAATCTAGTACAAAAATGGCAGGTTCAGGTACAGTTACTTAGTGGAGGCAAGTTGAGAAGAGGGTTTTTGATGATAGCGAAATTCAGACTTTATTAACATTTTTTTGTTTAGGAGATTAGGAGTTCTTCATTAAGGTATATAAGTGCAATGTCTGGGCTTCTATTACAGAACTTGACTCACTCTTTTTAGTACCAAAATGTCTTTCCAAACTTAGACATATTGCTTGAAATTAACAAATGCATTCTTTTTATAGGTCTAAATAGATTTTGAGTAACATATCAAATTGAACAAAGTTTTATGAACAAGAAAACAGATTATGAAGTATGGATTATCACTGCGTTAAACCTTTAGACATTTATAGAAAGAATCACAAAATATGAATTTTTATTTAAAACAATAAGTCCATAAAGACTTCTTATATTGTGCAAAGGTAAAGCCATATCTGCATTACTCCATATATACATATTTTGAGTAGCAACTAAATGAAGTACAAACTTTATTTTATTTTGTCTATTTTGAAATTATGGTTATGTCTTTATATTTTTTTTGTCTTATTTTATAATAAAATTATTATGTGGTTATATACTGTTGTCCCAATTTGAAATATTTGTTAGGAGGTATTATTTTTGCAACTTAAAACGTAGTAAGGCATCAAACTGCACATAATTGTACATCCTAGGCAGATGTGTGTCATAGAAAATAAAGACACCATACATTCATCTTACCAATATTATTTTAAAAATATTAAATTCAGTATACTCTATATGCTACTTTTAGATTTATATTTTCTTCTATGAAAAATTATAAATTGAATATATGTTGTATAATTGAAGTACATGGAACTCAATAAGCAAGTGCTGTTTTTATTATGATTGTTATCATGTGCATTATTCTTTGTTATGATTGTTATCATGTGCATTATTCATTTTATAATACGCAATATACTTACTTTTAAATCAACTCCAAAATGCAAACAGCATTGATCCTGATCCACCATTACATAATGTGCCAGCAGATCAGGGTATATGTTGTTCTACTGAATACTATTAACAAAGTGCATGGACCACAATTTGCTGGCACATTTTGCAATGGCAGGTAGGTATGGGTCTGTGCAGTTAGCAGATTGCCTTTCAAGTAAGTATATATAGTACATGCGAGTTCAAATTTAGATGTTACTTGTATGTGTATCAAACTTCTTAGACAAGTGTACTATAAGATAAATTCAAGTGATGCCATCTAGTCATTTTGTATGGTCGCATAATCTCCTGTCTTATTGCAGCATATCATGAATAGAATTCCGTTGCAAAGATAAATGTTTAGTGCTTTTAGATTCTAATTTTGTTCAGTGTATTAGGATCTGTAAATGTAGAATCTTTCCTTAAATAACGAAATATACCAGTTTTTTTTGGCTTCAAAGCCTTGTTTGAAAAAGATCTGTAAATGATTAAATGTTTGATTCATGTGTGTAAATTGTTTGTTCAGTAAAATAATGGAGTTATGTTTTTAGTTATATTTATTTGTATACTGTGAAGAAAAAATTGCAAAGATTATGTCCAGAGTAACAAAACAAAACTTGTATAATTGATTCTTTGGAAGTATTGTTATTGAACTTCTTTCTTGAAGGTGTGTTACATTGTTAATATTTAGTGCTATGTAAGCACCAGTGTTACTAAGTCAACTTTGCCTGCTGTGGATCCTTTGTTAGTTTTTTCACTTTTGCTAACTATTGCAAACACAGCTTTTTAAATATTGTTAATTTCTGGAACGTTCTTAAAAATTGTATCTGCCTTATAATAGTGTAACTATGGAGTTTTACATATTTCTTGTTTAACTGTTGATTTGAATTTGCATACTTTGATCTTGTAACTGTTAATGTAGAAAATCCACCTTTTTGTTACCTCCCTTTGTCAGGTTGATGGTACAGCAAGCTTGAATTTGTTTACCTATCCCTATTATTAGCTGTCAGTCAGTAATTATTCTAAAGTGATTGAAATCAACTAGTGTCAAATTTGAATGGAGGCTGATTGATACAGAAACTTTTGTTTTGATATGCTATATGGTTATTTTTTTACACCACATAAACTTAGAACCCCAGAAGATTCTTTATTATACAAATATATTTTTGCTATGACTTCTTTTTTGTGTGCCTGATAATCTTTTTAGTAGTGGTTGTTCCTGATGTATGTAAGAGTTTTCAAACAAATTGTAAATTTGGAAGTAATTTGTTTGTTAACGATAGGGCAGAGCTTATAGATCAGTAATCTTTAAATAATAGCAAAGTAGAATACTCGATGTTATTCACTTGAACAGCTTTACATTTTCAACTTTGGCTTCATTTAGTAACTTCACTCCATCATTACCAATTAACATATTGGATATGAGGAAAATTATTTTTTCCTATAGGTAGCATAACTGTTTAAGATCAGCATTGGAAAGAAGTCACAATTATTAACAAAATACATCTAAGTAAAATGTGAAAATTGAATGAAAATTAAACAAATTGGATGCACAAATATATGCATTTTTACATGTTATGTAGCCTAACGTGATTAGATAAACCACACCTTTAGACAAAGTCTTGTCCAGTTACAAAACAGTACTTTGCAGATATTTAATTAAGTACACACTGACACCTATATGGATTGTGTAATGGCTTATTGGAATGTTTGTTATTTGATGGCAGGTTGACATACACCTCAACTAGCAGTTTAGTTTTTAAAGTTGTGTTACATTATCTCCCTTATGATTCAAGTTTATTTAAAAATGCTAAGAAAATGGCTTGTATCTTTCCATTGTATAAACATCTGATTTGTGTTTAAAAAATTCCAAATGTATTGGGATATTGAATAATTTGATATTTCTTTCTATGGTGCCATACCATACCAAAATTTTAGTATTTCTTCAGTATGATTTTATATATGGGCATTTACTCAAAGAATAGATAAACTAGTAACAAATTGAGTTTATACGAGGTTTTATTCTAAATATGTTAGAAATTTGATTAGAAAAGATGACCAAGTTTTAGTTAAATTTTAATAACTGTTGTCATATGGGAGTTGCTTGTCCTGGATCCATAATTATAAAGGTAGGTTGTTAGTAATTGGGTAATTTTTGTTTGTTTCCATGCTTTTCTTTTCTTGTAAAAGGATTTTCCTTAATGCTTATTGCTTTTTTTGTAACCATTACATTCATATCAGGAATGTTTAATGCAATAATTGATATCTGTTTAATTTATTGATGTCTTCTATTTATTTTGTTATTTCTTTTACAAGCATTTTGTTTTGCTTTCAGCTTTACACATCTGATTTTTATGAATAAACTTAAATTATACCAAATGTAGTTGCTTAATTGAAAGTTTCTTTTTACCTCTACTGATGATAAAGTAAATGATCTCATGGAATTGGGAATTGTCTTTAGTCTTCCAGCTGTCATCGTTTGTCTTGTATGTATATTCATTAGCAAGAATTTTACAGTATTACCTGTTGTCTTCCAGCTGTCATCGTTTGTCTTGTATGTGTATTCATTAGAAAAGATTTTTACAGTATTACCTGTTGTCTTCCATCTGTCATCGTTTGTATTGTATGTGTATCCGTTGGCAAAGATTTTTACAGTATTACCTGTTGTCTTACAGCTGTCATCGTTTGTATTGTATGTGTATCCATTAGCAAGGGTTTTTACAGTATCACTTGTTGTCTTCCAGCTGTCATCCTTTGTCTTGTATGTGTATTCATTATCAAAGATTTTTACAGTATCACCTGTTGTCTTCAAGCTGTCATTGCTTGTCTTGTATGTGTATTCATTATCAAAGATTTTTACAGTATTACCTGTTGTCTTCCAGCTGTCATTGCTTGTATAGTATGTGTATCCATTAGCAAGGGTTTTTACAGTATTACCTGTTGTCTTCCAGCTGTCATTGCTTGTATTGTATGTGTATCCATTAGCAAGGGTTTTTACAGTATTACTTGTTGTCTTCCAGCTGTCATCCTTTGTCTTGTATGTGTATTCATTATCAAAGATTTTTACAGTATTACCTGTTGTCTTCCAGCTGTGATTGCTTGTCTTGTATGTGTATTCATTATCAAAGATTTTTACAGTATTACCTGTTGTCTTCCAGCTGTCATTGCTTGTCTTGTATGTGTATTCATTATCAAAGATTTTTACAGTATCACCTGTTGTCTTCCAGCTGTCATTGCTTGTCTTGTATGTGTATTCATTATCAAAGATTTTTACAGTATCACCTGTTGTCTTCCAGCTGTCATTGCTGGTATTGTATGTGTATCCATTAGCAAGGGTTTTTACAGTATTACTTGTTGTCTTCCAGCTGTCATCCTTTGTCTTGAATGTGTATTCATTAGAAAAGATTTTTACAGTATTACCTGTTGTCTTCCAGCTGTCATCGTTTGTATTGCATGTGTATCCATTGGCAAAGATTTTTACAGTATTACCTGTTGTCTCCCAGCTGTCATCCTTTGTCTTGTATGTATATTGACTAGCAAAGTTTTTTTTGTTCAGTATTACCTGTTGTCTTCCAGCTGTTATCATTTGTTTTGTGTGTATCCATTAGCAAGGGTTTTTACAGTATTACCTGTTTATCTCTACATCCTTGGGTCCGAGGTAATACTGTTGACATAACTGGCTGTCAAAATTGGTGGTGGTGGTGGTGGTGGGGTACTGAACAAAAGTTTAAAGTTAGCAGAGATGAAATTTGTAATAAGGAACTTGTCATCAGTGCAAAGGATTTACACTTTAAGAAAAGAAACAATAGAATTTAAAATTATATATTGACAAGTTACATAAGTGTTACCTTTGTGTTATAGATTCCACAATGCATGAAGAGCAGTACATGCACATAATAAATCCATGAATTGGAGCATACTAAATGTGTCACTAAACAATTAACATTGTTGTATGGGCACCAGCAATGTTTACTTTTGTTTGTTAATTACAGAACACCAGGTTTTGTATTAAGCACAAGTAAAACTTGTACTTTGTAAAACACATATTCTAGAATACACAGAGTAATGCATATAATTAAGATTATTTTAACATTATCATTACTTCTAATTAAAATGGAATTGAATTAAAATCAAATTCATTTAGCAAGACTGGCGATGATCGGTATCTTTTGCTTTTCTATGGGGATCCCAGTTGCCTTCAATAGTCGTTTTTATTGACCTCGGCTGCATTCAGCCATACCGTTTTATTTTCATGAAAACTTTTCACATCTTTGCAAGTTGCTCTACCTTCAAGCTGCATAGGGTTTGCAACATCAATTGTGAAAATAGAGGTAAATTAAGGTCCAATTGTATTCTACAACCTTTTTAGTTAATTGTAATATTTACTGTCACTGCATCGATCTTGAATATAACTTCTGAAGTTTTTAAATACATGTTTTCCAACTAAAAATTTTAAGCAGTAAATGAAAGCTGTACATCATATATTTTGTTACATATTACTGAAAACGGGTCAAGAAAAAAAAAATGACTAAGAAGTATTGTTAGGGTTGCCATGTCTGCACTGCTATGGTTGTTTACCAGTTTTAACCTTGACTCAATATGACATGCATCATATCTTATACCGATCAGAAAATCATGGTTAATCCTGAAAATTTCAGTATGGCATAGAATATAAAGACATTTACATGTACAACACACAATTATTATTTTGTGAATTCAGTTGATATTTATATGAATTTCATGCAGATTTCTTAGCTTGTGCTCCAGCAGTCTGGGTTACAAGGGTTGTTGTCGCTGGGGTGGATATGGGAGATAAGCACCCACTTCCCTCGGAAAAACCCCAATGGCTTTCATCTGCTTGAGCCTCTGACAACCAAATACAGCTCCAGGCCTTCATGAGCGGCTTAACTAAGCCCGGCGGAACTTATTGAAACGGACCGGAGAAGAAATGACAGGCGAGTTTCTGGCGTTCTCAAAACCAGACTCTTCGGGCATATAAGTCCCGTTAATTTTTGGGGTTTACTCATCCAGAGGAAGATAAACTACTTCAAACCTTCGCTGCCTTCCGACTATACCCTCTCATGGGAAAGGCTAAGAGAGTAAATCCTTTCAGAAAATCCAGAGACTGAATCCCTATGGCAACTTTGCATTGTTTTCAGTGTCATCTCGGCAACTCCTGCGACGCCGCTGGTGCCATGATGTATCGACTTGTACTTTCCCTTGGATCCATCAGCTGAGTGGAGAGGTAGAATCAGCTGCATGGGTAACAACTGATTCTCCATATCACCCTACCCAAACTTGCGCCCTGGAGAGGACACTCCTGCTTCGCTTCATAGCGTGAACAGGGGCAGCAGCAGTTTACAGGTTATAAGTCATCGCTCAATTAGCGTAGAGTCCGACGCCACGGATTGTTTCCGACAGTGGGAGAGACCAACAGGTCTCACTGGACAACTACCGCGCGCCTCAAGCTGGGCAATCTTCAGACAGTAAGGTGCCGTTTCGCCACAGTTCTTCTGGCTTACTGGGTGTTCAGGGCTTAAGGTACACGAATACCTGACAAAACGTACAACAACTATTGTACCAAGAATAACGAAAAAAAAAAAACCAAGAAGAAAACTTCCAAATCTCAACCTAGGTACCTGGGGATTTCGGACTATGCTGACTGGACTCTCAAGTGCAATTAACGATGATCGAAAGACTTCAGCCATCAACGACAAACTTGCAAGTCTCCAAGTTGACATCGCGGCACTACAGGAGACACGGCTGCTAGATTTCGGGTCCTTTAAGTAAGACAGCTACACGTTCTTCTGGCAAGGAACGAGACTGACGAAGCCCAAGGGTTTGGTGTTGGATTCGCCGTCAGGAACTATCTGCTGAGGATGATATAACCTGTCAACAAGGAAACGGAATACTGTTATCTCTCCACACCACAGCCGGGCCTGTCAACCTGATCAGCGTTTACGCTCCCACACTAAGCGCCACCGCAGATACAAAGAATGAGTTCTACGACGAATTAAATTAGCTCATTGACAAAATTCCAAAGGAGAAGAACTTGATATTACTGGATGACTTCATCTCTAGGGTGGGTGCTGATAGTGACTCTTCATTTTCCTGTCTTGGCAAGTTTGGCATTGGGAAGATGAATGAGAAGGGGCAGCGACTCCTGAGATGTGCTTGTACCACGACAACAGCACCATCAGTTCATTTTTTCAGACAAAGCCACATCATAAAGTGTCTTGGAGGCATCCCCTATACAAGCACTGACACCAAATGGACTTGATTATTATGAGACGGTCTGCCATGAAGGGATGTGCTTCTTACCCTACCTTCTACAACACTGACTGCGACACTGACCACTCGCTGGTGTGCTTAAAAATGAAACTTCATCCAAAGAAGATACACCGCTCTAAGCGAGAGGGTAAACCACGCATTGACGTGTGTAAGACGTCATATCCAGACAAGGCTGAGGAATTCACGTATGTCCTCTCCAAGACGTTCGATTTAGAACCTCCCAACGGCATTGCCAAAGAGAGATCTGATGACATCAAAGAGACTGTAAACAACACAGCCACACGGATATTTGGTAAGAAGCAGTGAAAGAACAACGACTGACTTGATGATAACTACACCACACTCACGCCAGTCATATAAGAGCGTCGCGATGCTCACATAGAATACAAACGATCCTCCTGCCGGAGCACCCTACAGGCATACTGGTCAACCAAACGTAAAACGCATAGGTTAGCAGGGCAGTGCGTCAATTAATACTGGCTTCAGTCCGGTCAGAACATACAGTTAGCAGCAGATATCGGAAACATCGAGGCTAGTACGATGACATAAAGAAAGCAATGGGTCCCACGAAGGAAGTGATTACACCACTGATGTCTTTTACAAGCGATACGATCGTCAATAGAGAACAGATGGAGCATTGGGTTAAGTACGACTCCGAACTGTATCCCAGAGAGAACCATGTGATCAACGATGCCTTCAATGTCATTCAAAACCTCTTGCTCAATGCCGAACTGGAAGACAAACTTACTGTTGCAGAACTGAAGAAGACCAGCAGAAGTCACCAAGTGCGACTTCAGCGTGCTGCTCAAACAATTGTACGACCTCCTCTGCCAGTGTGGGGATGTGGGTGTCGTTCCGCAGGATATGAGAGACTCCAGCATCTTAACCATGTACAAGAACAAAGGGGACATAAGTGACTGCAGTAATTATAGGGGCATATCCCTTTTCAGCATCGTGCGTAAAGGCTCCGCACCCGTCATCCTGAAGAGACTGCAGACGGTTGCTGACAAAGTGTATCCAGATTCACAGTGCTTGTTCCGGGCAGAGAGGTCCACACTGAACATGACCATCTTCGTCAGGAAACACGCAGATAACAACACAAACTCCTCTTCATGGCCTTTATATACTTCACCAAGATGTTCGATCTGGTCAGCAAAAACGGACCCTTTACAATCCTGGCGAACATTAGATGTCCTCCAAAGTTGCTAAGCATACTCCAGTCCATCTTTGACGACATGAAAGATACAGTGCAGTACGATGGCTCAACATCCGACCCCTTCAATATACTCAGCTGTGTGAAACAGAGTTGGTTGTATACTAGCCTGCACGCTCTTCGGCATCTTCGCTGTCCTGCTCAAACATGCCTTTGGGACGTCCACAGAACGGATCTACCTACACAATTGATCAAATGTCAAATTGTTCAACCTAGCACGACTAAAGGCAAAGAGCAAAGTGCGTGAAGCATCTATCAGGGGCATGCTCTTCGCAGACGATGCTGCCCTAGCCACTCACACAGAAGCCGAGTTACAGCACCTGATAGACCGCTTTGCTAAAACATGCGGTGAGTATGGGCTGGCCATCAGTTCAAAGTAAAAACGTGATGGATCAGAACGCAGATCCACATCCCCAAGAGCATCATCATCAACAACTACGATAGTCTTCTCACGTACCTCGGTTCTACTATCACCAACAACCTGTCTCTCGATGCTGAACTCGACAAGTGGAGCATCAACAATGCTCTCCAGGTTGTCGCCGAGAGTGTGACACAACAGCATGCTGATCATGAACATTAAGATATCCGTGTACCGAGCCTGCTAAGCACTCTTCTGTATGTCAGTGAAACCTGGACTCTGTAGCCTCACAAGAAAAAAAAAATGGATCGACTTTCGCATGCGATGTGTCCGAAACATTATCGGGATCACTTGGACTGATCGAGTAACATACAACGACATGCTTGAACGTGCCATGTTTATCAGCATGGTCACACTCCTTCGCCAACGTTCCATCAAATGGCTAAGCCATATACGCCGGATGGTTAACGGACGGTTGCCGAAAGACCTTCTTTATTCGGAACATGCCTGTAGCAAAAGGTTGATTGGACGGCCACATCTCCGCTTCAAGGATGTCTGCAAGCGCCACATGCAAGCCCTTGGTAAAGGCTTGCTCCAGACATGCCCAGCTGGCGACACGCTCTGATCACTGGTTTGAAAGCCGGCAAGGATAATACACGCATGTTAGCTGACGAAATGCGATCTCAGAGGAAGAAGAAAAACAATAACAACACATACCAGACTCAACTTTCAATAGAGCAAGCAAATTCAGCAAGGACTTGCACTCCCGTGTTTGGCTATAGAGACACTACAGACGCTGCACAACCATCAACCGGGACATCTCTCATGGGCGCACATCCACAGTCTCTAGAAACTAACGGATGCTAATAATAGTTGCAGCAGTCCAACATGATGCTCATTTTTGATCCTTTTCACACATTATTTACATTTACTTACTGTACTCGATTATTCAACCGTTTCGGTAGCCTAGTGGTTAGAGCGTCCACCCCGGAATAGGAAGATCGTGGGTTCAATCCCCGGTCGAGTCATGCCAAAGACTTAAAAAAAATGGTGCTAACAATTGCTTCGCATGGTGCTCAGCATTAATAGTTTAGTGTTATGACTGGTCGGCCTGGTGTCAGGATAATGTGACTGGGTGGGACATGATGCTACATGTCTGCAGCTTGATGTCCTAGTGCTAGACATCACTATAAACTGCCTCAGTGCAGACATCGTAGTGATATGACTGAGAATTTGTTAAAGCAGCGTTTAAAATCCTAATCACACACACACACACACACACACACACACGCACACATCGCCCATCCGTTCAGGAGTCCATTTATCTCCCTTGTATCGCAAGTCTCGTTGGGAGTTAACACAACTAATCCGAATTCCGTCTAAATAATTCGATCACCCGAGTTGTTTTACTAGATACTGGATCGGATGCAGATGGTACCTATGATAATTATAAGATTGGATTATTTCTGCCTGATTTTATCCGGTAAATATCTTTGACTGCAACATATGTGGATTCAAAATAATTATGTAACATATCGTGTTTTATTCCGAAAGATCCCCATCGTGCATCATTACTTGTAAAACGAGTAAGTAATTCTGTATATTCTTTTCGATATAAAATGAATCCGTTGCAACTCTGACTGCAGTGGTAAGAAATCTTTTTATCATCGTTAATACATTTATAGAAACATATTTGATCATTGACGATCTTAGAAATGTTTTTTTTGAGGCGATAGATCATCGGTATAACCAATAATTGTACCTACCCGTGTTCCGTTCAACAAGTAGTCGTTTTCTCGACTTATAAACATATTTCTCACTGTCGCATCTGCGATTGTAAAATAATATTCAGCATCATCTAATATTAATCGTGCATGTAATATATGATCATAGGCCCCACCGTGAGTAAACTATTTTTTTTTACCGAGATCTGTTTCTGCTTCATCATCATCAGGTGGTGGTAACACAAACTTCGGTCTGAGGACGGTATAGTTAACTGATCCAGTTGCAGTATAGTTAACTGATCCAGTTACAATCAACGATATAAATATTTTACAATCGAGCACATATCGTAATAAAACTATTGGAGCCCAACGAATACGAGTGAATCAAGTTAGATCAAAATCAGGTAGGTTCTCGCTTGCAAAATGAGCTGCAACTAACGGAACGGTGAAACAATTATTTAGTAATTGTTCAATATTTTCAGTTGAAAAATGTCTGCGCAAGATATTTCATTGCTTTGTGCAGAGATTCTAGACGGTACAATTCACTGTCAGGTCTTACAAACTGAACATATTTTGTACCACTCGTAACTAGCCATACTTATATAAGATCGTTTTTTACTTATTTCATGCATAAAATCAAACATATTTCGTTGATAAAGTATTTGGGTTCGATCTGGCTTTGGTCCACGCATGTGCGTTATGATCAATGACATTTATTCGAGATCCTCCTTTCTTTATAATGTTTTCAATCATAAACAATGTTTCCTGTTATAATTTTTACTATTATTGGAGATTTTAGTGTTTTTTTCTAACTTAGATACATCATTAATTCTAGCTCGGCGATTTGTTTTACTAATTCAGCCCTCTCGTCTGTTTTTTTACGTCTTAGATCAGTTAACCCATTTCCACGTATAGCGTTTGTAAAATGTTTGATTACACGTTCGGCTACACAAGATGTTTTTGAAAATTTCATTGGTGCTAAATCATTAATATCATGTTTATCATTCAGTGAATATATCCCATGAATAACCGTGGTTACATGATATTGTAATAAATTTGGAGTAAGTGTTAGTGAATTTGAACCATGCTGGGGTCGTTAGCAGTGAATTTGGGTACAAGCCGAATGACTGTCCCTGTCTAACATAGTCCATATTAAAACTCAGCGGTGTATACAAGTATTGTGATTGAACGGACAGCATTTATGGTTGGAAATCAGTAAATTATAGAATGGAATCAATAAGTTGGAACTTGGTAGGTGCCGTTTATGTGGCCATAGTGGAAAATGGGCGTATGTATATGAGCGTGATACGCCGGAAATTATATGGATTGACTGGCCTAGGGTCGCGCAGTTAAATAATTCCCAGTTAGTAAGGGAATACTGGTGTAATTTCTATGGCATGACGGGCTTGCGGTACGGAAATGGGATGATAATGGAGAAAAACCATGCTAAGGTGCAGTTAATGGACGTTTGGGCAAGTTGTCTCCTCTGGGTCGCCAATTGATTAGAGCAAAGATTATTAGTTATAGCAGACACGTCTCTCTTTCCATTTTACAACTCAAGTTGTATTGAAGTCTTTGGAAATTTGGGGAAAACTTATGACTTCCAGCGAGACTCGCGCCAGGGTTTTGACACCGCTCGGTCAAGTGAATACCCCTGTGCGTATAACAATATGCTCGTATATAATACGATTTGTTAATACCGGTCAATATTCCTAGTTTGGAATTTGTACTTAATATATCAATTGTTTTCATTAGCATTGACATGGTCACGTTTGTTGCGAATAATCTACACATTATTATCTCTGTGTGATTGCACAATAAATTTTATTCTGAAAAATATCAGAATATAATGGTGTAAATACGATTCAAATTTATTTTTTAAGTTAGTTAGAACTAGATGTCGTGTTAACTGTATAATTTTATGTTTGTTATCTCGAGGAGCTCTCTGCAGCTGCAACTCTCCGTGATCTTTCTACTGTAATGGGATAATTTAGCTAAACGGACTATGTTTGTGACGTTCTTCTTAGCGGCTTCATAGATTTGTTTATGAACAGTGAGTCTGGTGGAAACTCTGCTTTACTTTGTCATTTAGAAGTGCTGATCCCTAAATCTGCTATACCCTGGAGAACACTTTTTTTTTCTAATTGATACTCTGCATTTGGTGGCTGTGACATGTTTTTCAAGCAATGAACGTCGGCAGTTATCGAGTTGTTCTGCTGTAGGATGTAAGCAAGTTGTTAGGTTTTATTGGATGTCATGCATTAATTTGGTTCTATTTATCATACGGAGGTTTCTCTAAGTAGCAAATAAAGGTGGAGGGTTAGGGACTGATACGTCGAGATGGCATATAATGCAGAGGTGATCTGATGCAAGTTCGTGGGATACAAGGGTGAATTGCAGAATATTATCATCAGGTATATGATGAAACCAGTCTAAAATGTGATCACGTTTATGGGAGGGTTGGTTAACTGACTGTTTAAGGTTGAAAACATGAATGGAATCTAGGAGTTTTGACGTGTATGAGTTTCCAGGACAGTCAAAGTGGAAGTTGACATCTCCAAGAGTAATTAGATTGCCACCTATCGAATTTCCACAATCCAGAAGATTCGTAAACTGTTCCAAAAGAGAGAATCAGTTACCTTGTTTTTTCTACTAGTAGAGACAGAACAAATGGACTGATCTTTATTCCATTATGAGTGTTGTTTATAGTTAAAACGATGTGTGGCAGAAATTGATGGTTGTGTTATACTTAAGGCATTTTATCATGGAAATCTTTGTGATGACAGCAATTCCACCTTCGCGAGAGTTGCGGGGGAACGACTTGATGGGGTAATCGGTGGGTGTTAAACCCGCGCACTTGGGCTCATCGCCTGATGTTTTGTGCCATGTTTCTGTCAGAGAAAAGACGTCGATATTCTGATCGTTGATAAAATTAACTATTTATGTGCGCTTTTCCGGTGATCATACTGATTTGGCTTTGAATAATGCAATACGTAGTGATATCCCTGGGACGGCTGACAACGGTTGACGATTTAAGATGAATTTGAACCAGGTTATCAAAATTAACGGCCGAATTTTTAAATTGTCTATCTGTTACGGGCGAAAGTGAGATAACTGGAATTGATATTCCTGTTCTACGCCGGCCAGCTTTGAAACAACGTTTCTTGTTTCGCTTCCGTTTACATTTAAGTAATGATGAATGTAGTCCCAGTTCGTTTAGTCTTGAGCACAATGTAGTATGACGAGCCAAGGTATGGTCATTTAATACAATTAATGATGACCCAACAAGTCGTGAACATATGCAAGGCTGCATATCTTGAACTGAGACGCATCAGTTCCAATTGTAAATATATTTCAGTTAATGCCACTAAAGCACTTGTGTGTTCACTAGTACTTTCAAGACTGGACTATTGTAACTCAATTCTGTCTGGTTCGCCACAATATCTACTCCAGAAAATTCAAAATGTTCAAAACACAGCTGAACGGATCATCTTTAGAGTACCTCGATCAGAGAACACCTCACCACTGCTCTGTACCCTACACTGGCTAACAATTCGATACAGAATCAAACACAAAATTTGTTCTCAGTGCTATGTTTCACTGACATACTCCAGTCCAACATACCTATTCGGCCTCACGCATGTGTATACAACAGTAAGAAACTTACGCTCTTCTTCTGACAATCATATACTCATTGTTCCCACTGTGAAATCGAAGTCATATGGACAACATTCTTTTGCATACCAGGGCCCAGCGATGTGGAACGAATTGCCCATTGAAATTAGACACAAAGACGGTGGTCCCTTTTAAGAGTGCTCTTAAAACTCATCTTTTTCGAGTGCAGGGACCAACTTAGAGACCTGATAATGTTTTGTATCTTATATATTTTCAGCATGTTTTTATGTTTTCCAATTTCATTGTTTATGTCATTTGTTTTTCTGTAGTGTAGTCATATCATTATAGATGGTGTAAAGCGCTTAGAGCTTCTAAAGATTAGGCGTTATACAAAGTCCTCATTAGTATTACTATTATACATACAATTATTCAAATATACAACAACAAAAAAACTTGAAGCTATCGCATAAAATTGTATACTTCACGTCAATGCGTTTTATATGAACAAAAATAAATTTCGGTTGGGTTGTTGTTTTTGTTTTGTCGCGTACAACGTTACCTACCTGCTGGTGCTTTTGACTTTAGCCATAACTATTTCAAAATACTGAGTTCGGTTTTTCTGATGCTGCACGTGCAAAGCGCCGTCAACGAGAAACCCAATTACCTTGGTCCTCGAAGACTGACGGAATAATTTCAGATTGTGTCCACATGGCTAGAGGGATTTTTTTTGTGGTCAATCTAATCTGATCTAATACTGATTGATTCATTGAACAACGTTAGTTTATGCAGAAAATGCATTCGTCCTGGAGAGTAACTGAAGTTTGAGTCCAGTTGAAAAACAGTTGGAGAACTTTTTGACGTTGAATACTCAAATACTGAATGCATCTCATAAAATAAACCAATTATCGTTCGAGGCATTGTCAGGTAATTTCAGGAATAAACTTTCAATGACGAAAATTGTTTACTTTTAAGTTCCTATTCACCTGATAAAGGCATTTTTGAGATTACATACAACTGTGTCGAATCTCGCCATTGCTGGACAAATTCAATATCATATTCAGGAAAATAATCAGTTTAACATCAAAGTAGAACAACATCTAGATATCATAATGTGCTTCGAACGGAACACTCCGCTGTGCATGGTCGTGTTTATTTTGCTTATATTTTGTTTCATCACTGACCTAATTGGATTTGCTGTTCCTTACTGGTACAAAGCGGACAACAATACATCTGGAATAATCTTTAATAGCTATGGTGGACTGTGGGAATTTTGCAAAGAGAGTATCAACAACACATCGTGCGTAAATGGGGTTGACAACGGCTTCGCAGGTAGGTTCCATAATACGAAAATGGCTATTTTAATGACGACATTAATGCCTTCGATGAGGCGGCAGAGGCTGACAACAAAGACAAGGGCATTTACACGTTTCAAATATATAATTAACAAGAAATAAAACACTTCAAAATGTTTTTGCCATTTGAGGAACTAATTTTTTCAAATCTATACAAAATTGTTGTAACAACATTTTTTAAGAACGTCACATTTCTAATTAAGAATGCAATCCTCATTGTAAATGGATTGTAATGTGCACTTTCAATGAAAGTTATTTTTTTCTGTAAAATCTTACAACGATTCAATATTAAGTGGATATCTTTTAGAATAATTTATATCGACATACAAATGGAATATCGTGTGTATAAACACCCACATTTGACCATGTGTCTCGCTTGTCAAAATTAGAGATCGCGAGTTCGAATCTCGTGCATTACAATATTTAAAAAGATACTTTTCTTCACTTTTATATTCAGAATTCTTTAAGCTCAGTCATCCAAATGTTTTCAGTTTATTATTTATTTACTATATATAGATATATATATATATATATATATATATATATATATATATATATATATATCTATATATCTATATATCTATATATATATATATATATATATATATATATATATATATATATATATATATATATATATATATATATCTATCTATCTATATAGATCTATTGATCGATCGATCTATCGATATGGATCAATTACACAATACAAATTAAAATATATTCCACTGCTTGTATCATTTCTAAACAAACAACCCTTCCCGCCTGTCCCTTTGATGCACCTATCATTTCATGCTTGATAGATCCGGAGACAGATTATCTAACTATCCACAGGGATGTTTTTGTACGATTCCATAAGCAATTATAATTATTTCCCTGAATTCAGTGTAGTATACTTTTCAGATGATTTTAGGCTTTCTAACTTTTTCTCAAAACATCGCCATTATTATTTGATTTCCGTATATTTAACAGAGGAAAAACACATGAACAATGGCGAAAATCGTCAACCTGCAGGAAGCTACTGCCATGCTTTCTTACATAAACACATTGGTCGAATCAGGAAACTCGAACCCACTCAGAATGAGGGAGACTGCAGTCATCCTTAACGCAGAGCACTTTAGATTATTTGGCCACTCGGGGGCCTTAATATATTTTGTAACAAGGACACCTGTAATGGTTTGTACATTTCTTTCTTTCATATCAACCACGCATCCACCACCCTTACAATGGGACATTGGGACACTGATGGTAGTTTCTTATCTAACAAAGAAAAGATGAAACTTTTAAAATTGTTTCACACATCATGGTATCAACTAGGTGGTTGAAGAAAGCGGTATACATTCAAAGAAGGTCAACGTGTTCCTAGGAGGGAACTAATGTTTCGTATGTTGAGGACTATGTTTTAATAAATTGTACCAATGATGTGCAAATTGTACGATTGTCTGACAATTAGCATAACAGTTCTACATTTTTATTTGCATGAATTCTAAACTAGCTGAAATAAAATGCCTATTCCAATCTTCCCTTATGGCACCAAATCTAATTGTCCATGTGATCCGCTTTCTTCCAACTCTCCGTCTCCGCTGCAGGAGGTCGTGGGTTCGAAGCCGGTCGAGTCATACCAAAGACTTTTAAAATGTTACCAGCAGCTGCCTCGCTTAGCGTTTAGCATTAAGAGGTTAGACTTAGACTTGGCCGACCTGGTGTCAGGATAATGCGACTGGGTGGGACATTGTACGACACGTCTGCGGCGTGATGCCCCAGATCTGGAAGAGGACTATACACTGACATCGTAGCGGTATGACTGAAACATGATTTAATTTACGTTAAAAATGTAATGTCTGTGTGTCTGTCTCTGTATCTGTCTGTCTGTCTCTCGTTATTTGAAATTTATATCAGACCGTCAATATTGAAGAAAGTTGTATGCAGATAATATGGCGCCTTGTATACTTATGTATTGTAATTAATTTGGAGTATGCGCCTTTGATAGCGCCCCGTTTAAAGCAATTCTTAGATTTGTGTGATTATTGGGATTCTGCGGCATGGAAATATTCCTAGCCCGAAATAATTAGCCAGTTACTAGGAGCAAACGTCACGGAATCGTGAATTAGTGAGTTTGAATCATGCCATGAACCATGGCATGAACTAGCGAACAGCTAGTAGTGAATTCAGGTATAAACCGAATGACTGTCCATGGTAGTAAGATAGTCCATATTAAAATCTAGTGGTGTTGCTGGGGTGGTAGTATTTACGGTAGGAAACCGGTAAATTACTCAATGGAATCAAGAAGAAGGGACTTAGTAGATACCGTTTGTTTGTCCATAGTGGAAATGGGTGCAGTTATATTGGCATAATGTGCCTGTAAAAGCGTACATTGACTGGACTAAGGTGGCGGAGTTAAAATAGTTCCCAGTGAAAAAAAGATACTAGTGTATTTTCTATGGCGTAACCGGTTGGCGGTACGGAAATCTGATGAAGAAAACAGTGCGGTTGATGGACTTTTGGCAAGTTGTTTTACTTGTGGTCTTGTATTGATTAGAGTGAAATTTAGTATATCAAAACAGACACGTTTGGCGTTCTAATGCACAACTCAAACTGTTTGGAAGTCTTTGGAAATTTGGGGAAAGCATGTGACTTCCAGCGGGATTCGCGCTATGGTTTGACACCGCTCGGTCAAGTAATACCCCTGTGCGTGTAACAGTATGTTTGAATTTGTATCTTTGCAGAATAGCTGATTACTAAATTTAAAGGACTTCTAAAGAAAAAACAACACAATTTAAGCATTTGTGCGTATGATTTCCATTCGAGGTAATAACCAATTTTAACCTGCATCTTTGCAAAGCCTATGTGGTTTGAACAAAAAATAATAATAAAAAAATAGAATTTCGCCTGCACTAAGGAACCAACATCTCAATTGCTGTGTGCAGTATTTTAAAATAACAGGAAACTAATAGCAGAGACTTAAATAAAACTATAGCACTTGCTTCTTTAAAACAAGTCAATCATTTTTAAATCTATAACCAGACCCCCCAAAATGGTTTCGTTGGTCCATATAAAGAATCAATTCCTAATCCTAATTAACCTAAAATTTATTAACGGAAGGGGGCTTTTATTTTATTTTCTGTGGTAGATTGGTTCCAAGCTGTACGGACGTTCTCGACGCTGTCTTGGATATTTTCTCTGTCGTCGCTCATTTTGATCGTCCTGTTTTTCTTCTACGACAGGGCAATGATGTACCTTGCATCGGTCTGCCTAAGCTTTGTTGGAGGTATGGTCCACATCAAATACATTACAAACAGACAATTCGAGGACGTAATAGCATCATAGCAAATTTAAATCTGTTATTTGTAATCTTTATATGTAACCGTCCTGCTTACGTAGATAATGAAGTAGGTTATCCATTTCACGTATGTATGTATGTAGGTATGTAGATATTCATGTTTTATATATGTGGCTATGCATGCTCATAGAGGGAGGAAGGGAATAAACCTATTTTAAAGAGTCTCTTAACTGATTACGAAAAAAGAACTATAGTCATATGATCAATGAATAAGGTATTAATGTTTTTGAACTCGTATCAATGAATGAGTTATAGTTACTTGCAACAATTATGCCTATTTTCAATGTCATTACTTATCGGATCTGCCTATTAAACAATTCCGCCATTTGACCGGTTCGCCGTCATACTACCGAAACGTTAAGGTATGTAATTGACCGCAATCACAACTAAATAAATAAATTAATAAGATAATATATATTCAACGCACAATACCAGTATTAGACTGTGCTCTTAAGTTATTTTTCACTGCCGCCATGGTCACATGATTAGTATGATTTATTACTAGGATTATCATATACATGTAACTTGAACATACTAATTTTCGATACTTTGGGTACATTATAATGTAAAACAATACAAATACTACTTGGTTAGGATCATTAAAAGGACAAGATAACATAAATGTGTTGACCCTTTCTGTGCCATAATCATTCTCATTCTTTCTAATATGGATTTATGTTTGTTTTAAGCTCTCTGCTCCCTGACAGCGTTTTTGTTGTATGCTGTGGAATCCAGCGGGGATCAGAAGAAGTTTTATACTGCCTTTACCCTGACCATTACAGCCTTTTTATTGGGATTGACATCCGGAATCGTAGGAATCATGGACTTCCTCTTGCATTTCGGTGATAGAGAGCGTCATTAAAAAGTGACTTTTCTTCGTCGGATTTATGATACAAAATAAAGATAAAAGTAGCCTAAAGGGCAAGAATTGCAAGGAAAACTACATATTATTTTATATTGAGCATTATTGTCGGGAACCAATATTTGTGCAAGCGGAATATCTCGGCGTGTTAAGTTATCTAAATACATTAAATATTACAGTTTAGGAGAATATCAAGTTTTGTTTGTTGTCCCTGCTCCACAATAGTCAAGAAGCATTATCACGAGATCTCGCGGAATGTACTAAGATTTTCTTGTTGCTTATGCATGTATCAGGAGGATTATGTAAATCTAAACATTCACTCCCGTAATTACACTGTCATGTTACTTGGACTTGCTTGTGACAAGCCGGTCATCCAATATGAAATGACGATTTTGCCGTCACTATATTATTGAGGTATAATTCTCGAGTAGGTTGCTCACTTTGACAGCTATTTAATCTGTGTACTGATTTAGTTTTAGTTAATTACTGTACATAATAACATCGTGATTTTGTTTGACCTCTGTTTTCAATAGTTCCAAAAACAAATTGCATTATTGTGACCTCTATTGTATTCGTGATCACGACTTTTGTAACATGCGAGTGTTTGAAATTAATCGACTAGATCAAATAAAAAAACGGCAGAATATTTGGATATAATGTTGGTATATATTTTTAATTTATATATTATATTCATTCAAAGACATAAATAAAAAACCAAGGCTTTTCCTTTAAATAGATTAGTCTGAAATTGATGGAATATTATTTTAGGTCCATAATTGACCTCCGTTTATTGGTAGGACCACATGGTGAAGTAGAGTATAAAACGTTCGCGTTTACAGATCCCTGCCGTCTCCCCTCTGCCCGCGTGGGGTCTACTCCCGGGCTCAGCATATGCTGGTATGTGAGAAAATTTCATGTAGCTTCCTGTGCGCGTGTGTGTGTGTGGGTGGGTGGGGGGTTCTTAGCGGGATTTTGTCTGGTTTTTCCTTCAATATTTATACCTTCCTCTCCGCCATGTAAAGAGTATTTTGAGCCGAGATATGGCGTTAACCCCCCAACCACCCAAACAAGCATATTCTTATTTTAAGCGGGTTCGTAAAGTCAAGAGGCTTGAAATTCCATGGAACAATGTATGACTGGCCATAGCAAAGCGAACTCAAAACAGTTTTTAAAATAACAACCAGTCTTAATTCATCAGTAGTATATATGTTGTTTTACCATTGTTTAGAATTAATATAAAAACGCAGAGATGCATAAAAAGTTTTTCTCTGGTTTTAGGAACCATGTTTTCTGTATAACGAGATGGATTTTAACTAGAGGAAATGCTTGTTACGAAGGCGTTGTAACCTTTCTAATTGAATTAGTTTAAATATTTAAAGAGCTGACTTGATTTGCTGGTTTATTCAACGGTGGTTTTAATATGAACAATAGCAGGTAGAGTTACTAGTATCACTGTGTTGTGAACAGGGAGACTACTATCAGGACACGAGCGACTCTAGTGGTTTAGTAGTCTAAAGCGCTCACCCTTACTGATTAGTGTCATCTCACCTCTACATGGGTTCGAGTCTCGGGCTATGTCAATGTAAGTAGGCAAGAATGATTGCCGGTAGTATCTCGGGGCTCTGTGGTTCTTTCTGGATTTTCACGGGTTCTCTTTCCACCATTTATACTGGTCGCCATGTATAGCCCATCTTGTGCAATAACAAGGCGTTAAACCCTTCAACAAAAACAGCAGCAGAGAGGGTGAACAGACCAGTTTTTGAAGCGTCTATTTGTTCAATGAAACCTTCCTACGAAAATGAAGAAAAAAAAAGATAAATAACGCCAAACCGACGCCTCTAACCAACCGAGAATTTCCTTAAATGGGTTAGTCAATTTTGTTAGTTTTTTTGTCATTGGTGTTTATTTATTATGCGCGCGATATTGACCACATGGATTCGAGGTCACATCCTCTCTGCTGCTGTAAATTAAATCATTCTCTCAACCAAATATTTTATCAAGACTGATTCGATATCTTGATTTAGGATCATGTAAATTTATTATTATAAATCCGTGTGGGTTAGCTTGCGCGTTTGAAAATAAATTTGTAAAAAGATTATAATCCATGTCACCACTACACGAGTTCTGATGAATGTTTCTAAGTGCATTTGTATTAACTCCGTTAAACACAGTAAGAATATTACAGTTGTCTCTGATCACTTTTGGAACTTGTGTATACCGCTGGGTAACATAAATTACATCTGTATTCTTTATGTCTTCCTCGTTTTCTAGCTGGGTTTGATTGTTTAACCAGCATCACTTCATCGTATACAACCAAATTATTAATACTTCCATAAATATCATCTACAGATGGTGCTTCATTAATATTAGTGATAAAATTAATAATACCACCGTCTTCATTTAACGTGTACTATCAAGTACAATTTATACCATTTTAACCACCTCATTATTAAATTGAGCATCAACTCTTTCCACTTCCAGATGGACCAATGATAATCATTATATAATTTGGTAAAGCTGGATGATGTTTTACTGGTTCTAGTTCTTTTTGCCAAAAAATTAATTACATCCATGATATTTATTATATATCAAGGATCTATATTGTGTTAAGTGCAAGACGCGGACCCCCACAAATGAATTAACAACTATTACAACAAAAACTATTAGATTAGCACTTACGGGTAAGTGTGAACGATGCGGTACAAAAAATTCAAACATATCTCGGGAGATAAATCCTTTAAACAAAATGAAGAGGTGATATTGCAGCAAAATTTAATATTACCAGGCACTCCATGGGTTATATACCCAGGATAAAATCTTCTTCCAGGATCTAATTAAAGCGGTCCTGGAACTAAACTTGATATCCGACTTGACAATCGGGATCAACCAAGGCCAGGTGAGTATCCGATTCATGAAATTGATTGAGCTTGTCACGCTCATGATGTAGCTTATAAAAGTAAAAATGTACAACATAGACATATTGCAGATGTGAAATAGATTCACGCGTTAAATTCCATAAAAAAAATCTTTCAAGGAATCAACAAACTCGTAAGATCTGCAATGAAGGGTAAATTAAATATTATGGAATCCATTTATTATTAGCCAAGAGGATATTGAAATGGTATAAGAGCAATTAGTAAACTCGCCGCAAGCAGCAGGTGTCAAACTTTCTACTGCCGCAGATAGGTTATCACGACAGGCAATATGGCAAATTTATACTACACCTCGAAGAATCAAATATGCGCATTTTGATGTTAATGTTAAAAGGAAGTTCATCAGGTGGATATTTTATTTTTACCACATGAAACTCTCAAAATACGGGGACGTCAAATAACATACAAATATGCAATAACACTCGTTGACGTTGCAAGCAGATGCAAAGAAGCAGATCCATTATCAACAAAGACAGCAGCAGAAGTTGTATCTGCTTTTAAACGAATATATCAACGAGGACATTTACGACGGCCACAATTGTTACAGGTTGATCCTGGCAAGGAATTTCGGGGTGTAGTCAAAATACGACTAGAACATAAGTGAGAAATCCATTAATGCAATTACAAAAACATATACCCGCACAACGAAATGATTTTTCGAAACGACCAGTACTGGGTAATGTTATTGTCATATATTTATATGAGCCTGGTGAGCTTGTGTAGAAAAGAGCGACTGGTTCTACTTGGAGTATCAAATCACATATAATGTCTAGTATAACAAGATATACAGGTAGACCTGCAATCTATAGAGTAGATTCAACTGCTCCTCAGTGTGTATTTACACGTGAGCAATTTGCAAGGAGTACGAGGATACACAATTACCATCACGATCACTCAATTTGCGCCTCGACGTCGATTACACTCAAAACCGGTTAGCATAACATTTTCTCGTGTATGACCAAGACTACTATTATTCCTATCCATGGTAAATTGTCTTGGATGTTGATCCGATTACTGCAATAACATTACGGTGTTACAACTCGCACAATGATTATTCTGCTGTTTCAGCATCATTATAAATTTAGCATCAATATCAATTTTTTTCCACTTTGTTTATAACCAGCGAGTTTCTTCTTACTATAACATCGCTAAACGATTTCGTTGCTGGGGTCATTAAAATTTTACAATAACCCTCTAGGCTGAGATATTTTTCTAAGTCGTGATACTGCAAGATAGACTAAGTTTGAGCAATCGATACGATCATCAATAATCCAAACAACTGTCTCATAAATAGTTAACCCCTGAGATGAATGTATCGTCATTGCGTATTGTAGCGTCCATGGAGATTTGTCTTTTAATGTATCCTCGACAGCGCGGATAGGAACTAGAGCAATTATCATTTAATACGAGATTGTTTCCGTGACTCCCATGGTATATCAACTTCAATATTTTGTCTTCGTTTATCAGCTGGTGTATAAAATAAGGGTAAATAAAATTCTTTCTACTTGCAACTATCAAATCGTTTGGTCTCCATTTATCCCAAAAGTCATTTAAGGAAGTTTCTGAGATTATTTCGCGCGTTAGTTTACATTGGATTTTATTTGGTTGTAGTCTGATTAATTTATTAAATCCTTTTAATTCTGGATTGAGCGCTGTATGATCAGTATCAATTCCATCATAATAATTTACTCAATCCTTTAACCATTCGTGGGGAAATTTTCCAACAAATGGCGGAGGTTGACCGAGATCGCCACACATTATCACAGCTGTATGTTTCAATAGCAGCAGCCAATCAATCATGAAACATTTATAATAGATCCAGCGACACGGCATATTTCATCCCAAATTATTGTTCTAGGTATATATTTCTTACTCATCCTCCATCTTAGATTCTATACTGAGGAGACACATCGATATAGCCAACAATTGTACACAACCATGTTCCGTTAGACAAGTAAGCATTTTCTCGACTTACAAATATGTTTTTCTTTGTTGCATTTGCTAATATAAATTTGTATCTAGTATCAATTAAAATTAGTCGTGCATAATGTCATTTGTGAGCATATGTTCTACTTTGAGTAAATTTACCAAATATTTTTCTACCAAGATCTTTTGCTGTTTTATCATCATCAAGTTGTGGTAACCAAACTTCAGTCTGCGCGTGATATGATATAATTGCCTCACTTACAATCAGCGATATCAGTATTTTACAATCAACGATATATCGTAATGAAACTATTGGTACCCAAAGTTTCTCAAAGAAATGTCTACCGAACCAAACAGAACAAATTAGATGAAGACCTCTAGCAAACTCGAAATATATAATGCGAGCGAATCCGGCTAGATCAAAATCGGGAGTGGTCCATTTATCGATAATCTGGTCATTTCATGACGGGGGTGTTCAAATCTTTAAAAATATTAAACACACTAATCCATTCGGAGAAAACGTCCTGGATAACACACGACTATATCAACATAAATAATATTTGTATAATTGTATTTAGTATTATATAATCCACCGTTAACCATATTCACAGCAACTTAATTGTAAATCCTCAAGAAATTCAAATCGTGGTGGCTTCCACAAATTCCTTTCTTAGACAAAGTGAGCTGCAACTGACGGAAATGTTAAACAATTTGTTAGTAATTGCTTCATATTCTTTTTTGAACATTTCTGCGCACGATTTTTCATTTATTCATGAAGAGATTCTTTACGATATATTAGGTTCTACAAATTGATCAAACTTGCAGGTTTACTTGATACAAATACGTCCATCTGGTCTAATAAATTCATCGTTGTTTTCAGAACTCTGAAATTGCCATATTGACACAGTATCGATTTTACGTAATTCCTGAATAAAATCAAACATGTTTCTTACACCAGAGAACTATGGCGGATAAAATATTAGTTAAGAGCTCGTGGGCATACTGTTACTGCGTTAGTCCGCGCGTGGACATTATGATCAATAATACTTATCGGAGCTGCTTTCGAGTTACGCTTCCCGTTACGGATCACTGCCATCTCACCTCTGTCTGCGTGGGTTCAAGTCTAAGATTCAGCTAATGTAGTTATGTGGGAAAGTTTGCCAGTATCTTCTCGTGGGTCGGTGGTTCTCTCTGGGGGTTTTCCCCGGGTTCTTCCTCCACCAGTAATACTGGTCGCCATGTATAGCCTATTGTGTGCTGAACACCTCTGCAACAACAACAACTGCTTTCGATGTATACCTTGATTCGTATAATACTTCTCATGTTATTGGTTTTACAGTTACTGGGAATTTTAGTAGTTTTTTTTTTCTTCCAACTCTGTAACATCTTTTATTGTAGTACCGGTATCCTTAACTAATTCAACCCACTCGTTTAATTTTTTTTTTTTTACATCTTAATCAGTTAACCCGTTTCCACTCATCGCATTTGCAAAATGCTCTCTTACTCGTTCCGCGACACAATTTATTCTTGACAATTTCATTGCTTTCACCGGCTTCTTCATTTATTGGATAAATTTCATAAATAACCGTGGTTACAGAATACGGGTTGTCAATTCCAGTCAACATTCATGGTTTGGAATGTTTTCTTCGTATGACAGTTTTTCTTTTTGTTAACAAGGATAGGAATATATTTATCACGAATAATCAAATTATCTGTTTCTGCTAGTCAATTCATTTTACTCTGAAAAGATACTTCCCCCCCATCAAGATGGGTAATGATATTTGCCGCTCGTTTGTCGTTCATTGAAGCGTTGACACCATCATGGATTTTGAACGCCGAGAATAAATGAGATGCGCCATCTTTTTTAAATTCCTTCTTCTCATCATGAATTTTATTAATAACATTTTTATTCTTCGAATAAACCAGAGATTTTATTGGTAAGTCAGGAGATTTCCTATCTTGATTAAACTTAGTTGCGAGCTCATGTGACAACCGGTGAAAAGATCTACATGTACCATGTTTGCGGTTCTACGATACACGAATTCTTTAATTACAGAACAGTGGTAAATGCAAAGTAAGTTTTTACTTAATATTAACTCGATTCAACTTTAGGAATCCTGTTCCATGGAAGAATTAGACATTTTCTACATCACTGCACATAACGTAAACAATCAGTTCAAAACAGTTCAGGTATTAGGCACACACGACAACGCTGAAATATTATTGGCTAAAAAGGTTATTCATAATACATGTAGCTCTTTCGTTGACACATGAGCTCGCACTTGTCCCAAGATGAAAAATTCCCGAAAATCGCACGTTTCAGAAGCCGTAACTTCAGTTTGGTACAACGTAAAAAAGCCAATGATGGCTTGATGAATTAGAAAAATATCTCAGGAGTAAAACAAGCCATATCGAATGGCAGTGTGCTTTTATATACGGAAATAGCAGAATGAAATCGAGGGTCATGGGTGGAATCAAGTATTTGAAAGTTACGAACATTCTCTTTTTATATAGCATGATAGAGAGGGTTCTATATCACAATGGGTCATGGTGATAATCTAAGGTATTTTTATTACACTGCATGATTTTTTCCCCTTTAGATTATTGTTTTTCATTTCACATCAAACTTGCGTCGAGCACCTGTGATGCTGATTGGAGCCAATTCTCATTGCTAGAGTGGTTGATTTATAAAGGTATGCGGTTCGATCCCTCGTATCGGATATATTATCGACGGCTGCGTACTAGCGGTGTTTCTATATAAGTAGGGTCGCCAGCCTGAAAGCGTTTCATGCACACCTCTCCCCATGCACACCTCTCCCATCACGTTCAGACAACGTGGTTAGTTCGTTTTGCACGAACCCCGGGGTTTGATCTTGGGGGTGGGTGTACATGAGCTTGACAGGCATAGACCTTCTGAATATTCTAACATTTTAATTCGCTGGAGGAATGTTTATGCAAGTAATTTGTGACTCCTCCGAATAAAAAGCTGCGTGGATATTTAAGCTCTAAATCTCATAGCGACATTCAGAAAGAATTATACTAATTTAAAGATATATTTATTATATAATGAATTAAATATTAATAATATTATTTATGCTATTATAGGTGATCTGATGCAAGTTCGTTAGATACAAGGGTGGATCGCAGGATAATATCACGTCTATAAAGAATCCAGTCTAAAATGTGACCATGTTTATGGGTGGGTTTGTTAACTGACTGTTTAAGGTTGAAAATATGAATGGAATCTAGGAGTTTTGATGTGTATGAGTTTCCAGGACACTCAGAGTGAAAGATGAAATCTCTAAGAATAGTCAGCTTGCCACCTATCAAATGCCCATACTCCAGAAGTTTCGGAAACTTTTCCAGAAAGAGAGATTCAGTCTGCTTGTTGTTTTGACTAGGAGGAGGGCGGTAGAGGCAAAAAAAATGGACTGGCCATTGTTTCATTGTGAGTGTTGTTTGAATAAAATCAAACGATATGGGCAGAAATTGAAGGTTGTGTTGTATTTAAGACATTTTTATCATGAAAATCTTTATAAACGACCTGATGGGGTAATCGGTGGGTGTTTGATCAACGCACTTTTCGTCATCGCCTGATGTTTTAGTCATGTTTCTGTCAGGCAGAAGACGTCTGATCGTATATAAATGAAATATTTCTGTGCGCATTTCCGGTGGTCCTGCTGATTGGACTTTGAATAATGCATTACGCAGTGGTATCTCTGGGATAGTTGACAAAACGGTTGACGACTTGATATGGATTTGTATATCTAAATTATCTAAGTTAACGGCCGAAGTTTAAAATTGTTTATGCTGGAAATGGCGATAGTAAACCAACTGGATATATATATATATATATATATATATATATATATATATATATATATATATATATATATATATATATATATATATATATATATATATAGGTAGGTGGGTGGGTAGGTGGGTGTGTACATGTGATGAGCGTGAATTTATTGAAGGTACTGCAGTCATATTCTGTTACTCTCTTAAATGTATATGGACATAACAACTGGAAGCCGATCGCTGACAATACAACTGTATCGATATTGCGTATATTTCTGTTCTATAGTCGAAACTTTCCATCACTAGATAATCACCTTGACTTCCTAATCGCGTTCTAGACTATATTATCGCTAACAAAACAAAAATCATCCTGTGTGATCGCTCAAACATGTGAAGCCTGATATAGTCACACTTACATGAACTGGTCACTCCGTTCTGTTTTGAGGTCTTTGTTGACTTGCCGTCATATAAATGATTTACTTGTGGTTAAACATTTACCGTGTAAATCAAATTGCACATATTCTTCATTGGGGTTAAAACAAATTAGGCGCGATTTCGTACATTTCCAAAGAATATTTCCACTGCGTGCTGTGTGTGTGTGTGTGTGTGTGTGTGTGTGTGTGTGTGTGTGTGTGTGTGCCATTTGTGGATGACCACGATCATTTTGTATTTAAAACCTTCTCAGATCGACTGTAGGCTCTCAAAAAACTGAATAAACTGAACAATGTTAAGGGTGCCAGCTTACCAATTGCTGTTTATTATTACAAATTTATTTCAGTGCGGATCAGAATGACATAAGAAAGACAGCTCGAACGTACAAATGAAAGAGGACGGCTGTTTTAATTGGTGTTTCAATTATAACATTTATCTTCATGACATTTAAAAAAATTTAAAGTTCCGATACAGATTTCATAAAGTCTGCTTCATATTTTACAAATCATATCCGCCATCTTATCAAAAGATTAGTGTCTTTTCATGACGCGATCTTGCATAAGTTACGGTTTGAAAAGTAAAAACGTAACAAGCTGAAAAGAACAAAACGAAATTTGTGCTGGACTACATGGAGCTCTTTCGAGTCTCACTGAGTCTTTGTTAAATGCAATAACATACTCCCAGATACAAACCATATAATAAACACAATATAAAACCAGATGGACACATTTGCTTTGAAAATGTGAATCTAACTGAGCTGATATATACCAAAGACTTATACAAATGGTACAATAGATGTCTCAGGCGGCACTCAGCATTAAGAAGTTAGTGCCAGGGCTCGTCGGCCCTGTGGCAGGATAAAGTGACTGGGTGGGGCATTATGCTACATGTCTGCGGCATGATGGCAACAATGATTTTAAAGCACACATCCCTCCCCCGTAGTACCCAAATTTGATTTGTGTATTTAATTGAGCTGGTTTAAGCCCATTACTTAAAGTGCGAGTAACCAATATTCAAGTCTTTAAATCTATTTTCGTATACTTATTAGCAGAGTAGTTACCTACACGGACTGCTTACAAATGAAATTAAAACTATCGGTAAATGGTTATAGTGACGAGGGTCCAATAGTAAAACAGTGGATGACATCGACACTGCTAAATACGATGGCACCCAAACATCTCTACATTATAACTAAACTATCAAGGTCGTCGTCGTACATTTTAGGACTGAAGGCAATTGTAGTTGACTTGACCTTAGCGATCGGTCATGTTTTATGAATGGGTTTCCAACAACGTACTTTAATATAGTGCTGGCCAGCCACAGAATTAGAGAATTAAAATATAACTGTCTTTAAAACAAATGACTTAAATAAAACTATATATTAATTAAATTAGAAGATGCAGATATATGTAACACAATACGTCTGTAACAATATATATATATATATATATATATATATATATATATATATATATATATATATATATATATATATATATATATATATATATATATATAATATATATATAATAATGTTTACTATACACCATACAGAACGGAACGTGCTATCGCTGGATTCTCTATAATAATTCTTGATAATAGTAGGCAGAATTAATATTTAATACAAATTACACTATCGTACGGGTTAGCCAATTGTTTTATTCGTATTCTACAGAGATTTTAACCCATTTCCGTGGGTGAAACGGCACCCATCGCCTTTCCAGCACACACGAGCCCAAATTCCCTCACGATTAAACAAACATCACCAACATAGATGCTATTTAATAACCAAGTACTACAGTCATTCCGGATTCCTATGAAAGAAATCTTGATTAGTATTTGAACTTGGAAAAATTATTCGTGAAACTGTCTTGACAAATGCTTTTGCAAAAAATAAAATTTCTCATGCTCAATCTATCACTACCACTATAGTATCTCCAGCTCCATAAGTAAATATGTTTTACACTTTGTCAAAGGTATTCAATTTTGAAGGTAAACACATTTATTTTGCATTTAGTGTAATACATTTGGAGTTTGTATATTGGACAGCACCACGTTTTAAAGCAATTCTTAGATTTATTTGTGTGATTATTTGGTATTCGGCGCCAAGGAAATATTCCTAGCCCGAAATAATTAGCCAATTAATAGGAGCAAACGTCACAGAGCCGACTGTTAGTGAGTTTGAATCATGCTAGGGTTCGTTAGTACTGAATTTATGTCCAAGCCGAATGACTGTCCCTGTGTAACATAGTCCATATTAAAATCTAGTGATATATAATAGTGTTGTGGTTGAGATGGCAGTATTTATGGTAGGAAACCAGTATATTACACAATGGAATCAATAAGTTGGGACTTGGTAGATACCGTTTATGCATCCATAGTGGAAAATAAGCGTAGTTATATAAGCGTGATACGCAGGAAAATGTATGGATTGACTGGCCTAGGGCGGCGCAGTTAAATAGTTCCCCGTTAGAAAGGGAATACTAGTGAATTTTCTATGGCATAACCGGCTGGCGGTAGGGAAATCTGATGATAATAAAGAAAAACCTTGCAAAGGTGCAGTTAATGTACTTTTGGGCAACTTGTTTTTAACTGTGGTCTCCAATTGATTAGAGTAAAATTTAGTATATAAAAGCAGACACGTCTGACTTTCCATTTTACAACTCAAGTTATATGGAAGTCTTTGGAAATTTGGGGAAAACATATGACTTCTAGCGGGACTCGCGCCAGGGTTTTGACACCGCTCGGTCAAGTGAATACCCCTGAGCGTGTTAACAATAACATTTCTGGTGGCAGCGGTGGGATATGTTTGTATAGTTCTGTCATTGGTTGCAATTAATTCGGTTTTGTTATGTGTGGAACAGACTATTCGAATAGTTCGCAGATGGAAGTAAAGACGTGTTCTGTAAAATTTAAAAAAAAGAAGAAAGAAAGAAATGTTATGGATAGTGCTCCTTTATTATTTTCATTGTGATTTCGCGACATTTAGTCTGCAAGAGTAATTATATGCATTTGCTGCTGAGAAAAATCTTTAATTTGAGTGCTTATGTTCAGTCAGGACGGAATATGTTATCCAGGATATAATATAGCGATGATACATAAAGTGTGTTTGTAGCTAGCGCAGAAAGCAAAATTGATGAGACAGGAGCAGAATAAAAAAAAGTGTGTCACTGAAGACACGCGTTTTCCATTTTTTTTTGTCGACACGTGGTGGCTAATTCTCCTTCTAATAAGCTAGAATAATTTAAAATGTAGATCAGAATCATTGGCCACAAAATCGTAGCATGCTGGGGTTAAGAAATTGGCTGTGTTGATAGGAAACCGCTAAAGAAAAACAGGGGTTTGACAACCATTGACAACCGTCATCCCCCTCCCCTCGTATTGTATAATGTTAAATGGATAAGCATTATACTGTATTTATTGAAATTTAGAAAGGGATTTGGTTCTTACAACAACAACAACAACATACATTTCTTTTGAATGTAGAAGGCGCAAAAGTGGATAGCGGGACTCGCGCCAGGGTTTTGATATCGCTCGGTCAAGTGAATACCCCTGTGCCTGTAACAGTAGTTTGCATTTTCACAACATCGTAGTAAATATCTTTTATCAGGTTTGGAAAAGCAACATCCCTAGTTACGAAGTTCCTTAATGGAATATGCACATATTTGTAAAGAAATTGATACGTTTTGAAAAAGATCGTTTTTGGGATAGAAAATGAGACAAAGTAATGAATCCAGTTTTGTTTCATTGAATATTCGCTTTACTCATTAATGGTGGTCTGTAACGACATCTCGTAGTGTATCCTGGGACGATACATTCCTATAATCTTGAAAATAATATATTTTATTAAGTATTATATTTTTTTCAAACATAAAAAACACGTCAAGGTTCGTTTTAAGTTTTAAAAAATGTTTGATATACGCTACTTTGTGTAGAGGTATAAGAGGTGGATGGGAGCTCAGTTGTGACCGGACACAATACAAAGTATGCGAATTGCAGAAGCAAAATTCATCTGCTTGTTAAATCACAATATTAGGCAAACCAGCGATGTGTGAGGAACTGAATTTGTATTCAGTATCATTTGCAATAATCCAATTAAAATCCCGTTCTTTCAGTAAACATTAGCTAGAATGCTAGTTTAAGAAGATACATGTGATTATTGTTAAAATATCATTTGTATTCAGCCCATCCAAGCACAATTTACACTTACAATGAAACCGAATATGAAACAGAATGTTGCAAATGGCTGAGGTAGCTTTTGAAACTGAATGGTTTGTACATCTGCCTTATTTCATGTTATAATTGTCCGAAGGTTTTATTATGGACGTGTAATGTAGGAATAAACGTTTGCACCATACTATTTCTGATTATTATTATTATTATTATTATTATTATTATTATTATTATTATTATTATTATATAACGATATTATTATTATTATTATTATTATTAGTATTATTATTATTATTATTATTATTATTATTATTATTATTATTATATAACGGTATTATCATTATTATTATTATTATTATTATTATTATTATTATATAACGGTATTATTATTATTATTATTATTATTATTATTATTATTATTTTTATTATTTCATTACGAACTTTGATGGACGGGAAAAGTGAACTCGTCAGCGAGAGTATAGGAGATTAAAAGGAACAGTAATATTTAAATTTCGATTTAGATTTCAGTGCAAATATTACAAACTAATGTTTCATTTTATACTGATCAGAAGTATATAGTAAAGATGCTAAATGACCCCAAACGAAATATGTTCGTGTGTGTACTACGTTTGTTGTTCTATCTGACTTGTAATATATAATAGAACACTGCAAATTCTTTGGCCAATACCACAGTTTCTTACTGCTATTAGAAATAATAATAAGTAATTAAAGATAAAAAGAAGAATGTTAGTCTCCCAAAGTCTGCATACGATTATGCTCAAACCCGGTCCGTTAAATTTGCGATAAATACGTCAAGGAGGAAGTTTGAAAACATTATGGAATATGTCTCTTCAACCACGATTTTTCCAAGAGTTTTTTTGTCTGGGACCAAAGCACCATAGTGACTGATTGAGCGTCTTCTACAAAAATTTGTATTCGTTTGTGAACTGCATTGCAGAATGGGTACATACAAACTAATTGCATTCACGTGTGAACTGCATTGCAGAACGGGTACATACATAGTAACCTCGCAAGTAAAGATAAAGGTGACTGACGTGTTATAATATTTATACATATTTATTTTGATTGAAATACGAATAGAAAAATAAATATATGTAATAATACATTTGTATATGTTTCTCATAACGTAATATGGGTTAATTAATATATATCCTTACGAGTATCTTGTAAAATATCTCGTGTCAAACACAACCAGATATCGTCATACATGTTGAAACATTAAGTGCCTAGTGTATCTTAGTTTTGTCGATAAGAAATACATGAATATACATTTTATTTTCTATTCTAGTATTTGGTTTAAAGGAGACACTTTCTGATATAGTGTATATCGGGATGTCAAAATACTGTTGTACAGACTTCTCATCAGCGACTAAAAAGTGCCAAAATATAAACCGTCTAGACTTTTCGAATGTGTAATGACACTTAGAATTTATATATTATATATGTGCTTTAATTAAAAAAAATAATGATATGAATATAGATGTATAATATATTGCATAACTAATACAAAGAGGTATAGATCCAATAGTATAATATATATTTTTTATATAATCAACCGAACAAAATACTATTTCAGAGACAAAGGAATTAAAACACTTGTGGTATATCTGAGACCAACAAATTAAGAAATCAAGTCTACGTGGTACTTTACCATATCGTATGAATAATGCAATAAACATGAATAGCTACAGAAATCTAAAAAGATAAAAAGCTATAATCGTATAATTCTGATTGTGATATGACGAATTGAGACTGATGATACAAGAATAATGTGCGGCTGTACTATATATGCTATGTTAGGAGGATTAATGAAGTATCTCGAAAATCTTCTGAATACACAACTCAAATTTTGATTAGGTTCATTTCTGACTTTGGTAGTAAAATCAGGGATCACAAAATGTAGATGCAGCATTCCCAGTCTTTATTGTAAACTTGCACGGAGTAGGCTGGCAAAATCACAGTAATTAATAATAATATACGAAACGCGATTCATTTGTTACCAAATATAATTACAGTAACACAGAAAATCTGCATGAAAAGGAAATAAAAAAATCCCCTGAATTCGTAGTTGAAATCGATTGAATATAAATCAATACCTGTTTTAAAAAAAAGATATATGATATGTCATAACTAATAATACACGTTTCAATTTTTGAAAGAAAGATTAAATATCAAACATAATAAAAACACAGTTTAAAGACATATCTTTGCCTTGATTATATATTTGTTGTCATGTATATGTCGCCTCATCCAATTAACACCTAACTGGAATTGGTCATTCAATGTGTAAAGTAATAACGTAAAAGAGTCAAACGTCCTCTACTACTAACTGCGAAGACAACCCGAGGATTCTCGCTATCAAACATCCACCTGCAAGGTTAAACAAAATAATTTTTATTTCAGTTATTTTGGTAAATGTGGAAGCTCCGAATTGCACGAATTTAAGTGCCTCTAACTCAACCTTGTTTTGTTAAACTTGATAAATATGATCAAATCCGGCTTCATGACATTCTAAATAAGAACAATAATTGTTGCAATATTTATTTTTCAATTATTTATCCAGTTTATTTATGTAAAACTAGACCTGTTAAAACTGAATAAATGGATTGTGCAATTTCGACATATAAGGCTGACTAAGATTTAACAATAACGTTTGGAAAGTAATCTAACAGATAAATGAAGGCATGACGAAGGTAATTAATTTAAGATTATTACCACAACAGGAGTGTTAGTGACTAGGGAAATTAACATGTTTGACAATAACATATCACTAATACAAACAAATTTCATAATTATATTGAGCATACGTAGTTGAAACTTTTAAAAAAGCAATATTTGAACAGAATATAAACTGGAAAAAGATGTGACAGAAGTTGGAGAAAATATATGCCAAACATACTTGATATAAAGGATTAGGTTCTTGATCTGCACAGGGACGCCTAATCTTATACTGAAAGAAAAGGACACTTAGTGCATATATATATATATATATATATATATATATATATATATATATATATATATATATATATATATATATATATATATATTCATTAATACTACAATATGTGGTTGTATCGGCAGATTCAACTGAATAATTATTGGATGACATCATACAGTTTTAATAATATTCACTGCATACCGATAATTATGTCCCTGGTGACAGCATAAACAATATATGCAAGTTTTTTGAGTGAAAAAGGTATTTTTCTTGACTTCCCTTTGTTAATTATACTCACGTGCTTGTTTCTATTTCTGGATTCCATATTATGATTTATTTCCCCATTTAATCAAATAAGTACAGTTAAATCGGACGTGAAGACTACATCAATTTGGCCAATGAAAATAGGATTCGTCATTTATATCCATACCCATCACATTCACACAAACTTTCAGATATGAATTCCCTGTATTTTTGGATTGCTGCTGTACTGTATTTTACAGACGATAAGCTATTTTCTAATGACGTGTCTCTCAAGGGCTACTGTTAGATGGAAGTGGAAATAGCGTTATGGTATGATTATATATGACCTTGGTGCACACATTTGACCTTTATCATCTCTTAAAAACAACGTATATCTCAGACAGTTATATCATTAAATTCTCACTGGTCTAAAGATAGGGTTTGTGCGTTCAGATGAGTGTTTGCCTCTGACAAACGCCCAATACGTTCCAATGGAGATAAATCTAGATTACACAAGTGTTGAACCCCCATGGCCTTAAAAGTGAATTAAAGTATACTATAAGTGCTTAACCTCCACCTTAATTTATCATGGTTTGTGGTTATGTGCCATGTAAGTGGTGACTGCTTCATGAAAATATGACAAATATTAAATTTGACATGTTAGCATGCTGTAAGTTGCTACAAAGCTTTGATCATGTTTGCTCGTTGTTGTTGTTTTAAGGTTTAACGCTATTTTCCAGCACAGGATAGGCTATACCTTGCCGCCATGTATTAATGGTGAAACATGAATCCGGGAAAACACCAGAAATAACTACCTACCTACAAGAAACTACCGGCACGCTTTCTCACATACCAACATAATCACTACGATCTGTAACGGTGTTCGCTTTAGACCATTGGCCCCTCGGGGCCCCGATTCTTTTTGGGATAATGCATAACTTTCGTTCCTGTTTGATTGTGTGTGTGTATAATTATGATTGTTTTAACGTCGCTTTAACAATTTTTCAGTCATATCGATATGATGTCTGAAGTGTTTTAGTTTACAGTGATGTCTAGCATTGGGGCATCATGCTGCAGACATTTATCATGATGTCTCGCCCAGTCCGATTATTCTGACACCAGGCCGACCAGTCCAAACACTAACCTTATAATTCTGAACGCCAAGTGGGGCAGTTGTAAGTACCATTTTTATAAGTCTTTGGTATGACTCGGCCGGGGTTCGAACCAACGACATCCCGCTTCTGAAGCGGACGCTCTAACCAGTAGGCCACCGGAGCATTCCCTGTATGATTGTATTGGTTTACTTATGCATGTTTGAATGTATAAACATGTACAATAATACAAATTTGCATCAGTTAACGAAAGACAGAAGAAAAAACGCGATAGTAAAATTACGTCATTGTATCAGATCAGAAATAATGTCCAAGTGTATATGATTAATAGCATTGATATAATTTTGTAATTACGTGGAAATAATATTATCACGCATGTTAGATAATTTATACATAGACTCTTTAGAATTACTATGCTGATGTGTGAATTGTCGAAACTTGTAAGTTTTAAGTGCGCAGGCATGGCGATTTGTGGCTTAACCCAGTCACTGTAAAATACAATTTAAAATTATCTAATGTGTATGATAGTCATACAGATGTATTTGAAGTCTTACAGAACGTACGTAGTACATTAATTGGGATTTGTGGCTCACCCAGCGCCCAGCCTAAGTCAGGTGAGTGAATGTACCGCTATAGTTATGATATTCTGAGTAGCATTCCCATAGTGGAATTAAGTAAAGAACAGTACAAATAGTGGTTGAAGCGTGCGAAGGCGGCTATAGCCGCAGCGAATAAAAATTTGAGTTATGTTCATACGATGATTTACTGTGAGGGGGGGGGGACGAGTACGAGAACGAGCAGTGGCTGAGGCGTAGTCATAGTCATCAACATTACAAGCACTAGTATTACATAATGAAAAGTTTTGATTTAATAGCGCCTCAGCTATGTCAATTTAATCAGTTTCTGAGCAGAGTGACTCGAGTTCAGTCTGTGCGTCGTACAAAATGTAAAACATTGAGTGTGTATCCAAGCGTATATTTGAGATGTTGCGTGCTCACAAGCAAGAAGCTAAGTGTAATACTATCAGGAAAGAGCATATGCTAGGCACATGATAAGAGTATTTTAGGGGCATTGTCACCTCTGGTAGCTGACGTCGTGGATGCATGAGACAATGGTATCAAGATGTTGGCATCCACGAGTTTAATTGTTCCGTAAAACCAGACCTCTTGACAATCGATTTTTTTTATGCGTTTGTGGAGATGACGTTTTGCTCTCTGTGCAGGGTTTGTATATCGTTTGTAATTCCTGTTCGTTAAAGGACCTTGGATAGGATCCCTATAGGAATCGTTGAGTGTGTAAATGACTTGGATAGTATTTTGAATGGCATTAAAGACGAAGACTTCTTTTCTCCAGTTAGTGGTGCATACCTTTCCGAATGTACTTAATCGCTTGCCTGTTCTCACTTGGTCATCTACTTTGAATTTGGATCCAAAAGATAAGTGTTTATGACGTATTTTTTGTTTGTCCAACGAGATGGCTTCAATGGCATCATCTTAATTCTGCGGTGTAATGTGTGATCGTACTGGTCAACACAAATTCTGGCAGAAAATCTAAGTATCAATTGGTAAATCTTTTGGACATTCGATTTTTGAGAGTTCGTTTAAACATCTCAAAGACTGATGCTTTGACTGGATTATATTCTGTACAGGTTCATGTTACTTGTTTTAGCCAGTCTGACACGGTTTTGTTATAAAATTCGCTTCCATGAGCTACCCATAATTTATTGGGCGTTCGTACTCCAGTAACGGTATCAACCTTTTGTCATGGGGATGATCTCTGTAACAGATGTCATGTTGCATCGCGATGACATTTATACCGTTGTTGGGCTCTTGACCAGCAGTGGATGATCATTTTCTTCTACTGGTGTTTTAAGAGAATTGAGTCCTGTATATTTATTTGTATGTCCTTGCAACGTCTATCTGCGATGGGGTCTTGGAAGGTTTCCGATCATCGCATACCTGACCTGTAACAATGTGATATTTGGAACCACATATGGTGTATGAAGGGATGATTATTAATGATCACCTGGACTTGATCGATACTCTCCGGTTTAGTTGTTCTGTTATGTTATCTGTTACATGTTTCAGCTGCAGAGACTGATCCAGTGTCTTCAGCTTCTGCCTGTTTGTGGGCAATCAAAACAGCTTTCGCTGAAAATTTCGTAAAGAGGGACTTACACAGAATAAAACAGCGTGGATAAAAGGTCTCCCATGATTTTACACCGCTGTACGCGTAATCATCTCACGGCTGATACTTTATTTGTGAACACTGTATGTATTCGTTTTTAACATGCCTGAATCCATATGCAGACTTTGTCTACACGTGCATATAATAGGTAATTATTTCGTGCGTATTATCAGCACCGATTGTGTGGCACATGGTGATTTCCGATATGGCGTGTGTGTTCAGGATGGTATAATAAATGGAGAGATTAGGACTAATTCGCATGACCGATTCCTAAAGAACGTTAATCTCCATGTAGTAGATCACGTTGGAGGTTGATCCGACCGAGGAGAACGATCCATGAGCGATCTAGAAGTTGATGAGAAGGCTGTTCACGTTGGTGATGCTGACGCGAATATCTCCTTTGTACGTTATATTGGAGCTTACGACATGATCTGCACTACACATATAACAGATCCTATCGAATTAGGAATGGTACATTTCGTGCAATAACCAATAGAGAGCGTGATTGAGGTTCTAAGCGTGGAAAGATTTATTTCGATTTTGATATTCTCGATATTGTGCCCGTTGTCGGAGAGAAATAAGTTGATATTTCCGTGGCGATGTCGGTGATATTGTATCCGACTGGCTAGATCGTGATCGATTTGTCTTTAAGCTGAAGCGCAGTAAGGAAACTAAATCTTGCTCGAGGTGACGTTAGAGAAGTTGTTCCATATTATATCTATATAACCGGTAGTGAAAGTCAAATCGCCTTAAACGAGATTGATTTTAATATGTTCACCTTCTGTTTTTGTCCTTTTCCGAAAACTTACTCTGAACTTTCCTTTTTGCAGCTGAGTCCTATTTTTCCCTTTTCAGCGATTCAGTACTGGCTTCGAGTTTTTATTCTCTTCTATGTTTCTTAGTGACGCTGCTGTTTTTTTTTCTTTCCTTTTAATTCTTGGTCAGTTCGAACTTTCTTTCATCTCCTTTTTGTTATGCTTCAGATTGCGACATCATCGCGGCGACCTCAGCTTCATGAGACGTTGTCTCTGGCGCAAGGACTAACTATCTCAACAATCGTTGCTGTTGATGCTGAGTCGATTTGAATGTTTTCTGAGCAGATTTGATTGTGTGAAACAACTGATTTTGTGTAAGCATCGACGTCGTTTTCTCTTTCTCTTCGTCCATTTATGTAGTAAGTGGCTAAAACGGTTCCTGGGCGACTTCTAGCTCTAAGGACTTCTGCCAATCTTTACCGAACTCCGACAGATGTTCAATATATTTTATGAAAACGTCCTCGCGCTAACGACGAGTGGTGATCGTTCAAACGACATGTTGCTATACCGATGGAAATATATAAAATGACAGACTACTTTGGCAAGTAAAAATCGTCATATTCTTTTAGACACAATGTCCTGTTTGAATACCAATGAAATGGTCTCGCGATCGCTTTCCTCTCAATTGTAGAGCACTAAAACAGTATAAAACACAGTGTTACCGATGTATGTCGGTACAACCTAATACTCCTGAGATAAATGCTGTTGCTAGTGCCTGTTTCTCGACAACGAAATATTCTTGCAGGTACGATTTATGTTATCTGGGTCGATCTTAATATCGTTAAACATGATGATCTTATGCCTCTTCGAGATAAGTGCTTATACGGCTTGTATCTGATCCGGATCCATGAGAGTAAATGCATCACAGTGGTAAGAATCCCTAAAAACAATTTTTGAAAGCGAATCGCCAAGGTCGTAGTGTTTTTTTAGTTATCCTGGTGACGATTTAACGTGTAAACGAGCACTCAGTCGCAGTTGAACATTCTGTTCAGGAGCATGTTCATCAACAGATTCGTTTTACTGCGAACGGTAGGACTCACAATCATGTAATAACAATCAGGAATAAAAGATTATGCTAGTGCGTTTTCGTTTTCGCCTTGGTGTCGAAGTTAATGAGGTTGATTCTCCATACAATTCACGCAGTGTCAGCAGATCATATCTCCAAACCATGTCTTACATTTGCTTTGGTACGCTTATTAGGCCAAGCAGTAGTCCTTCTGCGAGTGTGGATGATCTCTATAAGAAAAGGGCAATCACGTTGGGGACTTCATGCAGGGCAATCTCAACATGAACGCTGATAGCATTGCCAATATTGACGATTTAGGGTAATAAAGTGTCGTCGACCGGAGGGAAAAAGACAATAAATATTTACATGGGAAGAAATATTCTGTACGGTTTAACAGCGAATAGATCAGGTTCTTGTATCTTCTGAAGCCGTATAGTAAGCATATCTTAATGTGGTACTGGCTAACAAATATAATAAAAATTAGTAATTTCTGAAAATTTAGTTTTCAGCGGAGTACTTTTCCTACCAGAACCGCGATCACGTTGAGCCAACCCACGACGATGTTCAGTCAGGCTTAAATTAAACTTTCATGGACATGACCGATCATCGATAATACCTACGCGATATCGTTCTCACGGTTGACGTCGTTTTGTCGCACAAAAATATCTACCACAGGAGGAACAATTACAGGAGATCTAACCGTGGTGACTGAAGCTAATATAATAGTGACGGAAAGTTTCTCAACAATCCATATTAGTGTACGAGGTTGTAGAGATTATCATGGAAGTGGCGATGCAGTTGCTTCATAACCACCGGTTCCACTACCGGAGTAAGAACCAGTTTTTGAAAACAACAAGGAAATGGAAACATCACTTTTTAACGTGATAATATATAACGTGCATGGAAAATTTGATCTACATCTTGCTGAAGCGCCCTTTACGTTTTCGGAAAATGTCAACCCCGATGAAATTAAATAATAACTGAGCAGTGGTTTTTAAAATTGGAAGTGTGCATCCAGAGGGAACACTGTGTCAATGCTCTAAAAGCATATCCGTAACTGTTTTATAAAATTATTGACGGAGCAAATATCAAACAATATATTGCAGTTAATGGGTTTCCAAGGATATAGATTGTATGTTCAGCGATAAAAGACGTTGAAAAGGTAAATCTCCCCGTGGAAAAACATCGCCCCTTCTAATTATTGTGTTTACAAATATCATTGAGAAATACCTTATTCCACTGGTGTTTTCCTGTTATTTAATGAAGTAGACGTTTAGTGATATATGGATGATTTTGAGCTGGCAGCGACTCCCAATACGCTGTCAGATCTTGTAAAATTAAATTAGCTGACGTAAATCACAAACGGTTTAAATATATTTCCGATTTATTTTATTTTATTGTTGAAGAAATGGGGAGTAAAATTATAGCAAGCGATGATAAAATTATCACAGCATGAACCGCTGACACAATTTAGTTTAAGCAGAAGCAATCCGATGATGCTGATTCTGCACGGAGCCAGATTAGCATTACAACATCTGATGAGACTCGTCGAGCCACGACTGCATGCCCCCAAAATAACACCATGATGGCCATGCTGTCGTACCAGAAACTGCTAGATAAACTACGATCGTATCTTCGTGGGGCTTAATTTGACATGCAATTGCTCATCGGCGAGAAAAGAAACGTCGACTATCTCTTCGCAGACATGGCTGAGAACCAATGAGGGTTGATGTTGCTTAGCCAATCCGAAAAATCTTACTACAAAAAGTATGTCATGTTAGATATATAAAATGTCTGACAAGAGCAACTATGCTGTCAATACTAACGAAGTATTTGTCACCAATGTGATCTTGCACATTCCAGAAGAGTTAGATAAAGCCATCGTGACAGTGGTTCGAAATAACGTTCCAGTGACACTCAAATTGACGCTAACAAAACATATGCAAACTGGTGGTACTCACAGCTTGAGGATTGTTTCAGAAACCGCATCGTTAAGATCATTTACGACGATTATCTGGAGTATGAGATGTGTTAGTGTAAAATACCTTAGAAAGCTCTTAAAATTACCTTAATCTTAAAATTGAGCAATAGCGGCTGACGCAGTCAGCAGGGTAACAATGACCCAGTTTATCACATCCGATATGTCACTTACGACATTATTATCTAGAAGATACCATCTTGATTACGTTCCATCTCAAATCGACACCAACGTGGCTCTCGCTTTCAATAAGATTGTCGGGATAGGAAACGATCAGAAGAAAAAGAACTACGACAATGGCACGCTCAACATCATCTACGGTACAAATCTTATTTTCAAGCACTGCATCTCTCGAGAAGAATTAATTAAACCAATACGTGTACAATAAAGCATCTTTCTTTAACGAACAAGAAAATCTGTTTAATGTCTCTACTTTTATGTAAATTCTCTTGTTTGTGTTATCAATCAGGTCTTAATCTCTAAATTGTCTAATAGTATCCAATGGGAACATCTCCACGGTGAGTTTCAAATACACAACAATGACGGTAAATCGTGGCTCTAATCCCGCTGACGTATAAATGAACGATGGAATATCTGGTAATCTTAAACTTTAATGCGAGTGCCTTTCTATTATGCACAGTGAGAACTTCTCCGTGTGCGTTAGCTCAGTAACGATTAAAACTGCAAGAATTTTCCAAGGCAACTCTGTTGAAGAGCAAACTGTTTCCAATAATGACTGCAGTGGAGGTTTCTCGCACATTTGCCCCGTGCTAAGTCCAGGACAAAAACACGTGGAACACAGCTGAATATTTTGTTTGATTCGGTGAATGGTTCTGGACGTCTCGTAGTCGTATCTAATCGCTGTTTTGTTTGTCGACCAAAGCAATTTTAAAACACCTATAGCTGACCTCGAACATCTTGACAACAGAGGCATAGCTTAAGTCCTTGAGTTTTTATTTTGGATGAAAGCTTCAAAGCTTTGTGCTGTCGCAATGCTCACCATATATGTTATATTAAATTATTCCTTGGTGCCCTGATGTAAACAGATACACCCGTTCGCTCAATGCATAGATATTTTCTAACAAGTATTTAAGTATTTAACGAACCAGTCAGTAGTATATATATATATATATATATATATATATATATATATATATATATATATATATATATATATATATAGAGAGAGAGAGAGAGAGAGAGAGAGAGAGAGAGAGAGAGATATGTGTGATTAAAACAATTGTCTCTGACCAGCTAAAAATGACAATCAAGTAAAGAAACAATAGACGGACTAAATATACACACCTATAATCTCCAGTACTTAACAGAGTCTTGTATATTCGATGGAGCATAAAGATATATAAAAATTAATAGAAGATCAAGGCAAGCATGTTATTCTGCGACACGATACTTGTTTGACGTCTCACGGGAATTGTTCTGTCCCTGAGCGAGGCGGGGTTCTGGATATTCTATATCAAGCTCAAATGCATCTTTGCACGAGTTGATCCATCGAGTCAATGGAGTGATGAAGGCTATGGCAAGAAAATATGCAAGTCTTAACTAGTGAGCGAGTACAAAAGTGCTCTATGGACGATAAATCGTCACGATGTAGCATTAAATGAAGCATCTACGACTGAAGTTCAAAACGCTCACTGGAAAAAACTATTAAATTCTCAAAACTCCTTGCACGTCAGCACAAGAAACTAAGTCGTTAAACAGGGGTTGCAGCAGCAGCGCGATACAACTAAGTCGCAGTTATCACCGATGACCGCATAAACGTTTCCACCACCAAGACGAACCGAAAAAGCATACGAAGGTGCTTACAAAGGATTTATTTAGTGTCATCAATACGTACTTCAGCAAGGAGTATACATATAACTTCAGCTCATTAAAAATCCTCAGTTGATGTAGAACTACGAATACACACGGCAATCAACCTTGGATTAGCTCAAAACGTTCATTTTGTTTTACAAATCAACGATTTTATCAGCATCGTCTACAGCGCATGGTCGTGTATCCAACGTCGAATTGAAGTCAGGAGTCAGGGTCGACATGGGTATTCACCGGAGTCAATTATTTTTCATATCTCGTTGCAAGCTTCCAAATTTTCATATATCTGTAGAAGTAAATACCAGCCGCTCCCAAAAACAGACTGTATTCTCGAAATTGTGTATCAGAGTCATATACAATGATAACGCCTGTCTCGTGTGGGCGTTCCTTTCCTCGTTACATCCAGCAGTAGAAATACCGATCGCGTATCCAGGTACAATTTGTATTTTGATATAATCTAAAGCATCAAAACCACCAGTATCACGTTGGCGGCGGCGTTCAAAGACGTAGATAAACTTTAATTGCTCAATGATGGATTATCGTGGTCTATCCAATACTGGTATCTAAAATGGTCTCATAACGCATCACCAATTTACACTATTACCAAAGCCGAATATGCTTATAAAGCTTTTTCATTAAAAAAAACTACACTACCATGTCATGTTCGATATACCATTATGAACTAGAAACCGTTCAGATGCCAATCGATGGAATGCTACAGTTCGAATACTATACTATTGACTCGGAAGCGATCCTCGAAAATGTACATGGCTGATTCAGAATGATCGTTTACCTAAGTGGAAAAAAACTCGTCCCATGCGCGCGATCGCGTTTAAAAGATACTCAGTCGATACAAGTTTGTCTTCATCGCATCGTCTGCATCGAAGAGAGAATATCTTCATGTGTTTCTTGCTACATTTGCAAAAAATTCTTTAAGCCCCACGAGACAAAAGTTAGAGCTCATAGCCATGTCACCGGTCAATATCTAGGAGCTGCTCACGATGACAGCAATCTACGTTTAAAAAATCCAAACTTCATGCCGGTTATCGCCTAATAATAATAATAATAATAATAATAATAATAATAATAATAATAATAATAATGAGAACTTGTATAGGGCTTAAGCGCTTTACAATATATAATGATATGACTACAAATACAAAAACAAAACAAACACCATGAAATTAGAAAACATAAAAAAGTCTAAAAATATTTAAGGTAGGACACATTAAGTCTTTATGTTTCTTCTTGCACTCGATAAAGGTGTGTTTTAAGACCACTCTTGAAGGATATAATTGTGTCTTATTTTAATGGGCAATTCGTTACATGTTGCTTATTTTCCCAAGCAGAATAAACATGTTTCCGGCGCGACCGGTTATAAAACATGATGCCCAGTCTATAATAGTTTATCTTCGCTGCATCTTCAGCATCAAGGAGAGAATACTCTATGAGAGTACGATTAACATTTAATCGTCGCTGCACTCATTCATCCGCTCGTCAATCAACGTCTGGCTGACGCTGGAACTAAAATCCAATATATCACCAACAATTCGTTATCGATTGGACCTTTTCGATTTATCGATAGATTCCAGTTCTTATTGTCATCACTTGACGCACTCGCTAAAACATGTCCATCCTTTAGTCCCCTCCATGAAGAAGGTCCTGACAAATTAAAACTACTCCAGCAAAAAGGAATTTATCCTTACGAGTACTACGATGCGTGGTCGAGATTCGATGAAACATCACTGCCGCACAAAGACTCCGTTTACTTAGACTTTCTTCTGTTCGAAATCAGCGACGATGAATATCAGCGAGCGATTGATGTAAGGAGCACCTTTGGATGCCAAATGCTCTGAGATCATATCACGATATTTATCGCAAAACGGATGTACGTCTGCACAAGGACAAGCTCGACCATTTCCACCGAGCAAATGATTCGCAAAGAATATCGTCACCAAAACACACGCCATTGCTAAATACAAATACACGTTATGGTACGAACCCACAAAGACATATAAATGCATCATCTACCGTGACAAGAACACTATGGGTGCGCATGTCACAACCACGTCCCATTGGAGAATCCTTAATGGATCACGGGACAATAATGCTTTGGAAAAGAAAAGCTGGATACAATAGCATACGAGGATCTTCTTCGAAGTCGAAGCGTCCGCAACATATCCACAATGATCACAACGATTTACGATTTTCTGCGAGACAACACGATGCGACGTTAACAAAAAAGCACTTGAAAAGTTCAAAGATGAAATTCATGGAATACCAATCACGGAATTCATTGTACTTAGTTCCAAAATGTACTACATCACTCTAGACAATGTTAATAAAAACCAACGGTGTTAAAAATGTCATCGGTCACAACATCATTGATCACTACAAACTATCATTACAAGGACACTTACAATACTACTGTATGAGAAGATTCCATTTAATCAACAAAAATATCCACTCTACTCATTTATAAAGATGGACAGAACCTTTTACGAACAAAGATACTCTCGAGACGCAATTCACACGTTCGCATATTGATAGTAACAAACCCAAACGCAGCGTGTCAGAATCTCCTTCGATCACAAAATTGAACCAGATCCCCCATTCCCGAAGTAGTATAGATCCATCTGGGATTCACTCACCTAGCTCACGCAGGACGTAGGTGAGCCACAATCCCCATTTATCAATATTACTAATATATAACCACATATGTCAACTGAGACAAAAATACTTATTTCGCTAATGCCTATGCAATCCTCCTTATAGAATATGTACCTACCCTTTCATTAGGATTCATGTACTCGAATTTAGTGTACCATGAGGAATTAGATATTTGATGTCTGTAATCTTCAGCCGCTTCTGCAATGGCATAAATTGTATTTTATTCATAAACAGTTCAACACAATTACGTAAGAACTATACATGTGTGTAACATAATTACATCTACATTTTCTCTCTCAAATGATCTATTAATAATTGCAAACATTATTTGAAGAAAAAACAACTCAACAACAGATTGTTTTGCGATACATATATTTTAGTTTTACAAAGTTTCAGTGAATCTATATATATATATATATATATATATATATATATATATATATATATATATATATGTTCTATGTTTTAAAGCCATTTTTCAGCACACGATAGGCTATATATGGCAGCCAGTATTTATGATGGATCAAGAACCCGGAAAATCCCCGGAAAGAACCACCGACCCACGAGAAGCTACTGGTAAGCTTTCTCACATATCCACATTGGCCGTATCTGAGATTCGAACCCAGGCAGGCAGAGCTGAGATGGCAGTGATCCGTAATGGAGCGCACTTTTGACCACTCGTGTATTGCTGTGATTTATATTATTATTATTAGTATTAGTATTATATAATAGTACTAGTGTAAATCACAGTAATACACGAGGATGAGATACTTTATCAGTTTGCTTTATGTCGTACCAAAATAATACAGCAGAACTGTTATGTCGTACGTGAAATTTCCTCGTTGATCAGTATTTTATTTCATACATAGACTGGTAGAGCCACAACTTAAAGATTATTACATAAAACAGCTGGTGTGATGTATCCTTAATCTTGGAGAAAATATACGTTTTCTTCAACATTTAAAACATACCCTGATGTGAGTTTTCAAATGTTGACCGATAACTTGGAGGCTCTGAAGTTCTTCGTTCGCGATGGAAGCTACCAGAGGAAATCGCAGACTCTGAATCCCACTGGTATGAAGCAAAGAAAGGTCCACTGTGGAGCTGACTGGACCTTATGCTTGGCATCATTCCTGGATGTAAGAATCCGTGCGTTGAAGCTCTTGATCTATGTTACATGAGGAAAACAAATATGTATATCATAATGTAACTGTCATTTGAAAATTCTTGAAACTTGTATAAATGGTTGAATGTTACATTGAAAGAAAACTTTGTTTTAATCTGCATATTGCAATTTCAACAAGTAATATGTTGTTGTATAAACAAATCATGTGAACCATCCTGTGTACCTATAAAGAGTACAAACGTCTTTACAAATGACATATACGGACCATGTGTAAGAACCAGTTCTCCCCTTGCAATTTGAAATCATTAGAATGTTCTGATTTTGATAAGAAACAGAAACATCTTGTCACATAGTCTACTTCACCTCATTGGAGTTTACTTGTAGCGTGCTTGCTTTTGTGCAGGGTCATTCAAAGAGAATGCATGATTATTTGTCGTATTTGTCAGTCAATTTCTTTTATAAACATAATATATTCTCTATTAACGGAGATGTTTGTTGTTGGCATTATGATTATGATGCGCGATACAGTGTTGAACACTTTACAAGGTCATTCGAAAAAAGTACAAAACCAACAGAATATATGACGTATAGCATATTTTTAATTTAAATACACGCCTACCAGAACAAACTTCTGAGGTTAGTTACTAACAGATACAATTGTTTTGAAAATTTTAGTTCACAACTCTATGATACCGTAGATTTCAAAATAAACTTTAACCATAGCTCACATATTGTACTGCATGATAAGTTTATTTTTTGAAAGTAGATCAAATTTCGTATATATTAGATGTTATCTTTTTTACTGTTACATCACATTATAAAATTTTAAATTATACACTTTGTTCTAAATAATGCTTTTATTTTGACGGATGCACGTGTTTTTGTCAAAATAAGCAATATAAGCTATCTGTATGGCAAACGTAAAACTATTATAACCTTTCATTGAGCGACGAGCCGTGTGATGAGCTTTGCTTCGCTGCACGTCTTCTAAAGTAGATGGCTAGGACTATGATTATTAGCACGAGAAGTATTCCCAGCGGAATGCCAACGCCTAGGCCAATTACGAGATCAAAATTGTCTAGAGGGGAATAAAATAGAGATGTATTTGCATATATTGAATCGTATCTACATTTATATAAAATATGAAATATGCATATAATTTTGGTATAACTTTAAAATCTTTCCGAAATGTATCATATACTCGGAGAATGTACGTGTTAATATTAAGTAAGAAATGGAATACCTCAAGTGAGGGACGTTGGTGAAATATAATTCACCTGATTCATCTATAACTGAGCAGACCAAATACATGCTATAGTTTATCATTGAAATTTAGAGCAAAATATTGCATTGAACATAATAATGTGAAAACTGATAATAAAAACCTAACAACAATTGAAAATATAGTCGCTATTAAAATGAAAAGCTTTAGCTGGACTTACCTTTGTTTCTTGGCCTGGAATATAAGCAAGAGAATTAAACTAGAATGCACTAGAAACTATACAGCATAGGACAAAATCAATATCAGAATGATCATACGCTATAAAGTTGTCCGTTATATATTTGAAAGATGTTTATTACATTTCATTTGTTCCTCCTCACTTGTATCAGAACAAATACCAACAAAGACGACGGCAAATAGGAACGAAAATGAGCAGGAGGAGATTTTATAAATACATCATATTTGAGAGTAAGACATTGTCACATCTATGATTATATAGACCAAATATATGATTACAGTTAATCATTTTTGCACGTTAAATAACAACGTTATGCTCTTTAATATGCGAAACTCTACACATTGTATTACTTATTCATTTAAAATAATACCCAACAACTGATATACCTCTGTAAATAACCAAGCAGAAAAACATTTGTTTTTATGTCTAAAAATGACGATTACACAGCAATATTTAATGTTTCACTTCAATTTGACCACAAATGTTCCCAGTGACGTTTGCTTTATACTAAATTCATCCTGTTCCGTTTTCTATCTGCCTCATCGTTTGACATTTATGGTTTCATATATTTGTGTGTCATGTCATTTTCTTAAGGATGTAGTAGGGGCATGTTAATGACATGATGGTATTGGGTAATCGCATTGCCTTTCATAGACAACGTGTCTTAAGACCAGATTATTATAGGCACTCCATTCATTAATATGCAAATAAGATCGGTTAATAGACAAATACTATCGCAGCTGTCTTCAATACCTAAGAACGTACTTAGATGTACAAACTCTATGAGAAAATAGTTATCTGTAATGTTCATGTCGCGCTCAGCGAATTTCTTCCGAGTAAAGTTCCACCTATGCCTTTTCCCTTCCTCTATAGTTAATGTCACAATGGGATAAAAACAAACACGACAATTCCTTGAACTATTAACTGACTTGCCTCTGATATAAAACAATAAGTGCTTACCTGCAAACAGGACCATTCATCTGAACGCTGCACTCATAATTGGGTTGACAGGTTTGATTGAGAATTGCATATGCCTCGCACTGTTCCTTGTTTCTGGATACTATTAATATAATATAGAACTAGCAATCGGCTATTTGACTCTACGGGTATTTATATAATGTTTGTCTATATGTTTATTTATATTTGTTAGTATTCATTCCTTATATACGTTTCCTACCCTTCTCGTACATATTATATGATTTCTTTATTTATAATCCTTCGAATCAATACGTTTACTTCTTTAATATACAGAGTAAAACTTTTGAAGTGCTGAGTGTAAGTAAAATATATTAATAATCTATACTGTACAGTACTTTTCGCTTCAATACTATGGTAACAAGTAAGTACATAGAGTGAATCTTACAATAAGTTCAGACTAAATCACTATCACATATTTATGGATTATCACTAATCTCTCGGTGCATGATCTACTGCTGGCCATTGAAAATTCGATTTGACTGGTTCTTACGTTGGAGATTTAGATTACCGTTTATGCTGGTGTGCCTCGAAATAAAATCTTGGACTAATGTTTATGTTTTGTTGGACCTTTACAAACAAGGTATGCTAATCCTATTTACTTGTCTTATGCTCTTGATAAGCGACTAAACTACTTTAAAATTGTATTTGTGACAATTTTAAAATTAAAGAGTAAGAACAGTTGACTGATTTAAATTAATCGGATATAAAATTGCTTTCAAAGCAACATCCAATTTTTCCTGAAGAAATTTTATACGAATAGCATCGTACGCATGAACATCATAATTAATTTTAAACCTGACTGGTATATATTTATGTCATGTAAAAGATGAGATGACATATGCTCTGAACAGACCAGTGCATTCGCTTTGTCTGTATACATTAATATTGAGAACGGAACTCAGGATTTTAAATAATTACCCCCTCCAAAATGATTCTAAATAACGGAATGGCGTCAAAGAGAAATGTTAGTGGGATATGCAGTAAAACTTAAACTTACTTGGTTGTCGATTACTTTCGATAGTTAGTAATGGTGCGTTCTTGCCATTTATGTAAAAAGGTTCATTATAGGCTTCAAGCACATATTTCACAAGAGAAGATCTGGCTGCCACACTATCATGCGTGATTAGGTGGTATTCTACTTTCAAACTACCGATTCTGTATACAAATATAAATCAACGCATAATAAATGATCCGGTGCATGCAGCAGAGAAAATGCGAGCAAGCATTATACTGTTACAGATAAAAAAATTCAGAATCTATCTATCTATCTATCTATCTATCTATCTATCTATCTATCTATCTATCTATTTATCTATCTATCTATCTATCTATCTATCTATCTATCTATCTATCTATCTATCTATCTATCTATCTATCTATCTTACGTAACCTTTGATTAGAAGACAGAATTGTTCTACAGTAATTGGTAGCTTTGTTTTCAGCTCATTTAATCTAGTATTATATCGATACGCCCACAAACTGATATACGCAATTTCTGCCCAAACAGTAAATAAGGTGAAATATTGAAAAAATATACATATGATCCTATTCAGGAGCTAGTAGGACATGGTTTTCGAAAATGTCTATACGGTTTGTAAAGAACACAATAGAGACAAATATCTTATAGATGTGTGCAAAACTTCTTAAATAGATCGAAACGTCGACACCTATCAAATACGGCAATTAACAGTTCTATAGAAAAACACTTTGTTGACATTATTGGATAAACTTTGAAACAACGGAGATTTATGTGAACATATTCCGCAGCCAAGTAATTAAATTGAATGCTAAAATGATCAGAAATACAAGATTAGTGAAATGTTTTCGATAATACACAATCATATCGTATGACATTATTGACTACTTACGATAGTTGTTGTATTTCAACACGGACAAATTCTTCTCCAAGACTTTTTAGAGAATAATTTGTAAGCTGGAATAGAAATAGGCAAACACACAATAAATGCATTGTAATGTTTAATTTCAAACTGTTTTTAATGCCAGTTAGGTGACTTTACTGAATGAAATATATTGGACCACTTATGCTTAGCTGGAAGTTAAGTATAATTAAGTGTAGGTATTTATATATACTTATCGCACAACTCTTTGGTTTAACTTTCCATCATTTAAATACGCTTAGATCATGAAAACAAAGGAATTCATCTTTGCTCAGATTCAATTGATCTATTTTAACAACGACCATATTTTTGGCTTGCTTTTTCTCTCATTCAGTTACTAAAATGTTTAGCTTACTGTGGAATTCACGGCGGTGATGTACTTGATATACGTATAATAATCATTCAAGTTTTCGTTGCTCATGCTAATGTTGAATAAAAAGGTTAATTTGATGGAATATATTTCTGGTAAAGCTTTGCATGAGTAGCCATTTCCTCTGAATCCGTCGAAACATGAACAGACGAAGCTTCCGGTAGTATTTCTGCAAGCCTGGGTACAATTGTGTCTTCCTGTAAAGCATACACGAATATCTGCCGAAAGAAAAAAAAACAATTTAACTCAACAAGTCCTTATTTAGAGCTCTTTCTCTCTATATTAAGTTTGAGAGTTTCCATGGTTCTTCCTAAACCAGTTGAACTTCGTGCAAAATAAGGCTCATAGTGTGATTAAAAGTCGCTAAGACAAGAAATACATTTCCTGATGTCTTAAATTATCTTGAACGTAATTAGGTTCCAGATGGTAAATAGATTGTTAAGAATTCAAATTCGAACGAGATTGACGCTATGCATGTATACCTGTGGTATTGGTGGAATTCGTAATGGTGCTAGTCGCTGGACGCTGTGTGTATGCTGATGTGGAACAAGTCGTTATCGTCGCCTGTGATAAAGGATTTACATATGTCATAGGAGGAGTTGATATTGTGATTGTGGTAATGTAATTAGAGCTTCTGGTCGTGGTTGTGCTGATTTTGTTGATGATTCAGTAAGATCACACAACAGACTTGAAGGATTAGGATATACCTAACAGGAACTACTTCGGCTGTTATGTTCAAAGTATCTGACAAAAATAGAGCTAAGACATCATCTAAATTGTCGAATATATAATCGCAAGTATACGCGATGTACTGGTTGAACTCGTAATTGCATAGTTTGTACTCACAGTACATATACTCTTCTCTGACGGTGCCGAACAGATAATTCTAATGGTGCTAGTCGCTGAACTCTGTGTTGATGCGCGAGTTGTGGACATGGTGAAACTAGCTGCTGTCGTCACCACTGATGAAGTACATGTGATAATAAAAGGTCCTAGAGTCTGTGGACATCGTTGTGCTTCTAGCTAGTGCTGGTCCTGCTTGATCAATAGTAAAGACTTGAGGTTTTAAAATATATCCAAGCGGTACCAAGTCGGCTCGTAGTTGCCAAATACCAGAGAGAAATGGTTTTAATCGTAAGTATCAGAGAATAAAAGTTGCCCTTTGCTGCAATTTTTGTTGAGATATAAGGTTTATTGTGCACTCAAATGTCCCTAAGACAAGAGATACATTTGATGATGTCTTACATTATCCTGAACGTAATTAAGTGTCAGGCAATAAAGATGATTTTAAGGATTCGAAGTCACGCTAGAGATTGATGATATGCAAATATACCTGTTGTACTGGGGGAACTCGTATTTGCATATGTTGTACTGACAGTAGATGTGCCATTTGCCGCAATTTTTGTTGATGAACTATTTGTGGGCACTATAATGTTAGCAGACTTTGTCGTTGATGTGGTTGAAGTGGTAATTATGGTACTGGTGCTAGTCACTGGACTCTGTGGGTACGTTAGTTGTGAAAATAGTGGATCTATCCGTTGTTGAGTTCAGTGAATATGTGCTTGCTGAGATCATCGGAATAGGTGATGTTGTCGTTGTAGTAATGGAGCCAGAAAATGTGATCATCGTTGTGCTGCTAGCTAGTGCTGGTCCTGTATGATGAATCGGAAGGACTTCAGGTTTTACAATATCTATAACAGCTATCACGTTGGTTAGTATGTGCAAATCCCAGAGAGAAATAATTTAAATTGTAACAATCAGTAAATACAAAGTTGTATTTGCATTGTTGTTTATGACATACGGCCCAAAACGTTTTGTGTTTATATATTTTACATGTTCATTCGCTGTTGATAAGAGACCTTGCAAGACTAGTGTTGATCCAGTGATAAAAAAAAAATATCATTTTTTTTCTGAGATTTCGAACTCATACAAAATCACAATTAATCGTCTCATACGGAACTTCCGAATAGTACGAAGTAATTAGAAACCTTCAACTTTTCAAACGTATGTATTTAGTACTTTCAAAGACAAAATTGGTATTGTATCCTGTTTTTGTGTCATGTTTATAGGTGCAAGTTTGAAAGCATCCTCCTTTCGTACGAAAGATTGATTGAAACGTCAAATTAGGTAGAGGCAAACTAATCATGCAAGGAAGAAATTTGGGTAACATATGATTTATTTCCTCTAGATACTTACTTCCGAATTATTGTATGTATTTACGCATTACTATCAAGCCCGAATTCATTATCGCTTGGGTTGAAGTAACTAAACGTAGAGGGAATATAAAAAAGTCAGGATTATGAAGCTCTTTCAATCGGTGAAATATTGCTACATTTCATATATACCTTTGTCCCAAACTGAATCTCTTTGTCTAGTAGAATTTATTAAAGGCAATCAAGGGTTGATCCACCTGTGGTTAAACTCGCAGAGACAAAATGACTAACGAGTAGTTTTAGCAAATATAACACATATATTATCGGATATCATACCTTATTTTAAATGTAATTTAAGAATCGTGCATGTGCAGAGATTGTTATGGGTTTTAAATTCGTTCGAAATTTGATACAATTGAAGTATACCTGTTGTACTAGTGGAACTCGTAGTTGCTAATGTGGTACTGACATCAGATGTGTTCTCTAACGCTTCTGTTGCGGTACTGCTTCTGGTCACATTGCTGCTAAGATACGTTGTGGGCTTTGTGGTTACCGTACTGGTACTAGTCGCTGCACTGTGTGTGGATGAGCTAGCTGTGGACATGGTGCCACCAGATATTGTCGGTGCATCTGATGATGTGCTTGTGATAATAATCGGTGTTGTAGATATTGTTGTATTAATGGTTCTAGAGCTTTGGGACATTGTTGTGCTGCTGGTTGTTGATGGCTCTGTGAGTTCAACGATCCGAATGAGGAATTAAGGGAAAAAAACATTGAGATGAATGAGTATGTGCAATGCACCAAGATATATTATGATTGTACGCCTCTAAACATTTAGTGTATATTTCTTAGATTGTATATGTCGGCGATGGGAAGTTATTCCTAACGAGTAATCAAACAGTTGCTCCAAACAGACCTCATTAGTTACTATGCTCAATATTGTATGCTGTGTCACGATTTGTTTCATGATATGGAATTCTGGAATATCTTAATATAAGGAATTGTTTTGATATTTTCATGCGTAAGAGTTTAGTACTTTGACATAGGAACAGTTCTATGCATAGCGTTTGTGAGTTACACGTTCAGGTACATTGCGCTAACCACCAATCTAAAGAATGGAATAGCTTTATTTCTATGTTTTACAAATGAGATGCAAGGAAATCCTACAATGATAAAAATTGGGTCATGTTATTTTTTCACACTAGATGATTGGGTCAAGATTATTTTCATATTTTCGAAATTAAACTACACCAGAAGAAAATGAATGATCCATAAATAGAAAATATGAAAAGAATAGAAGGATGAAAAAGGTAATTCACTACCTGAAATTATGTTAAACTGTAGTATTCTTTAGTTAGAGCTCTTTTTCTCTATATCAAGGTAGTTATTGACGAGTTTTGTATGGGTTATTTCTGCACGAATTGAACATACGGAGGTATACGGTATATTTTGCGTTCAAATGTCCCTAAGACAAGAAATACATTTAATGATGTCTTACATTATCCTGAACGTAATTAAGTGTCAGGCAATAAATATGATTTTAAGGATTCGAAGTCACGCTAGAGATTGATGATATGCAAATATACCTGTTGTACTGGTGGAACTCGTAGTTGCATCTGTGGTACTGACAGTAGATGTGCTCATTGCTGCTATTGTTGTTGATGAACTATTTGTGGGCACTATAATGTTAGCAGACGTTGCCGTTGATGTGTTTGAAAAGGTAATTATGGTACTGGTCCTGGTCGCAGGACTCTCTGTGGATGCGTTAGTTGTGGAGATAGTGGATCTATCCGTTGTTGGGGCCAGTGAAGATCTGCTTACAGGGGTCATCGTAGTAGGTGATGTTGTCGTTGTAGTAATGGTGCTAGAGTTTGTGGATTTCGTTGCGCTACTAGCTAGTGCTGGTCCTGTATGATGAATCGGAAGGACTTGAGGTTTTTGCAACATATATATATATATATATATATATATATATATATATATAAATATATATATATATCTAAGAGGTACCACGTCGGTTTGTATGTGCCATATCCCAGAGAGACATAATTTCAATTGTAACAATCAGTTAAAATAAGTTGTATTTGCATAATGTTTATGACATATGGCTCTCAAAGTTTTGTGTTTATATATTTTACATGTTCATTCACTGTTGATAAGAGACTTTGCAATACTAGTATTGATTGAGTGATCTATAAAAAATATCATTTTTGTCTGTGATTTAGATCTCATTCAAAGTTACAATTAATCGTCTCATACGGAATGTCAGAATAGTACAACCTAATTAGAAATCTTCAATTTTTCAAACGTATGTATTTAGTACTTTCAAAGACAAAATTGGTTTTGTATCCTGTTTTTGTGTCATTTTTATAGGTGCAAGTTTGAAAGTATCCTGCTTTCGTATGAAAGATTGATTGAAACGTCAAATTAGGTAGAGGCAAACTAATCAAGCATGGATGAAATTTGGGTAACATATGATTTATTTACTCTAGATAATTACTTGCGAATTATTGTATGTATTTACGCATTTCTATCAAACCCGAATTCATTTTCGCTTGGGTTGAGGTAACTAAACGTAGAAGGAATATAAAAAAGTCAGGATTATGAAGCTCTTTCAATCGGTGAAATATTGCTACAGTTCATATATACCTTTGTCCCAAACTGGGTTTTAAATTCGTTCGAAATTTGATACAATTGAAGTATACCTGTTGTACTAGTGGAACTCGTAGTTGCTAATGTGGTACTGACATCAGATGTGTTCTCTAACGCTTCTGTTGCGGTACTGCTTCTGGTCACATTGCTGCTAAGATACGTTGTGGGCTTTGTGGTTACCGTACTGGTACTAGTCGCTGCACTGTGTGTGGATGAGCTAGCTGTGGACATGGTGCCACCAGATATTGTCGGTGCATCTGATGATGTGCTTGTGATAATAATCGGTGTTGTAGATATTGTTGTATTAATGGTTCTAGAGCTTGGGGACATTGTTGTGCTGCTGGTTGTTGATGGCTCTGTGAGTTCAACGATCCGGATGAGGAATTAAGGGAAAAAAAACATTGAGATGAATGAGTATGTGAAATGCACCAAGATATATTATGATTGTACGCCTCTAAACATTTAGTGTATATTTCTTAGATTGTATATGTCGGCGATGGGAAGTTATTCCTAACGAGTAATCAAACAGTTGCTCCAAACAGACCTCATTAGTTACTATGCTCAATATTGTATGCTGTGTCACGATTTGTTTCATGATATGGAATTCTGGAATATCTTAATATAAGGAATTGTTTTGATATTTTCATGCGTAAGAGTTTAGTACTTTGACATAGGAACAGTTCTATGCATAGCGTTTGTGAGTTACACGTTCAGGTACATTGCGCTAACCACCAATCTAAAGAATGGAATAGCTTTATTTCTATGTTTTACAAATGAGATGCAAGGAAATCCTACAATGATAAAAATTGGGTCATGTTATTTTTTCACACTAGATGATTGGGTCAAGATTATTTTCATATTTTCGAAATTAAACTACACCAGAAGAAAATGAATGATCCATAAATAGAAAATATGAAAAGAATAGAAGGATGAAAAAGGTAATTCACTACCTGAAATTATGTTAAACTGTAGTATTCTTTAGTTAGAGCTCTTTTTCTCTATATCAAGGTAGTTATTGACGAGTTTTGTATGGGTTATTTCTGCACGAATTGAACATACGGAGGTATACGGTATATTTTGCGTTCAAATGTCCCTAAGACAAGAAATACATTTGATGATGTCTTACATTATCCTGAACGTAATTAAGTGTCAGGCAATAAATATGATTTTAAGGATTCGAAGTCACGCTAGAGATTGATGATATGCAAATATACCTGTTGTACTGGTGGAACTCGTAGTTGCATCTGTGGTACTGACAGTAGATGTGCTCATTGCTGCTATTGTTGTTGATGAACTATTTGTGGGCACTATAATGTTAGCAGACGTTGCCTTTGATGTGTTTGAAAAGGTAATTATGGTACTGGTCCTGGTCGCAGGACTCTCTGTGGATGCGTTAGTTGTGGAGATAGTGGATCTATCCGTTGTTGGGGCCAGTGAAGATCTGCTTACAGGGGTCATCGTAGTAGGTGATGTTGTCGTTGTAGTAATGGTGCTAGAGTTTGTGGATTTCGTTGCGCTACTAGCTAGTGCTGGTCCTGTATGATGAATCGGAAGGACTTGAGGTTTTTGCAACATATATATATATATATATATATAGATATATATATATATATATATATAAGAGGTACCACGTCGGTTTGTATGTGCCATATCCCAGAGAGACATAATTTCAATTGTAACAATCAGTTAAAATAAGTTGTATTTGCATAATGTTTATGACATATGGCTCTCAAAGTTTTGTGTTTATATATTTTACATGTTCATTCGCTGTTGATAAGAGACTTTGCAATACTAGTTTTGATTGAGTGATCTATAAAAAATATCATTTTTTCTGTGATTTAGATCTCATTCAAAGTTACAATTAATCGTCTCATACGGAATTTCAGAATAGTACAACCTAATTAGAAACCTTCAATTTTTCAAACGTATGTATTTAGTACTTTCAAAGACAAAATTGGTTTTGTATCCTGTTTTTGTGTCATTTTTATAGGTGCAAGTTTGAAAGTATCCTGCTTTCGTATGAAAGATTGATTGAAACGTCAAATTAGGTAGAGGCAAACTAATCAAGCATGGATGAAATTTGGGTAACATATGATTTATTTACTCTAGATAATTACATGCGAATTATTGTATGTATTTACGCATTTCTATCAAACCCGAATTCATTTTCGCTTGGGTTGAGGTAACTAAACGTAGAGGGAATATAAAAAAGTCAGGATTATGAAGCTCTTTCAATCGGTGAAATATTGCTACAGTTCATATATACCTTTGTCCCAAACTGGGTTTTCAATTCGTTCAAAATTTGATACAATTGAAGTATACCTGTTGTACTAGTGGAACTCGTAGTTGCTAATGTGGTTCTGACATCAGATGTGTTCTCTAACGCTTCTGTTGCGGTACTGCTTCTGGTCACATTGCTGCTAAGATACGTTGTGGGCTTTGTGGTTACCGTACTGGTACTAGTCGCTGCACTGTGTGTGGATGAGCTGGCTGTGGACATGGTGCCACCAGATATTGTCGGTGCATCTGATGATGTGCTTGTGATAATAATCGGTGTTGTAGATATTGTTGTATTAATGGTTCTAGAGCTTGGGGACATTGTTGTGCTGCTGGTTGTTGATGGCTCTGTGAGTTCAACGATCCGGATGAGGAATTAAGGGAAAAAAACATTGAGATGAATGAGTATTTGCAATGCACCAAGATATATTATGATTGTACGCCTCTAAACATTTAGTGTATATTTCTTAGATTGTATATGTCGGCGATGGGAAGTTATTCCTAACGAGTAATCAAACAGTTGCTCCAAACAGACCTCATTAGTTACTATGCTCAATATTGTATGCTGTGTCACGATTTGTTTCATGATATGGAATTCTGGAATATCTTAATATAAGGAATTGTTTTGATATTTTCATGCGTAAGAGTTTAGTACTTTGACATAGGAACAGTTCTATGCATAGCGTTTGTGAGTTACACGTTCAGGTACATTGCGCTAACCACCAATCTAAAGAATGGAATAGCTTTATTTCTATGTTTTACAAATGAGATGCAAGGAAATCCTACAATGATAAAAATTGGGTCATGTTATTTTTTCACACTAGATGATTGGGTCAAGATTATTTTCATATTTTCGAAATTAAACTACACCAGAAGGAAATGAATGCTCCATAAATAGAAAATATGAAAAGAATAGAAGGATGAAAAAGGTAATTCACTACCTGAAATTATGTTAAACTGTAGTATTCTTTAGTTAGAGCTCTTTTTCTCTATATCAAGGTAGTTATTGACGAGTTTTGTATGGGTTATTTCTGCACGAATTGAACATACGGAGGTATACGGTATATTTTGCGTTCAAATGTCCCTAAGACAAGAAATACATTTGATGATGTCTTACATTTTCCTGAACGTAATTAAGTGTCAGGCAATAAATATGATTTTAAGGATTCGAAGTCACGCTAGACATTGATGATATGCAAATATACCTGTTGTACTGGTGGAACTCGTAGTTGCATCTGTGGTACTGACAGTAGATGTGCTCATTGCTGCTATTGTTGTTGATGAACTATTTGTGGGCACTATAATGTTAGCAGACGTTGCCGTTGATGTGTTTGAAAAGGTAATTATGGTACTGTTCCTGGTCGCAGGACTCTCTGTGGATGCGTTAGTTGTGGAGATAGTGGATCTATCCGTTGTTGGGGCCAGTGAAGATCTGCTTACAGGGGTCATCGTAGTAGGTGATGTTGTCGTTGTAGTAATGGTGCTAGAGTTTGTGGATTTCGTTGCGCTACCAGCTAGTGCTGGTCCTGTATGATGAATCGGAAGGACTTGAGGTTTTTGCAACATATATATATATATATATATATATATATATATATATATATATATATATATATATATATATATATATATATATATATATATATATAAGAGGTACCACGTCGGTTTGTATGTGCCATATCCCAGAGAGACATAATTTCAATTGTAACAATCAGTTAAAATAAGTTGTATTTGCATAATGTTTATGACATATGGCTCTCAAAGTTTTGTGTTTATATATTTTACATGTTCATTCGCTGTTGATAAGAGACTTTGCAATACTAGTTTTGATTGAGTTATCTATAAAAAATATCATTTTTTCTGTGATTTAGATCTCATTCAAAGTTACAATTAATCGTCTCATACGGAATTTCAGAATAGTACAACCTAATTAGAAACCTTCAATTTTTCAAACGTATGTATTTAGTACTTTCAAAGACAAAATTGGTTTTGTATCCTGTTTTTGTGTCATTTTTATAGGTGCAAGTTTGAAAGTATCCTGCTTTCGTATGAAAGATTGATTGAAACGTCAAATTAAGTAGAGGCAAACTAATCAAGCATGGATGAAATTTGGGTAACATATGATTTATTTACTCTAGATAATTACTTGCGAATTATTGTATGTATTTACGCATTTCTATCAAACCCGAATTCATTTTCGCTTGGGTTGAGGTAACTAAACGTAGAGGGAATATAAAAAAGTCAGGATTATGAAGCTCTTTCAATCGGTGAAATATTGCTACAGTTCATATATACCTTTGTCCCAAACTGGGTTTTCAATTCGTTCAAAATTTGATACAATTGAAGTATACCTGTTGTACTAGTGGAACTCGTAGTTGCTAATGTGGTTCTGACATCAGATGTGTTCTCTAACGCTTCTGTTGCGGTACTGCTTCTGGTCACATTGCTGCTAAGATACGTTGTGGGCTTTGTGGTTACCGTACTGGTACTAGTCGCTGCACTGTGTGTGGATGAGCTGGCTGTGGACATGGTGCCACCAGATATTGTCGGTGCATCTGATGATGTGCTTGTGATAATAATCGGTGTTGTAGATATTGTTGTATTAATGGTTCTAGAGCTTGGGGACATTGTTGTGCTGCTGGTTGTTGATGGCTCTGTGAGTTCAACGATCCGGATGAGGAATTAAGGGAAAAAAACATTGAGATGAATGAGTATTTGCAATGCACCAAGATATATTATGATTGTACGCCTCTAAACATTTAGTGTATATTTCTTAGATTGTATATGTCGGCGATGGGAAGTTATTCCTAACGAGTAATCAAACAGTTGCTCCAAACAGACCTCATTAGTTACTATGCTCAATATTGTATGCTGTGTCACGATTTGTTTCATGATATGGAATTCTGGAATATCTTAATATAAGGAATTGTTTTGATATTTTCATGCGTAAGAGTTTAGTACTTTGACATAGGAACAGTTCTATGCATAGCGTTTGTGAGTTACACGTTCAGGTACATTGCGCTAACCACCAATCTAAAGAATGGAATAGCTTTATTTCTATGTTTTACAAATGAGATGCAAGGAAATCCTACAATGATAAAAATTGGGTCATGTTATTTTTTCACACTAGATGATTGGGTCAAGATTATTTTCATATTTTCGAAATTAAACTACACCAGAAGGAAATGAATGCTCCATAAATAGAAAATATGAAAAGAATAGAAGGATGAAAAAGGTAATTCACTACCTGAAATTATGTTAAACTGTAGTATTCTTTAGTTAGAGCTCTTTTTCTCTATATCAAGGTAGTTATTGACGAGTTTTGTATGGGTTATTTCTGCACGAATTGAACATACGGAGGTATACGGTATATTTTGCGTTCAAATGTCCCTAAGACAAGAAATACATTTGATAATGTCTTACATTTTCCTGAACGTAATTAAGTGTCAGGCAATAAATATGATTTTAAGGATTCGAAGTCACGCTAGACATTGATGATATGCAAATATACCTGTTGTACTGGTGGAACTCGTAGTTGCATCTGTGGTACTGACAGTAGATGTGCTCATTGCTGCTATTGTTGTTGATGAACTATTTGTGGGCACTATAATGTTAGCAGACGTTGCCGTTGATGTGTTTGAAAAGGTAATTATGGTACTGTTCCTGGTCGCAGGACTCTCTGTGGATGCGTTAGTTGTGGAGATAGTGGATCTATCCGTTGTTGGGGCCAGTGAAGATCTGCTTACAGGGGTCATCGTAGTAGGTGATGTTGTCGTTGTAGTAATGGTGCTAGAGTTTGTGGATTTCGTTGCGCTACCAGCTAGTGCTGGTCCTGTATGATGAATCGGAAGGACTTGAGGTTTTTGCAACATATATATATATATATATATATATATATATATATATATATATATATATATATATATATATATATATATATATATATATATATATATATATATATATATAAGAGGTACCACGTCGGTTTGTATGTGCCATATCCCAGAGAGACATAATTTCAATTGTAACAATCAGTTAAAATAAGTTGTATTTGCATAATGTTTATGACATATGGCTCTCAAAGTTTTGTGTTTATATATTTTACATGTTCATTCGCTGTTGATAAGAGACTTTGCAATACTAGTTTTGATTGAGTTATCTATAAAAAATATCATTTTTTCTGTGATTTAGATCTCATTCAAAGTTACAATTAATCGTCTCATACGGAATTTCAGAATAGTACAACCTAATTAGAAACCTTCAATTTTTCAAACGTATGTATTTAGTACTTTCAAAGACAAAATTGGTTTTGTATCCTGTTTTTGTGTCATTTTTATAGGTGCAAGTTTGAAAGTATCCTGCTTTCGTATGAAAGATTGATTGAAACGTCAAATTAGGTAGAGGCAAACTAATCAAGCATGGATGAAATTTGGGTAACATATGATTTATTTACTCTAGATAATTACTTGCGAATTATTGTATGTATTTACGCATTTCTATCAAACCCGAATTCATTTTCGCTTGGGTTGAGGTAACTAAACGTAGAGGGAATATAAAAAAGTCAGGATTATGAAGCTCTTTCAATCGGTGAAATATTGCTACAGTTCATATATACCTTTGTCCCAAACTGGGTTTTCAATTCGTTCAAAATTTGATACAATTGAAGTATACCTGTTGTACTAGTGGAACTCGTAGTTGCTAATGTGGTTCTGACATCAGATGTGTTCTCTAACGCTTCTGTTGCGGTACTGCTTCTGGTCACATTGCTGCTAAGATACGTTGTGGGCTTTGTGGTTACCGTACTGGTACTAGTCGCTGCACTGTGTGTGGATGAGCTGGCTGTGGACATGGTGCCACCAGATATTGTCGGTGCATCTGATGATGTGCTTGTGATAATAATCGGTGTTGTAGATATTGTTGTATTAATGGTTCTAGAGCTTGGGGACATTGTTGTGCTGCTGGTTGTTGATGGCTCTGTGAGTTCAACGATCCGGATGAGGAATTAAGGGAAAAAAACATTGAGATGAATGAGTATTTGCAATGCACCAAGATATATTATGATTGTACGCCTCTAAACATTTAGTGTATATTTCTTAGATTGTATATGTCGGCGATGGGAAGTTATTCCTAACGAGTAATCAAACAGTTGCTCCAAACAGACCTCATTAGTTACTATGCTCAATATTGTATGCTGTGTCACGATTTGTTTCATGATATGGAATTCTGGAATATCTTAATATAAGGAATTGTTTTGATATTTTCATGCGTAAGAGTTTAGTACTTTGACATAGGAACAGTTCTATGCATAGCGTTTGTGAGTTACACGTTCAGGTACATTGCGCTAACCACCAATCTAAAGAATGGAATAGCTTTATTTCTATGTTTTACAAATGAGATGCAAGGAAATCCTACAATGATAAAAATTGGGTCATGTTATTTTTTCACACTAGATGATTGGGTCAAGATTATTTTCATATTTTCGAAATTAAACTACACCAGAAGGAAATGAATGCTCCATAAATAGAAAATATGAAAAGAATAGAAGGATGAAAAAGGTAATTCACTACCTGAAATTATGTTAAACTGTAGTATTCTTTAGTTAGAGCTCTTTTTCTCTATATCAAGGTAGTTATTGACGAGTTTTGTATGGGTTATTTCTGCACGAATTGAACATACGGAGGTATACGGTATATTTTGCGTTCAAATGTCCCTAAGACAAGAAATACATTTGATGATGTCTTACATTTTCCTGAACGTAATTAAGTGTCAGGCAATAAATATGATTTTAAGGATTCGAAGTCACGCTAGAGATTGATGATATGCAAATATACCTGTTGTACTGGTGGAACTCGTAGTTGCATCTGTGGTACTGACAGTAGATGTGCTCATTGCTGCTATTGTTGTTGATGAACTATTTGTGGGCACTATAATGTTAGCAGACGTTGCCGTTGATGTGTTTGAAAAGGTAATTATGGTACTGTTCCTGGTCGCAGGACTCTCTGTGGATGCGTTAGTTGTGGAGATAGTGGATCTATCCGTTGTTGGGGCCAGTGAAGATCTGCTTACAGGGGTCATCGTAGTAGGTGATGTTGTCGTTGTAGTAATGGTGCTAGAGTTTGTGGATTTCGTTGCGCTACTAGCTAGTGCTGGTCCTGTATGATGAATCGGAAGGACTTGAGGTTTTTGCAACATATATATATATATATATATATATATATATATATATATATATATATATATATATATATATGTATATATATATATATATATATATATATATATATATATATATATATATATATATATATATATATATATATATATATATATATATATATATATATATATATATAAGAGGTACCACGTCGGTTTGTATGTGCCATATCCCAGAGAGACATAATTTCAATTGTAACAATCAGTTAAAATAAGTTGTATTTGCATAATGTTTATGACATATGGCTCTCAAAGTTTTGTGTTTATATATTTTACATGTTCATTCGCTGTTGATAAGAGACTTTGCAATACTAGTTTTGATTGAGTGATCTATAAAAAATATCATTTTTTCTGTGATTTAGATCTCATTCAAAGTTACAATTAATCGTCTCATACGGAATTTCATAGTACAACCTAATTAGAAACCTTCAATTTTTCAAACGTATGTATTTAGTACTTTCAAAGACAAAATTGGTTTTGTATCCTGTTTTTGTGTCATTTTTATAGGTGCAAGTTTGAAAGTATCCTGCTTTCGTATGAAAGATTGATTGAAACGTCAAATTAGGTAGAGGCAAACTAATCAAGCATGGATGAAATTTGGGTAACATATGATTTATTTACTCTAGATAATTACTTGCGAATTATTGTATGTATTTACGCATTTCTATCAAACCCGAATTCATTTTCGCTTGGGTTGAGGTAACTAAACGTAGAGGGAATATAAAAAAGTCAGGAGTATGAAGCTCTTTCAATCGGTGAAATATTGCTACAGTTCATATATACCTTTGTCCCAAACTGGGTTTTCAATTCGTTCAAAATTTGATACAATTGAAGTATACCTGTTGTACTAGTGGAACTCGTAGTTGCTAATGTGGTTCTGACATCAGATGTGTTCTCTAACGCTTCTGTTGCGGTACTGCTTCTGGTCACATTGCTGCTAAGATACGTTGTGGGCTTTGTGGTTACCGTACTGGTACTAGTCGCTGCACTGTGTGTGGATGAGCTGGCTGTGGACATGGTGCCACCAGATATTGTCGGTGCATCTGATGATGTGCTTGTGATAATAATCGGTGTTGTAGATATTGTTGTATTAATGGTTCTAGAGCTTGGGGACATTGTTGTGCTGCTGGTTGTTGATGGCTCTGTGAGTTCAACGATCCGGATGAGGAATTAAGGGAAAAAAACATTGAGATGAATGAGTATTTGCAATGCACCAAGATATATTATGATTGTACGCCTCTAAACATTTAGTGTATATTTCTTAGATTGTATATGTCGGCGATGGGAAGTTATTCCTAACGAGTAATCAAACAGTTGCTCCAAACAGACCTCATTAGTTACTATGCTCAATATTGTATGCTGTGTCACGATTTGTTTCATGATATGGAATTCTGGAATATCTTAATATAAGGAATTGTTTTGATATTTTCATGCGTAAGAGTTTAGTACTTTGACATAGGAACAGTTCTATGCATAGCGTTTGTGAGTTACACGTTCAGGTACATTGCGCTAACCACCAATCTAAAGAATGGAATAGCTTTATTTCTATGTTTTACAAATGAGATGCAAGGAAATCCTACAATGATAAAAATTGGGTCATGTTATTTTTTCACACTAGATGATTGGGTCAAGATTATTTTCATATTTTCGAAATTAAACTACACCAGAAGGAAATGAATGCTCCATAAATAGAAAATATGAAAAGAATAGAAGGATGAAAAAGGTAATTCACTACCTGAAATTATGTTAAACTGTAGTATTCTTTAGTTAGAGCTCTTTTTCTCTATATCAAGGTAGTTATTGACGAGTTTTGTATGGGTTATTTCTGCACGAATTGAACATACGGAGGTATACGGTATATTTTGCGTTCAAATGTCCCTAAGACAAGAAATACATTTGATGATGTCTTACATTTTCCTGAACGTAATTAAGTGTCAGGCAATAAATATGATTTTAAGGATTCGAAGTCACGCTAGAGATTGATGATATGCAAATATACCTGTTGTACTGGTGGAACTCGTAGTTGCATCTGTGGTACTGACAGTAGATGTGCTCATTGCTGCTATTGTTGTTGATGAACTATTTGTGGGCACTATAATGTTAGCAGACGTTGCCGTTGATGTGTTTGAAAAGGTAATTATGGTACTGTTCCTGGTCGCAGGACTCTCTGTGGATGCGTTAGTTGTGGAGATAGTGGATCTATCCGTTGTTGGGGCCAGTGAAGATCTGCTTACAGGGGTCATCGTAGTAGGTGATGTTGTCGTTGTAGTAATGGTGCTAGAGTTTGTGGATTTCGTTGCGCTACTAGCTAGTGCTGGTCCTGTATGATGAATCGGAAGGACTTGAGGTTTTTGCAACATATATATATATATATATATATATATATATATATATATATATATATATATATATATATATATATATATATATATATATATGTATATATATATATATATATATATATATATATATATATATATATATATATATATATATATATATATATATATATATATATATATATATATATATATATATATATATATATATATAAGAGGTACCACGTCGGTTTGTATGTGCCATATCCCAGAGAGACATAATTTCAATTGTAACAATCAGTTAAAATAAGTTGTATTTGCATAATGTTTATGACATATGGCTCTCAAAGTTTTGTGTTTATATATTTTACATGTTCATTCGCTGTTGATAAGAGACTTTGCAATACTAGTTTTGATTGAGTGATCTATAAAAAATATCATTTTTTCTGTGATTTAGATCTCATTCAAAGTTACAATTAATCGTCTCATACGGAATTTCATAGTACAACCTAATTAGAAACCTTCAATTTTTCAAACGTATGTATTTAGTACTTTCAAAGACAAAATTGGTTTTGTATCCTGTTTTTGTGTCATTTTTATAGGTGCAAGTTTGAAAGTATCCTGCTTTCGTATGAAAGATTGATTGAAACGTCAAATTAGGTAGAGGCAAACTAATCAAGCATGGATGAAATTTGGGTAACATATGATTTATTTACTCTAGATAATTACTTGCGAATTATTGTATGTATTTACGCATTTCTATCAAACCCGAATTCATTTTCGCTTGGGTTGAGGTAACTAAACGTAGAGGGAATATAAAAAAGTCAGGAGTATGAAGCTCTTTCAATCGGTGAAATATTGCTACAGTTCATATATACCTTTGTCCCAAACTGGGTTTTCAATTCGTTCAAAATTTGATACAATTGAAGTATACCTGTTGTACTAGTGGAACTCGTAGTTGCTAATGTGGTTCTGACATCAGATGTGTTCTCTAACGCTTCTGTTGCGGTACTGCTTCTGGTCACATTGCTGCTAAGATACGTTGTGGGCTTTGTGGTTACCGTACTGGTACTAGTCGCTGCACTGTGTGTGGATGAGCTGGCTGTGGACATGGTGCCACCAGATATTGTCGGTGCATCTGATGATGTGCTTGTGATAATAATCGGTGTTGTAGATATTGTTGTATTAATGGTTCTAGAGCTTGGGGACATTGTTGTGCTGCTGGTTGTTGATGGCTCTGTGAGTTCAACGATCCGGATGAGGAATTAAGGGAAAAAAACATTGAGATGAATGAGTATTTGCAATGCACCAAGATATATTATGATTGTACGCCTCTAAACATTTAGTGTATATTTCTTAGATTGTATATGTCGGCGATGGGAAGTTATTCCTAACGAGTAATCAAACAGTTGCTCCAAACAGACCTCATTAGTTACTATGCTCAATATTGTATGCTGTGTCACGATTTGTTTCATGATATGGAATTCTGGAATATCTTAATATAAGGAATTGTTTTGATATTTTCATGCGTAAGAGTTTAGTACTTTGACATAGGAACAGTTCTATGCATAGCGTTTGTGAGTTACACGTTCAGGTACATTGCGCTAACCACCAATCTAAAGAATGGAATAGCTTTATTTCTATGTTTTACAAATGAGATGCAAGGAAATCCTACAATGATAAAAATTGGGTCATGTTATTTTTTCACACTAGATGATTGGGTCAAGATTATTTTCATATTTTCGAAATTAAACTACACCAGAAGGAAATGAATGCTCCATAAATAGAAAATATGAAAAGAATAGAAGGATGAAAAAGGTAATTCACTACCTGAAATTATGTTAAACTGTAGTATTCTTTAGTTAGAGCTCTTTTTCTCTATATCAAGGTAGTTATTGACGAGTTTTGTATGGGTTATTTCTGCACGAATTGAACATACGGAGGTATACGGTATATTTTGCGTTCAAATGTCCCTAAGACAAGAAATACATTTGATGATGTCTTACATTTTCCTGAACGTAATTAAGTGTCAGGCAATAAATATGATTTTAAGGATTCGAAGTCACGCTAGAGATTGATGATATGCAAATATACCTGTTGTACTGGTGGAACTCGTAGTTGCATCTGTGGTACTGACAGTAGATGTGCTCATTGCTGCTATTGTTGTTGATGAACTATTTGTGGGCACTATAATGTTAGCAGACGTTGCCGTTGATGTGTTTGAAAAGGTAATTATGGTACTGTTCCTGGTCGCAGGACTCTCTGTGGATGCGTTAGTTGTGGAGATAGTGGATCTATCCGTTGTTGGGGCCAGTGAAGATCTGCTTACAGGGGTCATCGTAGTAGGTGATGTTGTCGTTGTAGTAATGGTGCTAGAGTTTGTGGATTTCGTTGCGCTACTAGCTAGTGCTGGTCCTGTATGATGAATCGGAAGGACTTGAGGTTTTTGCAACATATATATATATATATATATATATATATATATATATATATATATATATATATATATATATATATATATAAGAGGTACCACGTCGGTTTGTATGTGCCATATCCCAGAGAGACATAATTTCAATTGTAACAATCAGTTAAAATAAGTTGTATTTGCATAATGTTTATGACATATGGCTCTCAAAGTTTTGTGTTTATATATTTTACATGTTCATTCGCTGTTGATAAGAGACTTTGCAATACTAGTATTGATTGAGTGATCTATAAAAAATATCATTTTTTTCTGTGATTTAGATCTCATTCAAAGTTACAATTAATCGTCTCATACGGAATTTCAGAATAGTACAACCTAATTAGAAATCTTCAATTTTTCAAACGTATGTATTTAGTACTTTCAAAGACAAAATTGGTTTTGTATCCTGTTTTGTATCATTTATATAGGTGCAAGTTTGAAAGTATCCTGCTTTCGTATGAAAGATTGATTGAAACGTCAAATTAGGTAGAGGCAAACTAATCAAGCATGGATGAAATTTGGGTAACATATGATTTATTTACTCTAGATAATTACTTGCGAATTATTGTATGTATTTACGCATTTCTATCAAACCCGAATTCATTTTCGCTTGGGTTGAGGTAACTAAACGTAGAGGGAATATAAAAAAGTCAGGATTATGAAGCTCTTTCAATCGGTGAAATATTGCTACAGTTCATATATACCTTTGTCCCAAACTGGGTTTTAAATTCGTTCGAAATTTGATACAATTGAAGTATACCTGTTGTACTAGTGGAACTCGTAGTTGCTAATGTGGTACTGACATCAGATGTGTTCTCTAACGCTTCTGTTGCGGTACTGCTTCTGGTCACATTGCTGCTAAGATACGTTGTGGGCTTTGTGGTTACCGTACTGGTACTAGTCGCTGCACTGTGTGTGGATGAGCTAGCTGTGGACATGGTGCCACCAGATATTGTCGGTGCATCTGATGATGTGCTTGTGATAATAATCGGTGTTGTAGATATTGTTGTATTAATGGTTCTAGAGCTTGGGGACATTGTTGTGCTGCTGGTTGTTGATGGCTCTGTGAGTTCAACGATCCGGATGAGGAATTAAGGGAAAAAAACATTGAGATGAATGAGTATTTGCAATGCACCAAGATATATTATGATTGTACGCCTCTAAACATTTAGTGTATATTTCTTAGATTGTATATGTCGGCGATGGGAAGTTATTCCTAACGAGTAATCAAACAGTTGCTCCAAACAGACCTCATTAGTTACTATGCTCAATATTGTATGCTGTGTCACGATTTGTTTCATGATATGGAATTCTGGAATATCTTAATATAAGGAATTGTTTTGATATTTTCATGCGTAAGAGTTTAGTACTTTGACATAGGAACAGTTCTATGCATAGCGTTTGTGAGTTACACGTTCAGGTACATTGCGCTAACCACCAATCTAAAGAATGGAATAGCTTTATTTCTATGTTTTACAAATGAGATGCAAGGAAATCCTACAATGATAAAAATTGGGTCATGTTATTTTTTCACACTAGATGATTGGGTCAAGATTATTTTCATATTTTCGAAATTAAACTACACCAGAAGGAAATGAATGCTCCATAAATAGAAAATATGAAAAGAATAGAAGGATGAAAAAGGTAATTCACTACCTGAAATTATGTTAAACTGTAGTATTCTTTAGTTAGAGCTCTTTTTCTCTATATCAAGGTAGTTATTGACGAGTTTTGTATGGGTTATTTCTGCACGAATTGAACATACGGAGGTATACGGTATATTTTGCGTTCAAATGTCCCTAAGACAAGAAATACATTTAATGATGTCTTACATTATCCTGAACGTAATTAAGTGTCAGGCAATAAATATGATTTTAAGGATTCGAAGTCACGCTAGAGATTGATGATATGAAAATATACCTGTTGTACTGGTGGAACTCGAAGTTGCATCTGTGGTACTGACAGTAGATGTGCTCATTGCTGCTATTGTTGTTGATGAACTATTTGTGGGCACTATAATGTTAGCAGACGTTGCCGTTGATGTGTTTGAAAAGGTAATTATGGTACTGGTCCTGGTCGCAGGACTCTCTGAGGATGCGTTAGTTGTGGAGATAGTGGATCTATCCGTTGTTGGGGCCAGTGAAGATCTGCTTACAGGGGTCATCGTAGTAGGTGATGTTGTCGTTGTAGTAATGGTGCTAGAGTTTGTGGATTTCGTTGCGCTACTAGCTAGTGCTGGTCCTGTATGATGAATCGGAAGGACTTGAGGTTTTTGCAACATATATATATATATATATATATATATATATATATAAGAGGTACCACGTCGGTTTGTATGTGCCATATCCCAGAGACATAATTTCAATTGTAACAATCAGTTAAAATAAGTTGTATTTGCATAATGTTTATGACATATGGCTCTCAAAGTTTTGTGTTTATATATTTTACATGTTCATTCGCTGTTGATAAGAGACTTTGTAATACTAGTTTTGATTGAGTGATCTATAAAAAATATCATTTTTTCTGTGATTTAGATCTCATTCAAAGTTACAATTAATCGTCTCATACGGAATTTCAGAATAGTACAACCTAATTAGAAACCTTCAATTTTTCAAACGTATGTATTTAGTACTTTCAAAGACAAAATTGGTTTTGTATCCTGTTTTTGTGTCATTTTTATAGGTGCAAGTTTGAAAGTATCCTGCTTTCGTATGAAAGATTGATTGAAACGTCAAATTAGGTAGAGGCAAACTAATCAAGCATGGATGAAATTTGGGTAACATATGATTTATTTACTCTAGATAATTACTTGCGAATTATTGTATGTATTTACGCATTTCTATCAAACCCGAATTCATTTTCGCTTGGGTTGAGGTAACTAAACGTAGAGGGAATATAAAAAAGTCAGGATTATGAAGCTCTTTCAATCGGTGAAATATTGCTACAGTTCATATATACCTTTGTCCCAAACTGGGTTTTAAATTCGTTCAAAATTTGATACAATTGAAGTATACCTGTTGTACTAGTGGAACTCGTAGTTGCTAATGTGGTACTGACATCAGATGTGTTCTCTAACGCTTCTGTTGCGGTACTGCTTCTGGTCACATTGCTGCTAAGATACGTTGTGGGCTTTGTGGTTACCGTACTGGTACTAGTCGCTGCACTGTGTGTGGATGAGCTAGCTGTGGACATGGTGCCACCAGATATTGTCGGTGCATCTGATGATGTGCTTGTGATAATAATCGGTGTTGTAGATATTGTTGTATTAATGGTTCTAGAGCTTGGGGACATTGTTGTGCTGCTGGTTGTTGATGGCTCTGTGAGTTCAACGATCCGTATGAGGAATTAAGGGAAAAAACATTGAGATGAATGAGTATTTGCAATGCACCAAGATATATTATGATTGTACGCCTCTAAACATTTAGTGTATATTTCTTAGATTGTATATGTCGGCGATGGGAAGTTATTCCTAACGAGTAATCAAACAGTTGCTCCAAACAGACCTCATTAGTTACTATGCTCAATATTGTATGCTGTGTCACGATTTGTTTCATGATATGGAATTCTGGAATATCTTAATATAAGGAATTGTTTTGATATTTTCATGCGTAAGAGTTTAGTACTTTGACATAGGAACAGTTCTATGCATAGCGTTTGTGAGTTACACGTTCAGGTACATTGCGCTAACCACCAATCTAAAGAATGGAATAGCTTTATTTCTATGTTTTACAAATGAGATGCAAGGAAATCCTACAATGATAAAAATTGGGTCATGTTATTTTTTCACACTAGATGATTGGGTCAAGATTATTTTCATATTTTCGAAATTAAACTACACCAGAAGGAAATGAATGCTCCATAAATAGAAAATATGAAAAGAATAGAAGGATGAAAAAGGTAATTCACTACCTGAAATTATGTTAAACTGTAGTATTCTTTAGTTAGAGCTCTTTTTCTCTATATCAAGGTAGTTATTGACGAGTTTTGTATGGGTTATTTCTGCACGAATTGAACATACGGAGGTATACGGTATATTTTGCGTTCAAATGTCCCTAAGACAAGAAATACATTTAATGATGTCTTACATTATCCTGAACGTAATTAAGTGTCAGGCAATAAATATGATTTTAAGGATTCGAAGTCACGCTAGAGATTGATGATATGAAAATATACCTGTTGTACTGGTGGAACTCGAAGTTGCATCTGTGGTACTGGCAGTAGATGTGCTCATTGCTGCTATTGTTGTTGATGAACTATTTGTGGGCACTATAATGTTAGCAGACGTTGCCGTTGATGTGTTTGAAAAGGTAATTATGGTACTGGTCCTGGTCGCAGGACTCTCTGTGGATGCGTTAGTTGTGGAGATAGTGAATCTATCCGTTGTTGGGGCCAGTGAAGATCTGCTTACAGGGGTCATCGTAGTAGGTGATGTTGTCGTTGTAGTAATGGTGCTAGAGTTTGTGGATTTCGTTGCGCTACTAGCTAGTGCTGGTCCTGTATGATGAATCGGAAGGACTTGAGGTTTTTGCAACATATATATATATATATATATATATATATATATATATATATATATAAGAGGTACCACGTCGGTTTGTATGTGCCATATCCCAGAGAGACATAATTTCAATTGTAACAATCAGTTAAAATAAGTTGTATTTGCATAATGTTTATGACATATGGCTCTCAAAGTTTTGTGTTTATATATTTTACATGTTCATTCGCTGTTGATAAGAGACTTTGCAATACTAGTTTTGATTGAGTGATCTTTAAAAAATATCATTTTTTCTGTGATTTAGATCTCATTCAAAGTTACAATTAATCGTCTCATACGGAATTTCAGAATAGTACAACCTAATTAGAAACCTTCAATTTTTCAAACGTATGTATTTAGTACTTTCAAAGACAAAATTGGTTTTGTATCCTGTTTTTGTGTCATTTTTATAGGTGCAAGTTTGAAAGTATCCTGCTTTCGTATGAAAGATTGATTGAAACGTCAAATTAGGTAGAGGCAAACTAATGAAGCATGGATGAAATTTGGGTAACATATGATTTATTTACTCTAGATAATTACTTGCGAATTATTGTATGTATTTACGCATTTCTATCAAACCCGAATTCATTTTCGCTTGGGTTGAGGTAACTAAACGTAGAGGGAATATAAAAAAGTCAGGATTATGAAGCTCTTTCAATCGGTGAAATATTGCTACAGTTCATATATACCTTTGTCCCAAACTGGGTTTTAAATTCGTTCAAAATTTGATACAATTGAAGTATACCTGTTGTACTAGTGGAACTCGTAGTTGCTAATGTGGTACTGACATCAGATGTGTTCTCTAACGCTTCTGTTGCGGTACTGCTTCTGGTCACATTGCTGCTAAGATACGTTGTGGGCTTTGTGGTTACCGTACTGGTACTAGTCGCTGCACTGTGTGTGGATGAGCTAGCTGTGGACATGGTGCCACCAGATATTGTCGGTGCATCTGATGATGTGCTTGTGATAATAATCGGTGTTGTAGATATTGTTGTATTAATGGTTCTAGAGCTTGGGGACATTGTTGTGCTGCTGGTTGTTGATGGCTCTGTGAGTTCAACGATCCGTATGAGGAATTAAGGGAAAAAACATTGAGATGAATGAGTATTTGCAATGCACCAAGATATATTATGATTGTACGCCTCTAAACATTTAGTGTATATTTCTTAGATTGTATATGTCGGCGATGGGAAGTTATTCCTAACGAGTAATCAAACAGTTGCTCCAAACAGACCTCATTAGTTACTATGCTCAATATTGTATGCTGTGTCACGATTTGTTTCATGATATGGAATTCTGGAATATCTTAATATAAGGAATTGTTTTGATATTTTCATGCGTAAGAGTTTAGTACTTTGACATAGGAACAGTTCTATGCATAGCGTTTGTGAGTTACACGTTCAGGTACATTGCGCTAACCACCAATCTAAAGAATGGAATAGCTTTATTTCTATGTTTTACAAATGAGATGCAAGGAAATCCTACAATGATAAAAATTGGGTCATGTTATTTTTTCACACTAGATGATTGGGTCAAGATTATTTTCATATTTTCGAAATTAAACTACACCAGAAGGAAATGAATGCTCCATAAATAGAAAATATGAAAAGAATAGAAGGATGAAAAAGGTAATTCACTACCTGAAATTATGTTAAACTGTAGTATTCTTTAGTTAGAGCTCTTTTTCTCTATATCAAGGTAGTTATTGACGAGTTTTGTATGGGTTATTTCTGCACGAATTGAACATACGGAGGTATACGGTATATTTTGCGTTCAAATGTCCCTAAGACAAGAAATACATTTAATGATGTCTTACATTATCCTGAACGTAATTAAGTGTCAGGCAATAAATATGATTTTAAGGATTCGAAGTCACGCTAGAGATTGATGATATGAAAATATACCTGTTGTACTGGTGGAACTCGAAGTTGCATCTGTGGTACTGGCAGTAGATGTGCTCATTGCTGCTATTGTTGTTGATGAACTATTTGTGGGCACTATAATGTTAGCAGACGTTGCCGTTGATGTGTTTGAAAAGGTAATTATGGTACTGGTCCTGGTCGCAGGACTCTCTGTGGATGCGTTAGTTGTGGAGATAGTGAATCTATCCGTTGTTGGGGCCAGTGAAGATCTGCTTACAGGGGTCATCGTAGTAGGTGATGTTGTCGTTGTAGTAATGGTGCTAGAGTTTGTGGATTTCGTTGCGCTACTAGCTAGTGCTGGTCCTGTATGATGAATCGGAAGGACTTGAGGTTTTTGCAACATATATATATATATATATATATATATATATATATATATATATATATATATATATATATATATATAAGAGGTACCACGTCGGTTTGTATGTGCCATATCCCAGAGAGACATAATTTCAATTGTAACAATCAGTTAAAATAAGTTGTATTTGCATAATGTTTATGACATATGGCTCTCAAAGTTTTGTGTTTATATATTTTACATGTTCATTCGCTGTTGATAAGAGACTTTGCAATACTAGTTTTGATTGAGTGATCTTTAAAAAATATCATTTTTTCTGTGATTTAGATCTCATTCAAAGTTACAATTAATCGTCTCATACGGAATTTCAGAATAGTACAACCTAATTAGAAACCTTCAATTTTTCAAACGTATGTATTTAGTACTTTCAAAGACAAAATTGGTTTTGTATCCTGTTTTTGTGTCATTTTTATAGGTGCAAGTTTGAAAGTATCCTGCTTTCGTATGAAAGATTGATTGAAACGTCAAATTAGGTAGAGGCAAACTAATGAAGCATGGATGAAATTTGGGTAACATATGATTTATTTACTCTAGATAATTACTTGCGAATTATTGTATGTATTTACGCATTTCTATCAAACCCGAATTCATTTTCGCTTGGGTTGAGGTAACTAAACGTAGAGGGAATATAAAAAAGTCAGGATTATGAAGCTCTTTCAATCGGTGAAATATTGCTACAGTTCATATATACCTTTGTCCCAAACTGGGTTTTAAATTCGTTCAAAATTTGATACAATTGAAGTATACCTGTTGTACTAGTGGAACTCGTAGTTGCTAATGTGGTACTGACATCAGATGTGTTCTCTAACGCTTCTGTTGCGGTACTGCTTCTGGTCACATTGCTGCTAAGATACGTTGTGGGCTTTGTGGTTACCGTACTGGTACTAGTCGCTGCACTGTGTGTGGATGAGCTGGCTGTGGACATGGTGCCACCAGATATTGTCGGTGCATCTGATGATGTGCTTGTGATAATAATCGGTGTTGTAGATATTGTTGTATTAATGGTTCTAGAGCTTGGGGACATTGTTGTGCTGCTGGTTGTTGATGGCTCTGTGAGTTCAACGATCCGGATGAGGAATTAAGGGAAAAAAACATTGAGATGAATGAGTATTTGCAATGCACCAAGATATATTATGATTGTACGCCTCTAAACATTTAGTGTATATTTCTTAGATTGTATATGTCGGCGATGGGAAGTTATTCCTAACGAGTAATCAAACAGTTGCTCCAAACAGACCTCATTAGTTACTATGCTCAATATTGTATGCTGTGTCACGATTTGTTTCATGATATGGAATTCTGGAATATCTTAATATAAGGAATTGTTTTGATATTTTCATGCGTAAGAGTTTAGTACTTTGACATAGGAACAGTTCTATGCATAGCGTTTGTGAGTTACACGTTCAGGTACATTGCGCTAACCACCAATCTAAAGAATGGAATAGCTTTATTTCTATGTTTTACAAATGAGATGCAAGGAAATCCTACAATGATAAAAATTGGGTCATGTTATTTTTTCACACTAGATGATTGGGTCAAGATTATTTTCATATTTTCGAAATTAAACTACACCAGAAGGAAATGAATGCTCCATAAATAGAAAATATGAAAAGAATAGAAGGATGAAAAAGGTAATTCACTACCTGAAATTATGTTAAACTGTAGTATTCTTTAGTTAGAGCTCTTTTTCTCTATATCAAGGTAGTTATTGACGAGTTTTGTATGGGTTATTTCTGCACGAATTGAACATACGGAGGTATACGGTATATTTTGCGTTCAAATGTCCTTAAGACAAGAAATACATTTGATGATGTCTTACATTATCCTGAACGTAATTAAGTGTCAGGCAATAAATATGATTTTAAGGATTCGAAGTCACGCTAGAGATTGATGATATGCAAATATACCTGTTGTACTGGTGGAACTCGTAGTTGCATCTGTGGTACTGACAGTAGATGTGCTCATTGCTGCTATTGTTGTTGATGAACTATTTGTGGGCACTATAATGTTAGCAGACGTTGCCGTTGATGTGTTTGAAAAGGTAATTATGGTACTGGTCCTGGTCGCAGGACTCTCTGTGGATGCGTTAGTTGTGGAGATAGTGGATCTATCCGTTGTTGGGGCCAGTGAAGATCTGCTTACAGGGGTCATCGTAGTAGGTGATGTTGTCGTTGTAGTAATGGTGCTAGAGTTTGTGGATTTCGTTGCGCTACTAGCTAGTGCTGGTCCTGTATGATGAATCGGAAGGACTTGAGGTTTTTGCAACATATATATATATATATATATATATATATATATATATATATATATATATATATATATATATATAAGAGGTAACACGTCGGTTTGTATGTGCCATATCCCAGAGAGACATAATTTCAATTGTAACAATCAGTTAAAATAAGTTGTATTTGCATAATGTTTATGACATATGGCTCTCAAAGTTTTGTGTTTATATATTTTACATGTTCATTCGCTGTTGATAAGAGACTTTGCAATACTAGTTTTGATTGAGTGATCTATAAAAAATATCATTTTTTCTGTGATTTAGATCTCATTCAAAGTTACAATTAATCGTCTCATACGGAATTTCAGAATAGTACAACCTAATTAGAAACCTTCAATTTTTCAAACGTATGTATTTAGTACTTTCAAAGACAAAATTGGTTTTGTATCCTGTTTTTGTGTCATTTTTATAGGTGCAAGTTTGAAAGTATCCTGCTTTCGTATGAAAGATTGATTGAAACGTCAAATTAGGTAGAGGCAAACTAATCAAGCATGGATGAAATTTGGGTAACATATGATTTATTTACTCTAGATAATTACTTGCGAATTATTGTATGTATTTACGCATTTCTATCAAACCCGAATTCATTTTCGCTTGGGTTGAGGTAACTAAACGTAGAGGGAATATAAAAAAGTCAGGATTATGAAGCTCTTTCTTTCAATCGGTGAAATATTGCTACAGTTCATATATACCTTTGTCCCAAACTGGGTTTTAAATTCGTTCAAAATTTGATACAATTGAAGTATACCTGTTGTACTAGTGGAACTCGTAGTTGCTAATGTGGTACTGACATCAGATGTGTTCTCTAACGCTTCTGCTGCGGTACTGCTTCTGGTCACATTGCTGCTAAGATACGTTGTGGGCTTTGTGGTTACCGTACTGGTACTAGTCGCTGCACTGTGTGTGGATGAGCTGGCTGTGGACATGGTGCCACCAGATATTGTCGGTGCATCTGATGATGTGCTTGTGATAATAATCGGTGTTGTAGATATTGTTGTATTAATGGTTCTAGAGCTTGGGGACATTGTTGTGCTGCTGGTTGTTGATGGCTCTGTGAGTTCAACGATCCGGATGAGAAATTAAGGGAAAAAAACATTGAGATGAATGAGTATTTGCAATGCACCAAGATATATTATGATTGTACGCCTCTAAACATTTAGTGTATATTTCTTAGATTGTATATGTCGGCGATGGGAAGTTATTCCTAACGAGTAATCAAACAGTTGCTCCAAACAGACCTCATTAGTTACTATGCTCAATATTGTATGCTGTGTCACGATTTGTTTCATGATATGGAATTCTGGAATATCTTAATATAAGGAATTGTTTTGATATTTTCATGCGTAAGAGTTTAGTACTTTGACATAGGAACAGTTCTATGCATAGCGTTTGTGAGTTACACGTTCAGGTACATTGCGCTAACCACCAATCTAAAGAATGGAATAGCTTTATTTCTATGTTTTACAAATGAGATGCAAGGAAATCCTACAATGATAAAAATTGGGTCATGTTATTTTTTCACACTAGATGATTGGGTCAAGATTATTTTCATATTTTCGAAATTAAACTACACCAGAAGGAAATGAATGCTCCATAAATAGAAAATATGAAAAGAATAGAAGGATGAAAAAGGTAATTCACTACCTGAAATTATGTTAAACTGTAGTATTCTTTAGTTAGAGCTCTTTTTCTCTATATCAAGGTAGTTATTGACGAGTTTTGTATGGGTTATTTCTGCACGAATTGAACATACGGAGGTATACGGTATATTTTGCGTTCAAATGTCCCTAAGACAAGAAATACATTTGATGATGTCTTACATTATCCTGAACGTAATTAAGTGTCAGGCAATAAATATGATTTTAAGGATTCGAAGTCACGCTAGAGATTGATGATATGCAAATATACCTGTTGTACTGGTGGAACTCGTAGTTGCATCTGTGGTACTGACAGTAGATGTGCTCATTGCTGCTATTGTTGTTGATGAACTATTTGTGGGCACTATAGTGTTAGCAGACGTTGCCGTTGATGTGTTTGAAAAGGTAATTATGGTACTGTTCCTGGTCGCTGGACTCTCTGTGGATGCGTTAGTTGTGGAGATAGTGGATCTATCCGTTGTTGGGGCCAGTGAAGATCTGCTTACAGGGGTCATCGTAGTAGGTGATGTTGTCGTTGTAGTAATGGTGCTAGAGTTTGTGGATTTCGTTGCGCTACCAGCTACTGCTGGTCCTGTATGATGAATCGGAAGGACTTGAGGTTTTTGCAACATATATATATATATATATATATATATATATATATATATATATATATATATATATATATATATATATATATATATACATAAGAGGTACCACGTCGGTTTGTATGTGCCATATCCCAAAGAGACATAATTTCAATTGTAACAATCAGTTAAAATAAGTTGTATTTGCATAATGTTTATGACATATGGCTCTTAAAGTTTTGTGTTTATATATTTTACATGTTCATTCGCTGTTGATAAGAGACTTTGCAATACTAGTATTGATTGAGTGATCTATAAAAAATATCATTTTTTTCTGTGATTTAGATCTCATTCAAAGTTACAATTAATCGTCTCATACGGAATTTCAGAATAGTACAACCTAATTAGAAACCTTCAATTTTTCAAACGTATGTATTTAGTACTTTCAAAGACAAAATTGGTTTTGTATCCTGTTTTTGTGTCATTTTTATAGGTGCAAGTTTGAAAGTATCCTGCTTTCGTATGAAAGATTGATTGAAACGTCAAATTAGGTAGAGGCGAACTAATCAAGCATGGATGAAATTTGGGAAACATATGATTTATTTACTCTAGATAATTACTTGCGAATTATTGTATGTATTTACGCATTTCTATCAAACCCGAATTCATTTTCGCTTGGGTTGAGGTAACTAAACGTAGAGGGAATATAAAAAAGTCAGGATTATGAAGCTCTTTCAATCGGTGAAATATTGCTACAGTTCATATATACCTTTGTCCCAAACTGGGTTTTCAATTCGTTCAAAATTTGATACAATTGAAGTATACCTGTTGTACTAGTGGAACTCGTAGTTGCTAATGTGGTTCTGACATCAGATGTGTTCTCTAACGCTTCTGTTGCGGTACTGCTTCTGGTCACATTGCTGCTAAGATACGTTGTGGGCTTTGTGGTTACCGTACTGGTACTAGTCGCTGCACTGTGTGTGGATGAGCTGGCTGTGGACATGGTGCCACCAGATATTGTCGGTGCATCTGATGATGTGCTTGTGATAATAATCGGTGTTGTAGATATTGTTGTATTAATGGTTCTAGAGCTTGGGGACATTGTTGTGCTGCTGGTTGTTGATGGCTCTGTGAGTTCAACGATCCGGATGAGGAATTAAGGGAAAAAAACATTGAGATGAATGAGTATTTGCAATGCACCAAGATATATTATGATTGTACGCCTCTAAACATTTAGTGTATATTTCTTAGATTGTATATGTCGGCGATGGGAAGTTATTCCTAACGAGTAATCAAACAGTTGCTCCAAACAGACCTCATTAGTTACTATGCTCAATATTGTATGCTGTGTCACGATTTGTTTCATGATATGGAATTCTGGAATATCTTAATATAAGGAATTGTTTTGATATTTTCATGCGTAAGAGTTTAGTACTTTGACATAGGAACAGTTCTATGCATAGCGTTTGTGAGTTACACGTTCAGGTACATTGCGCTAACCACCAATCTAAAGAATGGAATAGCTTTATTTCTATGTTTTACAAATGAGATGCAAGGAAATCCTACAATGATAAAAATTGGGTCATGTTATTTTTTCACACTAGATGATTGGGTCAAGATTATTTTCATATTTTCGAAATTAAACTACACCAGAAGGAAATGAATGCTCCATAAATAGAAAATATGAAAAGAATAGAAGGATGAAAAAGGTAATTCACTACCTGAAATTATGTTAAACTGTAGTATTCTTTAGTTAGAGCTCTTTTTCTCTATATCAAGGTAGTTATTGACGAGTTTTGTATGGGTTATTTCTGCACGAATTGAACATACGGAGGTATACGGTATATTTTGCGTTCAAATGTCCCTAAGACAAGAAATACATTTGATGATGTCTTACATTTTCCTGAACGTAATTAAGTGTCAGGCAATAAATATGATTTTAAGGATTCGAAGTCACGCTAGAGATTGATGATATGCAAATATACCTGTTGTACTGGTGGAACTCGTAGTTGCATCTGTGGTACTGACAGTAGATTTGCTCATTGCTGCTATTGTTGTTGATGAACTATTTGTGGGCACTATAATGTTAGCAGACGTTGCCGTTGATGTGTTTGAAAAGGTAATTATGGTACTGTTCCTGGTCGCAGGACTCTCTGTGGATGCGTTAGTTGTGGAGATAGTGGATCTATCCGTTGTTGGGGCCAGTGAAGATCTGCTTACAGGGGTCATCGTAGTAGGTGATGTTGTCGTTGTAGTAATGGTGCTAGAGTTTGTGGATTTCGTTGCGCTACTAGCTAGTGCTGGTCCTGTATGATGAATCGGAAGGACTTGAGGTTTTTGCAACATATATATATATATATATATATATATATATATATATATATATATATATATATATATATATATATATATATATATATATATATATATATATATATATATATATATATATATATATATATATATATATATATATATATATATATATATATATATATATATATATATATATATATAAGAGGTACCACGTCGGTTTGTATGTGCCATATCCCAGAGAGACATAATTTCAATTGTAACAATCAGTTAAAATAAGTTGTATTTGCATAATGTTTATGACATATGGCTCTCAAAGTTTTGTGTTTATATATTTTACATGTTCATTCGCTGTTGATAAGAGACTTTGCAATACTAGTTTTGATTGAGTGATCTATAAAAAATATCATTTTTTCTGTGATTTAGATCTCATTCAAAGTTACAATTAATCGTCTCATACGGAATTTCATAGTACAACCTAATTAGAAACCTTCAATTTTTCAAACGTATGTATTTAGTACTTTCAAAGACAAAATTGGTTTTGTATCCTGTTTTTGTGTCATTTTTATAGGTGCAAGTTTGAAAGTATCCTGCTTTCGTATGAAAGATTGATTGAAACGTCAAATTAGGTAGAGGCAAACTAATCAAGCATGGATGAAATTTGGGTAACATATGATTTATTTACTCTAGATAATTACTTGCGAATTATTGTATGTATTTACGCATTTCTATCAAACCCGAATTCATTTTCGCTTGGGTTGAGGTAACTAAACGTAGAGGGAATATAAAAAAGTCAGGAGTATGAAGCTCTTTCAATCGGTGAAATATTGCTACAGTTCATATATACCTTTGTCCCAAACTGGGTTTTCAATTCGTTCAAAATTTGATACAATTGAAGTATACCTGTTGTACTAGTGGAACTCGTAGTTGCTAATGTGGTTCTGACATCAGATGTGTTCTCTAACGCTTCTGTTGCGGTACTGCTTCTGGTCACATTGCTGCTAAGATACGTTGTGGGCTTTGTGGTTACCGTACTGGTACTAGTCGCTGCACTGTGTGTGGATGAGCTGGCTGTGGACATGGTGCCACCAGATATTGTCGGTGCATCTGATGATGTGCTTGTGATAATAATCGGTGTTGTAGATATTGTTGTATTAATGGTTCTAGAGCTTGGGGACATTGTTGTGCTGCTGGTTGTTGATGGCTCTGTGAGTTCAACGATCCGGATGAGGAATTAAGGGAAAAAAACATTGAGATGAATGAGTATTTGCAATGCACCAAGATATATTATGATTGTACGCCTCTAAACATTTAGTGTATATTTCTTAGATTGTATATGTCGGCGATGGGAAGTTATTCCTAACGAGTAATCAAACAGTTGCTCCAAACAGACCTCATTAGTTACTATGCTCAATATTGTATGCTGTGTCACGATTTGTTTCATGATATGGAATTCTGGAATATCTTAATATAAGGAATTGTTTTGATATTTTCATGCGTAAGAGTTTAGTACTTTGACATAGGAACAGTTCTATGCATAGCGTTTGTGAGTTACACGTTCAGGTACATTGCGCTAACCACCAATCTAAAGAATGGAATAGCTTTATTTCTATGTTTTACAAATGAGATGCAAGGAAATCCTACAATGATAAAAATTGGGTCATGTTATTTTTTCACACTAGATGATTGGGTCAAGATTATTTTCATATTTTCGAAATTAAACTACACCAGAAGGAAATGAATGCTCCATAAATAGAAAATATGAAAAGAATAGAAGGATGAAAAAGGTAATTCACTACCTGAAATTATGTTAAACTGTAGTATTCTTTAGTTAGAGCTCTTTTTCTCTATATCAAGGTAGTTATTGACGAGTTTTGTATGGGTTATTTCTGCACGAATTGAACATACGGAGGTATACGGTATATTTTGCGTTCAAATGTCCCTAAGACAAGAAATACATTTGATAATGTCTTACATTTTCCTGAACGTAATTAAGTGTCAGGCAATAAATATGATTTTAAGGATTCGAAGTCACGCTAGACATTGATGATATGCAAATATACCTGTTGTACTGGTGGAACTCGTAGTTGCATCTGTGGTACTGACAGTAGATGTGCTCATTGCTGCTATTGTTGTTGATGAACTATTTGTGGGCACTATAATGTTAGCAGACGTTGCCGTTGATGTGTTTGAAAAGGTAATTATGGTACTGTTCCTGGTCGCAGGACTCTCTGTGGATGCGTTAGTTGTGGAGATAGTGGATCTATCCGTTGTTGGGGCCAGTGAAGATCTGCTTACAGGGGTCATCGTAGTAGGTGATGTTGTCGTTGTAGTAATGGTGCTAGAGTTTGTGGATTTCGTTGCGCTACTAGCTAGTGCTGGTCCTGTATGATGAATCGGAAGGACTTGAGGTTTTTGCAACATATATATATATATATATATATATATATATATATATATATATATATATATATATATATATATATATAAGAGGTACCACGTCGGTTTGTATGTGCCATATCCCAGAGAGACATAATTTCAATTGTAACAATCAGTTAAAATAAGTTGTATTTGCATAATGTTTATGACATATGGCTCTCAAAGTTTTGTGTTTATATATTTTACATGTTCATTCGCTGTTGATAAGAGACTTTGCAATACTAGTTTTGATTGAGTGATCTATAAAAAATATCATTTTTTCTGTGATTTAGATCTCATTCAAAGTTACAATTAATCGTCTCATACGGAATTTCATAGTACAACCTAATTAGAAACCTTCAATTTTTCAAACGTATGTATTTAGTACTTTCAAAGACAAAATTGGTTTTGTATCCTGTTTTTGTGTCATTTTTATAGGTGCAAGTTTGAAAGTATCCTGCTTTCGTATGAAAGATTGATTGAAACGTCAAATTAGGTAGAGGCAAACTAATCAAGCATGGATGAAATTTGGGTAACATATGATTTATTTACTCTAGATAATTACTTGCGAATTATTGTATGTATTTACGCATTTCTATCAAACCCGAATTCATTTTCGCTTGGGTTGAGGTAACTAAACGTAGAGGGAATATAAAAAAGTCAGGAGTATGAAGCTCTTTCAATCGGTGAAATATTGCTACAGTTCATATATACCTTTGTCCCAAACTGGGTTTTCAATTCGTTCAAAATTTGATACAATTGAAGTATACCTGTTGTACTAGTGGAACTCGTAGTTGCTAATGTGGTTCTGACATCAGATGTGTTCTCTAACGCTTCTGTTGCGGTACTGCTTCTGGTCACATTGCTGCTAAGATACGTTGTGGGCTTTGTGGTTACCGTACTGGTACTAGTCGCTGCACTGTGTGTGGATGAGCTGGCTGTGGACATGGTGCCACCAGATATTGTCGGTGCATCTGATGATGTGCTTGTGATAATAATCGGTGTTGTAGATATTGTTGTATTAATGGTTCTAGAGCTTGGGGACATTGTTGTGCTGCTGGTTGTTGATGGCTCTGTGAGTTCAACGATCCGGATGAGGAATTAAGGGAAAAAAACATTGAGATGAATGAGTATTTGCAATGCACCAAGATATATTATGATTGTACGCCTCTAAACATTTAGTGTATATTTCTTAGATTGTATATGTCGGCGATGGGAAGTTATTCCTAACGAGTAATCAAACAGTTGCTCCAAACAGACCTCATTAGTTACTATGCTCAATATTGTATGCTGTGTCACGATTTGTTTCATGATATGGAATTCTGGAATATCTTAATATAAGGAATTGTTTTGATATTTTCATGCGTAAGAGTTTAGTACTTTGACATAGGAACAGTTCTATGCATAGCGTTTGTGAGTTACACGTTCAGGTACATTGCGCTAACCACCAATCTAAAGAATGGAATAGCTTTATTTCTATGTTTTACAAATGAGATGCAAGGAAATCCTACAATGATAAAAATTGGGTCATGTTATTTTTTCACACTAGATGATTGGGTCAAGATTATTTTCATATTTTCGAAATTAAACTACACCAGAAGGAAATGAATGCTCCATAAATAGAAAATATGAAAAGAATAGAAGGATGAAAAAGGTAATTCACTACCTGAAATTATGTTAAACTGTAGTATTCTTTAGTTAGAGCTCTTTTTCTCTATATCAAGGTAGTTATTGACGAGTTTTGTATGGGTTATTTCTGCACGAATTGAACATACGGAGGTATACGGTATATTTTGCGTTCAAATGTCCCTAAGACAAGAAATACATTTGATGATGTCTTACATTTTCCTGAACGTAATTAAGTGTCAGGCAATAAATATGATTTTAAGGATTCGAAGTCACGCTAGAGATTGATGATATGCAAATATACCTGTTGTACTGGTGGAACTCGTAGTTGCATCTGTGGTACTGACAGTAGATGTGCTCATTGCTGCTATTGTTGTTGATGAACTATTTGTGGGCACTATAATGTTAGCAGACGTTGCCGTTGATGTGTTTGAAAAGGTAATTATGGTACTGTTCCTGGTCGCAGGACTCTCTGTGGATGCGTTAGTTGTGGAGATAGTGGATCTATCCGTTGTTGGGGCCAGTGAAGATCTGCTTACAGGGGTCATCGTAGTAGGTGATGTTGTCGTTGTAGTAATGGTGCTAGAGTTTGTGGATTTCGTTGCGCTACTAGCTAGTGCTGGTCCTGTATGATGAATCGGAAGGACTTGAGGTTTTTGCAACATATATATATATATATATATATATATATATATATATATATATATATATATATATATATATATATATATATATATATAAGAGGTACCACGTCGGTTTGTATGTGCCATATCCCAGAGAGACATAATTTCAATTGTAACAATCAGTTAAAATAAGTTGTATTTGCATAATGTTTATGACATATGGCTCTCAAAGTTTTGTGTTTATATATTTTACATGTTCATTCGCTGTTGATAAGAGACTTTGCAATACTAGTATTGATTGAGTGATCTATAAAAAATATTATTTTTTTCTGTGATTTAGATCTCATTCAAAGTTACAATTAATCGTCTCATACGGAATTTCAGAATAGTACAACCTAATTAGAAATCTTCAATTTTTCAAACGTATGTATTTAGTACTTTCAAAGACAAAATTGGTTTTGTATCCTGTTTTGTATCATTTTTATAGGTGCAAGTTTGAAAGTATCCTGCTTTCGTATGAAAGATTGATTGAAACGTCAAATTAGGTAGAGGCAAACTAATCAAGCATGGATGAAATTTGGGTAACATATGATTTATTTACTCTAGATAATTACTTGCGAATTATTGTATGTATTTACGCATTTCTATCAAACCCGAATTCATTTTCGCTTGGGTTGAGGTAACTAAACGTAGAGGGAATATAAAAAAGTCAGGATTATGAAGCTCTTTCAATCGGTGAAATATTGCTACAGTTCATATATACCTTTGTCCCAAACTGGGTTTTAAATTCGTTCGAAATTTGATACAATTGAAGTATACCTGTTGTACTAGTGGAACTCGTAGTTGCTAATGTGGTACTGACATCAGATGTGTTCTCTAACGCTTCTGTTGCGGTACTGCTTCTGGTCACATTGCTGCTAAGATACGTTGTGGGCTTTGTGGTTACCGTACTGGTACTAGTCGCTGCACTGTGTGTGGATGAGCTAGCTGTGGACATGGTGCCACCAGATATTGTCGGTGCATCTGATGATGTGCTTGTGATAATAATCGGTGTTGTAGATATTGTTGTATTAATGGTTCTAGAGCTTGGGGACATTGTTGTGCTGCTGGTTGTTGATGGCTCTGTGAGTTCAACGATCCGGATGAGGAATTAAGGGAAAAAAACATTGAGATGAATGAGTATTTGCAATGCACCAAGATATATTATGATTGTACGCCTCTAAACATTTAGTGTATATTTCTTAGATTGTATATGTCGGCGATGGGAAGTTATTCCTAACGAGTAATCAAACAGTTGCTCCAAACAGACCTCATTAGTTACTATGCTCAATATTGTATGCTGTGTCACGATTTGTTTCATGATATGGAATTCTGGAATATCTTAATATAAGGAATTGTTTTGATATTTTCATGCGTAAGAGTTTAGTACTTTGACATAGGAACAGTTCTATGCATAGCGTTTGTGAGTTACACGTTCAGGTACATTGCGCTAACCACCAATCTAAAGAATGGAATAGCTTTATTTCTATGTTTTACAAATGAGATGCAAGGAAATCCTACAATGATAAAAATTGGGTCATGTTATTTTTTCACACTAGATGATTGGGTCAAGATTATTTTCATATTTTCGAAATTAAACTACACCAGAAGGAAATGAATGCTCCATAAATAGAAAATATGAAAAGAATAGAAGGATGAAAAAGGTAATTCACTACCTGAAATTATGTTAAACTGTAGTATTCTTTAGTTAGAGCTCTTTTTCTCTATATCAAGGTAGTTATTGACGAGTTTTGTATGGGTTATTTCTGCACGAATTGAACATACGGAGGTATACGGTATATTTTGCGTTCAAATGTCCCTAAGACAAGAAATACATTTAATGATGTCTTACATTATCCTGAACGTAATTAAGTGTCAGGCAATAAATATGATTTTAAGGATTCGAAGTCACGCTAGAGATTGATGATATGAAAATATACCTGTTGTACTGGTGGAACTCGAAGTTGCATCTGTGGTACTGACAGTAGATGTGCTCATTGCTGCTATTGTTGTTGATGAACTATTTGTGGGCACTATAATGTTAGCAGACGTTGCCGTTGATGTGTTTGAAAAGGTAATTATGGTACTGGTCCTGGTCGCAGGACTCTCTGAGGATGCGTTAGTTGTGGAGATAGTGGATCTATCCGTTGTTGGGGCCAGTGAAGATCTGCTTACAGGGGTCATCGTAGTAGGTGATGTTGTCGTTGTAGTAATGGTGCTAGAGTTTGTGGATTTCGTTGCGCTACTAGCTAGTGCTGGTCCTGTATGATGAATCGGAAGGACTTGAGGTTTTTGCAACATATATATATATATATATATATATATATATATATATATATATATATATATATAAGAGGTACCACGTCGGTTTGTATGTGCCATATCCCAGAGACATAATTTCAATTGTAACAATCAGTTAAAATAAGTTGTATTTGCATAATGTTTATGACATATGGCTCTCAAAGTTTTGTGTTTATATATTTTACATGTTCATTCGCTGTTGATAAGAGACTTTGTAATACTAGTTTTGATTGAGTGATCTATAAAAAATATCATTTTTTCTGTGATTTAGATCTCATTCAAAGTTACAATTAATCGTCTCATACGGAATTTCAGAATAGTACAACCTAATTAGAAACCTTCAATTTTTCAAACGTATGTATTTAGTACTTTCAAAGACAAAATTGGTTTTGTATCCTGTTTTTGTGTCATTTTTATAGGTGCAAGTTTGAAAGTATCCTGCTTTCGTATGAAAGATTGATTGAAACGTCAAATTAGGTAGAGGCAAACTAATCAAGCATGGATGAAATTTGGGTAACATATGATTTATTTACTCTAGATAATTACTTGCGAATTATTGTATGTATTTACGCATTTCTATCAAACCCGAATTCATTTTCGCTTGGGTTGAGGTAACTAAACGTAGAGGGAATATAAAAAAGTCAGGATTATGAAGCTCTTTCAATCGGTGAAATATTGCTACAGTTCATATATACCTTTGTCCCAAACTGGGTTTTAAATTCGTTCAAAATTTGATACAATTGAAGTATACCTGTTGTACTAGTGGAACTCGTAGTTGCTAATGTGGTACTGACATCAGATGTGTTCTCTAACGCTTCTGTTGCGGTACTGCTTCTGGTCACATTGCTGCTAAGATACGTTGTGGGCTTTGTGGTTACCGTACTGGTACTAGTCGCTGCACTGTGTGTGGATGAGCTAGCTGTGGACATGGTGCCACCAGATATTGTCGGTGCATCTGATGATGTGCTTGTGATAATAATCGGTGTTGTAGATATTGTTGTATTAATGGTTCTAGAGCTTGGGGACATTGTTGTGCTGCTGGTTGTTGATGGCTCTGTGAGTTCAACGATCCGTATGAGGAATTAAGGGAAAAAACATTGAGATGAATGAGTATTTGCAATGCACCAAGATATATTATGATTGTACGCCTCTAAACATTTAGTGTATATTTCTTAGATTGTATATGTCGGCGATGGGAAGTTATTCCTAACGAGTAATCAAACAGTTGCTCCAAACAGACCTCATTAGTTACTATGCTCAATATTGTATGCTGTGTCACGATTTGTTTCATGATATGGAATTCTGGAATATCTTAATATAAGGAATTGTTTTGATATTTTCATGCGTAAGAGTTTAGTACTTTGACATAGGAACAGTTCTATGCATAGCGTTTGTGAGTTACACGTTCAGGTACATTGCGCTAACCACCAATCTAAAGAATGGAATAGCTTTATTTCTATGTTTTACAAATGAGATGCAAGGAAATCCTACAATGATAAAAATTGGGTCATGTTATTTTTTCACACTAGATGATTGGGTCAAGATTATTTTCATATTTTCGAAATTAAACTACACCAGAAGGAAATGAATGCTCCATAAATAGAAAATATGAAAAGAATAGAAGGATGAAAAAGGTAATTCACTACCTGAAATTATGTTAAACTGTAGTATTCTTTAGTTAGAGCTCTTTTTCTCTATATCAAGGTAGTTATTGACGAGTTTTGTATGGGTTATTTCTGCACGAATTGAACATACGGAGGTATACGGTATATTTTGCGTTCAAATGTCCCTAAGACAAGAAATACATTTAATGATGTCTTACATTATCCTGAACGTAATTAAGTGTCAGGCAATAAATATGATTTTAAGGATTCGAAGTCACGCTAGAGATTGATGATATGAAAATATACCTGTTGTACTGGTGGAACTCGAAGTTGCATCTGTGGTACTGGCAGTAGATGTGCTCATTGCTGCTATTGTTGTTGATGAACTATTTGTGGGCACTATAATGTTAGCAGACGTTGCCGTTGATGTGTTTGAAAAGGTAATTATGGTACTGGTCCTGGTCGCAGGACTCTCTGTGGATGCGTTAGTTGTGGAGATAGTGAATCTATCCGTTGTTGGGGCCAGTGAAGATCTGCTTACAGGGGTCATCGTAGTAGGTGATGTTGTCGTTGTAGTAATGGTGCTAGAGTTTGTGGATTTCGTTGCGCTACTAGCTAGTGCTGGTCCTGTATGATGAATCGGAAGGACTTGAGGTTTTTGCAACATATATATATATATATATATATATATATATATATATATATATATATATATATAAGAGGTACCACGTCGGTTTGTATGTGCCATATCCCAGAGAGACATAATTTCAATTGTAACAATCAGTTAAAATAAGTTGTATTTGCATAATGTTTATGACATATGGCTCTCAAAGTTTTGTGTTTATATATTTTACATGTTCATTCGCTGTTGATAAGAGACTTTGCAATACTAGTTTTGATTGAGTGATCTTTAAAAAATATCATTTTTTCTGTGATTTAGATCTCATTCAAAGTTACAATTAATCGTCTCATACGGAATTTCAGAATAGTACAACCTAATTAGAAACCTTCAATTTTTCAAACGTATGTATTTAGTACTTTCAAAGACAAAATTGGTTTTGTATCCTGTTTTTGTGTCATTTTTATAGGTGCAAGTTTGAAAGTATCCTGCTTTCGTATGAAAGATTGATTGAAACGTCAAATTAGGTAGAGGCAAACTAATGAAGCATGGATGAAATTTGGGTAACATATGATTTATTTACTCTAGATAATTACTTGCGAATTATTGTATGTATTTACGCATTTCTATCAAACCCGAATTCATTTTCGCTTGGGTTGAGGTAACTAAACGTAGAGGGAATATAAAAAAGTCAGGATTATGAAGCTCTTTCTTTCAATCGGTGAAATATTGCTACAGTTCATATATACCTTTGTCCCAAACTGGGTTTTAAATTCGTTCAAAATTTGATACAATTGAAGTATACCTGTTGTACTAGTGGAACTCGTAGTTGCTAATGTGGTACTGACATCAGATGTGTTCTCTAACGCTTCTGCTGCGGTACTGCTTCTGGTCACATTGCTGCTAAGATACGTTGTGGGCTTTGTGGTTACCGTACTGGTACTAGTCGCTGCACTGTGTGTGGATGAGCTGGCTGTGGACATGGTGCCACCAGATATTGTCGGTGCATCTGATGATGTGCTTGTGATAATAATCGGTGTTGTAGATATTGTTGTATTAATGGTTCTAGAGCTTGGGGACATTGTTGTGCTGCTGGTTGTTGATGGCTCTGTGAGTTCAACGATCCGGATGAGAAATTAAGGGAAAAAAACATTGAGATGAATGAGTATTTGCAATGCACCAAGATATATTATGATTGTACGCCTCTAAACATTTAGTGTATATTTCTTAGATTGTATATGTCGGCGATGGGAAGTTATTCCTAACGAGTAATCAAACAGTTGCTCCAAACAGACCTCATTAGTTACTATGCTCAATATTGTATGCTGTGTCACGATTTGTTTCATGATATGGAATTCTGGAATATCTTAATATAAGGAATTGTTTTGATATTTTCATGCGTAAGAGTTTAGTACTTTGACATAGGAACAGTTCTATGCATAGCGTTTGTGAGTTACACGTTCAGGTACATTGCGCTAACCACCAATCTAAAGAATGGAATAGCTTTATTTCTATGTTTTACAAATGAGATGCAAGGAAATCCTACAATGATAAAAATTGGGTCATGTTATTCTTTCACACTAGATGATTGGGTCAAGATTATTTTCATATTTTCGAAATTAAACTACACCAGAAGGAAATGAATGCTCCATAAATAGAAAATATGAAAAGAATAGAAGGATGAAAAAGGTAATTCACTACCTGAAATTATGTTAAACTGTAGTATTCTTTAGTTAGAGCTCTTTTTCTCTATATCAAGGTAGTTATTGACGAGTTTTGTATGGGTTATTTCTGCACGAATTGAACATACGGAGGTATACGGTATATTTTGCGTTCAAATGTCCCTAAGACAAGAAATACATTTGATGATGTCTTACATTATCCTGAACGTAATTAAGTGTCAGGCAATAAATATGATTTTAAGGATTCGAAGTCACGCTAGAGATTGATGATATGCAAATATACCTGTTGTACTGGTGGAACTCGTAGTTGCATCTGTGGTACTGACAGTAGATGTGCTCATTGCTGCTATTGTTGTTGATGAACTATTTGTGGGCACTATAGTGTTAGCAGACGTTGCCGTTGATGTGTTTGAAAAGGTAATTATGGTACTGTTCCTGGTCGCTGGACTCTCTGTGGATGCGTTAGTTGTGGAGATAGTGGATCTATCCGTTGTTGGGGCCAGTGAAGATCTGCTTACAGGGGTCATCGTAGTAGGTGATGTTGTCGTTGTAGTAATGGTGCTAGAGTTTGTGGATTTCGTTGCGCTACCAGCTACTGCTGGTCCTGTATGATGAATCGGAAGGACTTGAGGTTTTTGCAACATATATATATATATATATATATATATATATATATATATATATATATATATATATATATATATAAGAGGTACCACGTCGGTTTGTATGTGCCATATCCCAAAGAGACATAATTTCAATTGTAACAATCAGTTAAAATAAGTTGTATTTGCATAATGTTTATGACATATGGCTCTTAAAGTTTTGTGTTTATATATTTTACATGTTCATTCGCTGTTGATAAGAGACTTTGCAATACTAGTATTGATTGAGTGATCTATAAAAAATATCATTTTTTTCTGTGATTTAGATCTCATTCAAAGTTACAATTAATCGTCTCATACGGAATTTCAGAATAGTACAACCTAATTAGAAACCTTCAATTTTTCAAACGTATGTATTTAGTACTTTCAAAGACAAAATTGGTTTTGTATCCTGTTTTTGTGTCATTTTTATAGGTGCAAGTTTGAAAGTATCCTGCTTTCGTATGAAAGATTGATTGAAACGTCAAATTAGGTAGAGGCGAACTAATCAAGCATGGATGAAATTTGGGAAACATATGATTTATTTACTCTAGATAATTACTTGCGAATTATTGTATGTATTTACGCATTTCTATCAAACCCGAATTCATTTTCGCTTGGGTTGAGGTAACTAAACGTAGAGGGAATATAAAAAAGTCAGGATTATGAAGCTCTTTCAATCGGTGAAATATTGCTACAGTTCATATATACCTTTGTCCCAAACTGGGTTTTAAATTCGTTCGAAATTTGATACAATTGAAGTATACCTGTTGTACTAGTGGAACTCGTAGTTGCTAATGTGGTACTGACATCAGATGTGTTCTCTAACGCTTCTGTTGCGGTACTGCTTCTGGTCACATTGCTGCTAAGATACGTTGTGGGCTTTGTGGTTACCGTACTGGTACTAGTCGCTGCACTGTGTGTGGATGAGCTAGCTGTGGACATGGTGCCACCAGATATTGTCGGTGCATCTGATGATGTGCTTGTGATAATAATCGGTGTTGTAGATATTGTTGTATTAATGGTTCTAGAGCTTGGGGACATTGTTGTGCTGCTGGTTGTTGATGGCTCTGTGAGTTCAACGATCCGGATGAGGAATTAAGGGAAAAAAACATTGAGATGAATGAGTATTTGCAATGCACCAAGATATATTATGATTGTACGCCTCTAAACATTTAGTGTATATTTCTTAGATTGTATATGTCGGCGATGGGAAGTTATTCCTAACGAGTAATCAAACAGTTGCTCCAAACAGACCTCATTAGTTACTATGCTCAATATTGTATGCTGTGTCACGATTTGTTTCATGATATGGAATTCTGGAATATCTTAATATAAGGAATTGTTTTGATATTTTCATGCGTAAGAGTTTAGTACTTTGACATAGGAACAGTTCTATGCATAGCGTTTGTGAGTTACACGTTCAGGTACATTGCGCTAACCACCAATCTAAAGAATGGAATAGCTTTATTTCTATGTTTTGCAAATGAGATGCAAGGAAATCCTACAATGATAAAAATTGGGTCATGTTATTTTTTCACACTAGATGATTGGGTCAAGATTATTTTCATATTTTCGAAATGAAACTACACCAGAAGGAAATGAATGCTCCATAAATAGAAAATATGAAAAGAATAGAAGGATGAAAAAGGTAATTCACTACCTGAAATTATGTTAAACTGTAGTATTCTTTAGTTAGAGCTCTTTTTCTCTATATCAAGGTAGTTATTGACGAGTTTTGTATGGGTTATTTCTGCACGAATTGAACATACGGAGGTATACGGTATATTTTGCGTTCAAATGTCCCTAAGACAAGAAATACATTTAATGATGTCTTACATTATCCTGAACGTAATTAAGTGTCAGGCAATAAATATGATTTTAAGGATTCGAAGTCACGCTAGAGATTGATGATATGCAAATATACCTGTTGTACTGCTGGAACTCGAAGTTGCATCTGTGGTACTGACAGTAGATGTGCTCATTGCTGCTATTGTTGTTGATGAACTATTTGTGGGCACTATAATGTTAGCAGACGTTGCCGTTGATGTGTTTGAAAAGGTAATTATGGTACTGGTCCTGGTCGCAGGACTCTCTGTGGATGCATTAGTTGTGGAGATAGTGGATCTATCCGTTGTTGGGGCCAGTGAAGATCTGCTTACAGGGGTCATCGTAGTAGGTGATGTTGTCGTTGTAGTAATGGTGCTAGAGTTTGTGGATTTCGTTGCGCTACTAGCTAGTGCTGGTCCTGTATGATGAATCGGAAGGACTTGAGGTTTTTGCAACATATATATATATATATATATATATATATATATATATATATATATATATATATATATATATATAAGAGGTACCACGTCGGTTTGTATGTGCCATATCCCAGAGAGACATAATTTCAATTGTAACAATCAGTTAAAATAAGTTGTATTTGCATAATGTTTATGACATATGGCTCTCAAAGTTTTGTGTTTATATATTTTACATGTTCATTCGCTGTTGATAAGAGACTTTGTAATACTAGTTTTGATTGAGTGATCTATAAAAAATATCATTTTTTCTGTGATTTAGATCTCATTCAAAGTTACAATTAATCGTCTCATACGGAATTTCAGAATAGTACAACCTAATTAGAAACCTTCAATTTTTCAAACGTATGTATTTAGTACTTTCAAAGACAAAATTGGTTTTGTATCCTGTTTTTGTGTCATTTTTATAGGTGCAAGTTTGAAAGTATCCTGCTTTCGTATGAAAGATTGATTGAAACGTCAAATTAGGTAGAGGCAAACTAATCAAGCATGGATGAAATTTGGGTAACATATGATTTATTTACTCTAGATAATTACTTGCGAATTATTGTATGTATTTACGCATTTCTATCAAACCCGAATTCATTTTCGCTTGGGTTGGGATAACTAAACGTAGAGGGAATATAAAAAAGTCAGGATTATGAAGCTCTTTCAATCGGTGAAATATTGCTACAGTTCATATATACCTTTGTCCCAAACTGGGTTTTAAATTCGTTCGAAATTTGATACAATTGAAGTATACCTGTTGTACTAGTGGAACTCGTAGTTGCTAATGTGGTACTGACATCAGATGTGTTCTCTAACGCTTCTGTTGCGGTACTGCTTCTGGTCACATTGCTGCTAAGATACGTTGTGGGCTTTGTGGTTACCGTACTGGTACTAGTCGCTGCACTGTGTGTGGATGAGCTAGCTGTGGACATGGTGCCACCAGATATTGTCGGTGCATCTGATGATGTGCTTGTGATAATAATCGGTGTTGTAGATATTGTTGTATTAATGGTTCTAGAGCTTTGGGACATTGTTGTGCTGCTGGTTGTTGATGGCTCTGTGAGTTCAACGATCCGAATGAGGAATTAAGGGAAAAAACATTGAGATGAATGAGTATTTACAATGCACCAAGATATATTATGATTGTACGCCTCTAAACATTTAGTGTATATTTCTTAGATTGTATATGTCGGCGATGGGAAGTTATTCCTAACGAGTAATCAAACAATTGCTCCAAACAGACCACATTAGTTACTATGCTCAATATTGTATGCTGTGTCACGATTTGTTTCATGATATGGAATTCTGGAATATCTTAATATAAGGAATTGTTTTGATATTTTCATGCGTAAGAGTTTAGTACTTTGACATAGGAACAGTTCTATGCATAGCGTTTGTGAGTTACACGTTCAGGTACATTGCGCTAACCACCAATCTAAAGAATGGAATAGCTTTATTTCTATGTTTTACAAATGAGATGCAAGGAAATCCTACAATGATAAAAATTGGGTCATGTTATTTTTTCACACTAGATGATTGGGTCAAGATTATTTTCATATTTTCGAAATTAAACTACACCAGAAGAAAATGAATGCTCCATAAATAGAAAATATGAAAAGAATAGAAGGATGAAAAAGGTAATTCACTACCTGAAATTATGTTAAACTGTAGTATTCTTTAGTTAGAGCTCTTTTTCTCTATATCAAGGTAGTTATTGACGAGTTTTGTATGGGTTATTTCTGCACGAATTGAACATACGGAGGTATACGGTATATTTTGCGTTCAAATGTCCCTAAGACAAGAAATACATTTAATGATGTCTTACATTATCCTGAACGTAATTAAGTGTCAGGCAATAAATATGATTTTAAGGATTCGAAGTCACGCTAGAGATTGATGATATGCAAATATACCTGTTGTACTGGTGGAACTCGTAGTTGCATCTGTGGTACTGACAGTAGATGTGCTCATTGCTGCTATTGTTGTTGATGAACTATTTGTGGGCACTATAATGTTAGCAGACGTTGCCGTTGATGTGTTTGAAAAGGTAATTATGGTACTGGTCCTGGTCGCAGGACTCTCTGTAGATGCGTTAGTTGTGGAGATAGTGGATCTATCCGTTGTTGGGGCCAGTGAAGATCTGCTTACAGGGGTCATCGTAATAGGTGATGTTGTTGTTGTAGTAATGGTGCTAGAGTTTGTGGATTTCGTTGCGCTACTAGCTAGTGCTGGTCCTGTATGATGAATCGGAAGGACTTGAGGTTTTTGCAACATATATATATATATATATATATATATATATATATATATATATATATATATATATATATATATATATATATATAAGAGGTACCACGTCGGTTTGTATTTAGATCTCATTCAAAGTTACAATTAATCGTCTCATACGGAACTCCCGAATAGTACAACCTAATTAGAAACCTTCAATTTTTCAAACGTATGTATTTATTACTTTCAAAGACAAAATTGGTTTTGTATCCTGTTTTTGTGTCATTTTTATAGGTGCAAGTTTGAAACTATCCTGCTTTCGTATGAAAGATTGATTGAAACGTCAAATTAGGTAGAGGCAAACTAATGAAGCATGGATGAAATTTGGGTAACATATGATTTATTTACTCTAGATAATTACTTGCGAATTATTGTATGTATTTACGTATTTCTATCAAACCCGAATTCATTTTCGCTTGGGTTGAGGTAACTAAACGTAGAGGGAATATAAAAAAGTCAGGATTATGAAGCTCTTTCAATCGGTGAAATATTGCTACAGTTCATATATACCTTTGTCCCAAACTGGGTTTTCAATTCGTTCAAAATTTGATACAATTGAAGTATACCTGTTGTACTAGTGGAACTCGTAGTTGCTAATGTGGTTCTGACATCAGATGTGTTCTCTAACGCTTCTGTTGCGGTACTGCTTCTGGTCACATTGCTGCTAAGATACGTTGTGGGCTTTGTGGTTACCGTACTGGTACTAGTCGCTGCACTGTGTGTGGATGAGCTGGCTGTGGACATGGTGCCACCAGATATTGTCGGTGCATCTGATGATGTGCTTGTGATAATAATCGGTGTTGTAGATATTGTTGTATTAATGGTTCTAGAGCTTGGGGACATTGTTGTGCTGCTGGTTGTTGATGGCTCTGTGAGTTCAACGATCCGGATGAGGAATTAAGGGAAAAAAACATTGAGATGAATGAGTATTTGCAATGCACCAAGATATATTATGATTGTACGCCTCTAAACATTTAGTGTATATTTCTTAGATTGTATATGTCGGCGATGGGAAGTTATTCCTAACGAGTAATCAAACAGTTGCTCCAAACAGACCTCATTAGTTACTATGCTCAATATTGTATGCTGTGTCACGATTTGTTTCATGATATGGAATTCTGGAATATCTTAATATAAGGAATTGTTTTGATATTTTCATGCGTAAGAGTTTAGTACTTTGACATAGGAACAGTTCTATGCATAGCGTTTGTGAATTACACGTTCAGGTACATTGCGCTAACCACCAATCTAAAGAATGGAATAGCTTTATTTCTATGTTTTACAAATGAGATGCAAGGAAATCCTACAATGATAAAAATTGGGTCATGTTATTTTTTCACACTAGATGATTGGGTCAAGATTATTTTCATATTTTCGAAATTAAACTACACCAGAAGGAAATGAATGCTCCATAAATAGAAAATATAAAAAGAATAGAAGGATGAAAAAGGTAATTCACTACCTGAAATTATGTTAAACTGTAGTATTCTTTAGTTAGAGCTCTTTTTATCTATATCAAGGTAGTTATTGACGAGTTTTGTATGGGTTATTTCTGCACGAATTGAACATACGGAGGTATACGGTATATTTTGCGTTCAAATGTCCCTAAGACAAGAAATACATTTGATGATGTCTTACATTTTCCTGAACGTAATTAAGTGTCAGGCAATAAATATGATTTTAAGGATTCGAAGTCACGCTAGAGATTGATGATATGCAAATATACCTGTTGTACTGGTGGAACTCGTAGTTGCATCTGTGGTACTGACAGTAGATGTGCTCATTGCTGCTATTGTTGTTGATGAACTATTTGTGGGCACTATAATGTTAGCAGACGTTGCCGTTGATGTGTTTGAAAAGGTAATTATGGTACTGTTCCTGGTCGCAGGACTCTCTGTGGATGCGTTAGTTGTGGAGATAGTGGATCTATCCGTTGTTGGGGCCAGTGAAGATCTGCTTACAGGGGTCATCGTAGTAGGTGATGTTGTCGTTGTAGTAATGGTGCTAGAGTTTGTGGATTTCGTTGCGCTACTAGCTAGTGCTGGTCCTGTATGATGAATCGGAAGGACTTGAGGTTTTTGCAACATGTATATATATATATATATATATATATATATATATATATATATATATATATATATATATATATATATATATATATATATAAGAGGTACCACGTCGGTTTGTATGTGCCATATCCCAGAGAGACATAATTTCAATTGTAACAATCAGTTAAAATAAGTTGTATTTGCATAATGTTTATGACATATGGCTCTCAAAGTTTTGTGTTTATATATTTTACATGTTCATTCGCTGTTGATAAGAGACTTTGCAATACTAGTATTGATTGAGTGATCTATAAAAAATATCATTTTTTTCTGTGATTTAGATCTCATTCAAAGTTACAATTAATCGTCTCATACGGAATTTCAGAATAGTACAACCTAATTAGAAACCTTCAATTTTTCAAACGTATGTATTTAGTACTTTCAAAGACAAAATTGGTTTTGTATCCTGTTTTGTATCATTTTTATAGGTGCAAGTTTGAAAGTATCCTGCTTTCGTATGAAAGATTGATTGAAACGTCAAATTAGGTAGAGGCAAACTAATCAAGCATGGATGAAATTTGGGTAACATATGATTTATTTACTCTAGATAATTACTTGCGAATTATTGTATGTATTTACGCATTTCTATCAAACCCGAATTCATTTTCGCTTGGGTTGAGGTAACTAAACGTAGAGGGAATATAAAAAAGTCAGGATTATGAAGCTCTTTCAATCGGTGAAATATTGCTACAGTTCATATATACCTTTGTCCCAAACTGGGTTTTAAATTCGTTCGAAATTTGATACAATTGAAGTATACCTGTTGTACTAGTGGAACTCGTAGCTGCTAATGTGGTACTGACATCAGATGTGTTCTCTAACGCTTCTGTTGCGGTACTGCTTCTGGTCACATTGCTGCTAAGATACGTTGTGGGCTTTGTGGTTACCGTACTGGTACTAGTCGCTGCACTGTGTGTGGATGAGCTAGCTGTGGACATGGTGCCACCAGATATTGTCGGTGCATCTGATGATGTGCTTGTGATAATAATCGGTGTTGTAGATATTGTTGTATTAATGGTTCTAGAGCTTGGGGACATTGTTGTGCTGCTGGTTGTTGATGGCTCTGTGAGTTCAACGATCCGGATGAGGAATTAAGGGAAAAAAACATTGAGATGAATGAGTATTTGCAATGCACCAAGATATATTATGATTGTACGCCTCTAAACATTTAGTGTATATTTCTTAGATTGTATATGTCGGCGATGGGAAGTTATTCCTAACGAGTAATCAAACAGTTGCTCCAAACAGACCTCATTAGTTACTATGCTCAATATTGTATGCTGTGTCACGATTTGTTTCATGATATGGAATTCTGGAATATCTTAATGTAAGGAATTGTTTTGATATTTTCATGCGTAAGAGTTTAGTACTTTGACATAGGAACAGTTCTATGCATAGCGTTTGTGAGTTACACGTTCAGGTACATTGCGCTAACCACCAATCTAAAGAATGGAATAGCTTTATTTCTATGTTTTACAAATGAGATGCAAGGAAATCCTACAATGATAAAAATTGGGTCATGTTATTTTTTCACACTAGATGATTGGGTCAAGATTATTTTCATATTTTCGAAATTAAACTACACCAGAAGGAAATGAATGCTCCATAAATAGAAAATATGAAAAGAATAGAAGGATGAAAAAGGTAATTCACTACCTGAAATTATGTTAAACTGTAGTATTCTTTAGTTAGAGCTCTTTTTCTCTATATCAAGGTAGTTATTGACGAGTTTTGTATGGGTTATTTCTGCACGAATTGAACATACGGAGGTATACGGTATATTTTGCGTTCAAATGTCCCTAAGACAAGAAATACATTTAATGATGTCTTACATTATCCTGAACGTAATTAAGTGTCAGGCAATAAATATGATTTTAAGGATTCGAAGTCACGCTAGAGATTGATGATATGAAAATATACCTGTTGTACTGGTGGAACTCGAAGTTGCATCTGTGGTACTGACAGTAGATGTGCTCATTGCTGCTATTGTTGTTGATGAACTATTTGTGGGCACTATAATGTTAGCAGACGTTGCCGTTGATGTGTTTGAAAAGGTAATTATGGTACTGGTCCTGGTCGCAGGACTCTCTGTGGATGCGTTAGTTGTGGAGATAGTGGATCTATCCGTTGTTGGGGCCAGTGAAGATCTGCTTACAGGGGTCATCGTAGTAGGTGATGTTGTCGTTGTAGTAATGGTGCTAGAGTTTGTGGATTTCGTTGCGCTACTAGCTAGTGCTGGTCCTGTATGATGAATCGGAAGGACTTGAGGTTTTTGCAACATATATATATATATATATATATATATATATATATATATATATATATATATATATATAAGAGGTACCACGTCGGTTTGTATGTGCCATATCCCAGAGAGACATAATTTCAATTGTAACAATCAGTTAAAATAAGTTGTATTTGCATAATGTTTATGACATATGGCTCTCAAAGTTTTGTGTTTATATATTTTACATGTTCATTCGCTGTTGATAAGAGACTTTGTAATACTAGTTTTGATTGAGTGATCTATAAAAAATATCATTTTTTCTGTGATTTAGATCTCATTCAAAGTTACAATTAATCGTCTCATACGGAATTTCAGAATAGTACAACCTAATTAGAAACCTTCAATTTTTCAAACGTATGTATTTAGTACTTTCAAAGACAAAATTGGTTTTGTATCCTGTTTTTGTGTCATTTTTATAGGTGCAAGTTTGAAAGTATCCTGCTTTCGTATGAAAGATTGATTGAAACGTCAAATTAGGTAGAGGCAAACTAATCAAGCATGGATGAAATTTGGGTAACATATGATTTATTTACTCTAGATAATTACTTGCGAATTATTGTATGTATTTACGCATTTCTATCAAACCCGAATTCATTTTCGCTTGGGTTGAGGTAACTAAACGTAGAGGAAATATAAAAAAGTCAGGATTATGAAGCTCTTTCAATCGGTGAAATATTGCTACAGTTCATATATACCTTTGTCCCAAACTGGGTTTTAAATTCGTTCAAAATTTGATACAATTGAAGTATACCTGTTGTACTAGTGGAACTCGTAGTTGCTAATGTGGTACTGACATCAGATGTGTTCTCTAACGCTTCTGTTGCGGTACTGCTTCTGGTCACATTGCTGCTAAGATACGTTGTGGGCTTTGTGGTTACCGTACTGGTACTAGTCGCTGCACTGTGTGTGGATGAGCTGGCTGTGGACATGGTGCCACCAGATATCGTCGGTGCATCTGATGATGTGCTTGTGATAATAATCGGTGTTGTAGATATTGTTGTATTAATGGTTCTAGAGCTTGGGGACATTGTTGTGCTGCTGGTTGTTGATGGCTCTGTGAGTTCAACGATCCGGATGAGGAATTAAGAGAAAAAAACATTGAGATGAATGAGTATTTGCAATGCACCAAGATATATTATGATTGTACGCCTCTAAACATTTAGTGTATATTTCTTAGATTGTATATGTCGGCGATGGGAAGTTATTCCTAACGAGTAATCAAACAGTTGCTCCAAACAGACCTCATTAGTTACTATGCTCAATATTGTATGCTGTGTCACGATTTGTTTCATGATATGGAATTCTGGAATATCTTAATATAAGGAATTGTTTTGATATTTTCATGCGTAAGAGTTTAGTACTTTGACATAGGAACAGTTCTATGCATAGCGTTTGTGAGTTACACGTTCAGGTACATTGCGCTAACCACCAATCTAAAGAATGGAATAGCTTTATTTCTATGTTTTACAAATGAGATGCAAGGAAATCCTACAATGATAAAAATTGGGTCATGTTATTTTTTCACACTAGATGATTGGGTCAAGATTATTTTCATATTTTCGAAATGAAACTACACCAGAAGGAAATGAATGCTCCATAAATAGAAAATATGAAAAGAATAGAAGGATGAAAAAGGTAATTCACTACCTGAAATTATGTTAAACTGTAGTATTCTTTAGTTAGAGCTCTTTTTCTCTATATCAAGGTAGTTATTGACGAGTTTTGTATGGGTTATTTCTGCACGAATTGAACATACGGAGGTATACGGTATATTTTGCGTTCAAATGTCCCTAAGACAAGAAATACATTTGATGATGTCTTACATTATCCTGAACGTAATTAAGTGTCAGGCAATAAATATGATTTTAAGGATTCGAAGTCACGCTAGAGATTGATGATATGCAAATATACCTGTTGTACTGGTGGAACTCGAAGTTGCATCTGTGGTACTGGCAGTAGATGTGCTCATTGCTGCTATTGTTGTTGATGAACTATTTGTGGCCACTATAATGTTAGCAGACGTTGCCGTTGATGTGTTTGAAAAGGTAATTATGGTACTGGTCCTGGTCGCAGGACTCTCTGTGGATGCGTTAGTTGTGGAGATAGTGGATCTATCCGTTGTTGGGGCCAGTGAAGATCTGCTTACAGGGGTCATCGTAGTAGGTGATGTTGTCGTTGTAGTAATTGTGCTAGAGTTTGTGGATTTCGTTGCGCTACTAGCTAGTGCTGGTCCTGTATGATGAATCGGAAGGACTTGAGGTTTTTGCAACATATATATATATATATATATATATATATATATATATATATATATATATATATATATATATATATATATATATATATATATATATATATATATATATATAAGAGGTAACACGTCGGTTTGTATGTGCCATATCCCAGAGAGACATAATTTCAATTGTAACAATCAGTTAAAATAAGTTGTATTTGCATAATGTTTATGACATATGGCTCTCAAAGTTTTGTGTTTATATATTTTACATGTTCATTCGCTGTTGATAAGAGACTTTGCAATACTAGTTTTGATTGAGTGATCTATAAAAAATATCATTTTTTCTGTGATTTAGATCTCATTCAAAGTTACAATTAATCGTCTCATACGGAATTTCAGAATAGTACAACCTAATTAGAAACCTTCAATTTTTCAAACGTATGTATTTAGTACTTTCAAAGACAAAATTGGTTTTGTATCCTGTTTTTGTGTCATTTTTATAGGTGCAAGTTTGAAAGTATCCTGCTTTCGTATGAAAGATTGATTGAAACGTCAAATTAGGTAGAGGCAAACTAATCAAGCATGGATGAAATTTGGGTAACATATGATTTATTTACTCTAGATAATTACTTGCGAATTATTGTATGTATTTACGCATTTCTATCAAACCCGAATTCATTTTCGCTTGGGTTGAGGTAACTAAACGTAGAGGGAATATAAAAAAGTCAGGATTATGAAGCTCTTTCAATCGGTGAAATATTGCTACAGTTCATATATACCTTTGTCCCAAACTGGGTTTTAAATTCGTTCAAAATTTGATACAATTGAAGTATACCTGTTGTACTAGTGGAACTCGTAGTTGCTAATGTGGTACTGACATCAGATGTGTTCTCTAACGCTTCTGTTGCGGTACTGCTTCTGGTCACATTGCTGCTAAGATACGTTGTGGGCTTTGTGGTTACCGTACTGGTACTAGTCGCTGCACTGTGTGTGGATGAGCTGGCTGTGGACATGGTGCCACCAGATATTGTCGGTGCATCTGATGATGTGCTTGTGATAATAATCGGTGTTGTAGATATTGTTGTATTAATGGTTCTAGAGCTTGGGGACATTGTTGTGCTGCTGGTTGTTGATGGCTCTGTGAGTTCAACGATCCGGATGAGGAATTAAGGGAAAAAAACATTGAGATGAATGAGTATTTGCAATGCACCAAGATATATTATGATTGTACGCCTCTAAACATTTGGTGTATATTTCTTAGATTGTATATGTCGGCGATGGGAAGTTATTCCTAACGAGTAATCAAACAGTTGCTCCAAACAGACCTCATTAGTTACTATGCTCAATATTGTATGCTGTGTCACGATTTGTTTCATGATATGGAATTCTGGAATATCTTAATATAAGGAATTGTTTTGATATTTTCATGCGTAAGAGTTTAGTACTTTGACATAGGAACAGTTCTATGCATAGCGTTTGTGAGTTACACGTTCAGGTACATTGCGCTAACCACCAATCTAAAGAATGGAATAGCTTTATTTCTATGTTTTACAAATGAGATGCAAGGAAATCCTACAATGATAAAAATTGGGTCATGTTATTTTTTCACACTAGATGATTGGGTCAAGATTATTTTCATATTTTCGAAATGAAACTACACCAGAAGGAAATGAATGCTCCATAAATAGAAAATATGAAAAGAATAGAAGGATGAAAAAGGTAATTCACTACCTGAAATTATGTTAAACTGTAGTATTCTTTAGTTAGAGCTCTTTTTCTCTATATCAAGGTAGTTATTGACGAGTTTTGTATGGGTTATTTCTGCACGAATTGAACATACGGAGGTATACGGTATATTTTGCGTTCAAATGTCCCTAAGACAAGAAATACATTTGATGATGTCTTACATTATCCTGAACGTAATTAAGTGTCAGGCAATAAATATGATTTTAAGGATTCGAAGTCACGCTAGAGATTGATGATATGCAAATATACCTGTTGTACTGGTGGAACTCGTAGTTGCATCTGTGGTACTGACAGTAGATGTGCTCATTGCTGTTATTGTTGTTGATGAACTATTTGTGGGCACTATAATGTTAGCAGACGTTGCCGTTGATGTGTTTGAAAAGGTAATTATGGTACTGTTCCTGGTCGCAGGACTCTCTGTGGATGCGTTAGTTGTGGAGATAGTGGATCTATCCGTTGTTGGGGCCAGTGAAGATCTGCTTACAGGGGTCATCGTAGTAGGTGATGTTGTCGTTGTAGTAATGGTGCTAGAGTTTGTGGATTTCGTTGCGCTACCAGCTAGTGCTGGTCCTGTATGATGAATCGGAAGGACTTGAGGTTTTTGCAACATATATATATATATATATATATATATATATATATATATATATATATATATATATATATATAAGAGGTACCACGTCGGTTTGTATGTGCCATATCCCAGAGAGACATAATTTCAATTGTAACAATCAGTTAAAATAAGTTGTATTTGCATAATGTTTATGACATATGGCTCTCAAAGTTTTGTGTTTATATATTTTACATGTTCATTCGCTGTTGATAAGAGACTTTGCAATACTAGTATTGATTGAGTGATCTATAAAAAATATCATTTTTTTCTGTGATTTAGATCTCATTCAAAGTTACAATTAATCGTCTCATACGGAATTTCAGAATAGTACAACCTAATTAGAAACCTTCAATTTTTCAAACGTATGTATTTAGTACTTTCAAAGACAAAATTGGTTTTGTATCCTGTTTTTGTGTCATTTTTATAGGTGCAAGTTTGAAAGTATCCTGCTTTCGTATGAAAGATTGATTGAAACGTCAAATTAGGTAGAGGCGAACTAATCAAGCATGGATGAAATTTGGGAAACATATGATTTATTTACTCTAGATAATTACTTGCGAATTATTGTATGTATTTACGCATTTCTATCAAACCCGAATTCATTTTCGCTTGGGTTGAGGTAACTAAACGTAGAGGGAATATAAAAAAGTCAGGATTATGAAGCTCTTTCAATCGGTGAAATATTGCTACAGTTCATATATACCTTTGTCCCAAACTGGGTTTTAAATTCGTTCGAAATTTGATACAATTGAAGTATACCTGTTGTACTAGTGGAACTCGTAGTTGCTAATGTGGTACTGACATCAGATGTGTTCTCTAACGCTTCTGTTGCGGTACTGCTTCTGGTCACATTGCTGCTAAGATACGTTGTGGGCTTTGTGGTTACCGTACTGGTACTAGTCGCTGCACTGTGTGTGGATGAGCTAGCTGTGGACATGGTGCCACCAGATATTGTCGGTGCATCTGATGATGTGCTTGTGATAATAATCGGTGTTGTAGATATTGTTGTATTAATGGTTCTAGAGCTTGGGGACATTGTTGTGCTGCTGGTTGTTGATGGCTCTGTGAGTTCAACGATCCGGATGAGGAATTAAGGGAAAAAAACATTGAGATGAATGAGTATTTGCAATGCACCAAGATATATTATGATTGTACGCCTCTAAACATTTAGTGTATATTTCTTAGATTGTATATGTCGGCGATGGGAAGTTATTCCTAACGAGTAATCAAACAGTTGCTCCAAACAGACCTCATTAGTTACTATGCTCAATATTGTATGCTGTGTCACGATTTGTTTCATGATATGGAATTCTGGAATATCTTAATATAAGGAATTGTTTTGATATTTTCATGCGTAAGAGTTTAGTACTTTGACATAGGAACAGTTCTATGCATAGCGTTTGTGAGTTACACGTTCAGGTACATTGCGCTAACCACCAATCTAAAGAATGGAATAGCTTTATTTCTATGTTTTGCAAATGAGATGCAAGGAAATCCTACAATGATAAAAATTGGGTCATGTTATTTTTTCACACTAGATGATTGGGTCAAGATTATTTTCATATTTTCGAAATGAAACTACACCAGAAGGAAATGAATGCTCCATAAATAGAAAATATGAAAAGAATAGAAGGATGAAAAAGGTAATTCACTACCTGAAATTATGTTAAACTGTAGTATTCTTTAGTTAGAGCTCTTTTTCTCTATATCAAGGTAGTTATTGACGAGTTTTGTATGGGTTATTTCTGCACGAATTGAACATACGGAGGTATACGGTATATTTTGCGTTCAAATGTCCCTAAGACAAGAAATACATTTAATGATGTCTTACATTATCCTGAACGTAATTAAGTGTCAGGCAATAAATATGATTTTAAGGATTCGAAGTCACGCTAGAGATTGATGATATGAAAATATACCTGTTGTACTGGTGGAACTCGAAGTTGCATCTGTGGTACTGGCAGTAGATGTGCTCATTGCTGCTATTGTTGTTGATGAACTATTTGTGGGCACTATAATGTTAGCAGACGTTGCCGTTGATGTGTTTGAAAAGGTAATTATGGTACTGTTCCTGGTCGCAGGACTCTCTGTGGATGCGTTAGTTGTGGAGATAGTGGATCTATCCGTTGTTGGGGCCAGTGAAGATCTGCTTACAGGGGTCATCGTAGTAGGTGATGTTGTCGTTGTAGTAATGGTGCTAGAGTTTGTGGATTTCGTTGCGCTACCAGCTAGTGCTGGTCCTGTATGATGAATCGGAAGGACTTGAGGTTTTTGCAACATATATATATATATATATATATATATATATATATATATATATATATATATATATATATATATATATATATATAGATATATATATATATATATATATATATATATATATATATATATATATATATATATATATATATATATATATATATATATATATATATATATATATAAGAGGTACCACGTCGGTTTGTATGTGCCATATCCCAGAGAGACATAATTTCAATTGTAACAATCAGTTAAAATAAGTTGTATTTGCATAATGTTTATGACATATGGCTCTCAAAGTTTTGTGTTTATATATTTTACATGTTCATTCGCTGTTGATAAGAGACTTTGCAATACTAGTATTGATTGAGTGATCTATAAAAAATATCATTTTTTTCTGTGATTTAGATCTCATTCAAAGTTACAATTAATCGTCTCATACGGAATTTCAGAATGTACAACCTAATTAGAAACCTTCAATTTTTCAAACGTATGTATTTAGTACTTTCAAAGACAAAATTGGTTTTGTATCCTGTTTTTGTGTCATTTTTATAGGTGCAAGTTTGAAAGTATCCTGCTTTCGTATGAAAGATTGATTGAAACGTCAAATTAGGTAGAGGCAAACTAATCAAGCATGGATGAAATTTGGGAAACATATGATTTATTTACTCTAGATAATTACTTGCGAATTATTGTATGTATTTACGCATTTCTATCAAACCCGAATTCATTTTCGCTTGGGTTGAGGTAACTAAACGTAGAGGGAATATAAAAAAGTCAGGATTATGAAGCTCTTTCAATCGGTGAAATATTGCTACAGTTCATATATACCTTTGTCCCAAACTGGGTTTTAAATTCGTTCGAAATTTGATACAATTGAAGTATACCTGTTGTACTAGTGGAACTCGTAGTTGCTAATGTGGTACTGACATCAGATGTGTTCTCTAACGCTTCTGTTGCGGTACTGCTTCTGGTCACATTGCTGCTAAGATACGTTGTGGGCTTTGTGGTTACCGTACCGGTACTAGTCGCTGCACTGTGTGTGGATGAGCTAGCTGTGGACATGGTGCCACCAGATATTGTCGGTGCATCTGATGATGTGCTTGTGATAATAATCGGTGTTGTAGATATTGTTGTATTAATGGTTCTAGAGCTTGGGGACATTGTTGTGCTGCTGGTTGTTGATGGCTCTGTGAGTTCAACGATCCGGATGAGGAATTAAGGGAAAAAAACATTGAGATGAATGAGTATTTGCAATGCACCAAAATATATTATGATTGTACGCCTCTAAACATTTAGTGTATATTTCTTAGATTGTATATGTCGGCGATGGGAAGTTATTCCTAACGAGTAATCAAACAGTTGCTCCAAACAGACCTCATTAGTTACTATGCTCAATATTGTATGCTGTGTCACGATTTGTTTCATGATATGGAATTCTGGAATATCTTAATATAAGGAATTGTTTTGATATTTTCATGCGTAAGAGTTTAGTACTTTGACATAGGAACAGTTCTATGCATAGCGTTTGTGAGTTACACGTTCAGGTACATTGCGCTAACCACCAATCTAAAGAATGGAATAGCTTTATTTCTATGTTTTACAAATGAGATGCAAGGAAATCCTACAATGATAAAAATTGGGTCATGTTATTTTTTCACACTAGATGATTGGGTCAAGATTATTTTCATATTTTTAAAATTAAACTACACCAGAAGGAAATGAATGCTCCATAAATAGAAAATATCAAAAGAATAGAAGGATGAAAAAGGTAATTCACTACCTGAAATTATGTTAAACTGTAGTATTCTTTAGTTAGAGCTCTTTTTCTCTATATCAAGGTAGTTATTGACGAGTTTTGTATGGGTTATTTCTGCACGAATTGAACATACGGAGGTATACGGTATATTTTGCGTTCAAATGTCCCTAAGACAAGAAATACATTTGATGATGTCTTACATTATCCTGAACGTAATTAAGTGTCAGGCAATAAATATGATTTTAAGGATTCGAAGTCACGCTAGAGATTGATGATATGCAAATATACCTGTTGTACTGGTGGAACTCGTAGTTGCATCTGTGGTACTGACAGTAGATGTGCTCATTGCTGCTATTGTTGTTGATGAACTATTTGTGGGCACTATAATGTTAGCAGACGTTGCCGTTGATGTGTTTGAAAAGGTAATTATGGTACTGGTCCTGGTCGCAGGACTCTCTGTGGATGCGTTAGTTGTGGAGATAGTGGATCTATCCGTTGTTGGGGCCAGTGAAGATCTGCTTACAGGGGTCATCGTAGTAGGTGATGTTGTCGTTGTAGTAATGGTGCTAGAGTTTGTGGATTTCGTTGCGCTACTAGCTAGTGCTGGTCCTGTATGATGAATCGGAAGGACTTGAGGTTTTTGCAACATATATATATATATATATATATATATATATATATATATATATATATATATATATATATATATATATGTATATATATATATATATATATATATATATATATATATATATATATATATATATATATATATATATATATATATATATATATATATATGTAAGAGGTACCACGTCGGTTTGTATGTGCCATATCCCAGAGAGACATAATTTCAATTGTAACAATCAGTTAATATAAGTTGTATTTGCATAATGTTTATGACATATGGCTCTCAAAGTTTTGTGTTTATATATTTTACATGTTCATTCGCTGTTGATAAGAGACTTTGCAATACTAGTATTAATTGAGTGATCTATAAAAAATATCATTTTTTTCTGTGATTTAGATCTCATTCAAAGTTACAATTAATCGTCTCATACGGAACTCCCGAATAGTACAAGCTAATTAGAAACCTTCAATTTTTCAAACGTATGTATTTAGTACTTTCAAAGACAAAATTGGTTTTGTATCCTGTTTTTGTGTCATTTTTATAGGTGCAAGTTTGAAACTATCCTGCTTTCGTATGAAAAATTGATTGAAACGTCAAATTAGGTAGAGGGAAACTAATCAAGCATGGATGAAATTTGGGTAACATATGATTTATTTACTCTAGATAATTACTTGCGAATTATTGTATGTATTTACGCATTTCTATCAAACCCGAATTCATTTTCGCTTGGGTTGGGATAACTAAACGTAGAGGGAATATAAAAAAGTCAGAATTATGAAGCTCTTTCAATCGGTGAAATATTGCTACAGTTCATATATACCTTTGTCCCAAACTGGGTTTTAAATTCGTTCAAAATTTGATACAATTGAAGTATACCTGTTGTACTAGTGGAACTCGTAGTTGCTAATGTGGTACTGACATCAGATGTGTTCTCTAACGCTTCTGTTGCGGTACTGCTTCTGGTCACATTGCTGCTAAGATACGTTGTGGGCTTTGTGGTTACCGTACCGGTACTAGTCGCTGCACTGTGTGTGGATGAGCTAGCTGTGGACATGGTGCCACCAGATATTGTCGGTGCATCTGATGATGTGCTTGTGATAATAATCGGTGTTGTAGATATTGTTGTATTAATGGTTCTAGAGCTTTGGGACATTGTTGTGCTGCTGGTTGTTGATGGCTCTGTGAGTTCAACGATCCGAATGAGGAATTAAGGGAAAAAACATTGAGATGAATGAGTATTTACAATGCACCAAGATATATTATGATTGTACGCCTCTAAACATTTAGTGTATATTTCTTAGATTGTATATGTCGGCGATGGGAAGTTATTCCTAACGAGTAATCAAACAATTGCTCCAAACAGACCACATTAGTTACTATGCTCAATATTGTATGCTGTGTCACGATTTGTTTCATGATATGGAATTCTGGAATATCTTAATATAAGGAATTGTTTTGATATTTTCATGCGTAAGAGTTTAGTACTTTGACATAGGAACAGTTCTATGCATAGCGTTTGTGAGTTACACGTTCAGGTACATTGCGCTAACCACCAATCTAAAGAATGGAATAGCTTTATTTCTATGTTTTACAAATGAGATGCAAGGAAATCCTACAATGATAAAAATTGGGTCATGTTATTTTTTCACACTAGATGATTGGGTCAAGATTATTTTCATATTTTCGAAATGAAACTACACCAGAAGGAAATGAATGCTCCATAAATAGAAAATATGAAAAGAATAGAAGGATGAAAAAGGTAATTCACTACCTGAAATTATGTTAAACTGTAGTATTCTTTAGTTAGAGCTCTTTTTCTCTATATCAAGGTAGTTATTGACGAGTTTTGTATGGGTTATTTCTGCACGAATTGAACATACGGAGGTATACGGTATATTTTGCGTTCAAATGTCCCTAAGACAAGAAATACATTTGATGATGTCTTACATTATCCTGAACGTAATTAAGTGTCAGGCAATAAATATGATTTTAAGGATTCGAAGTCACGCTAGAGATTGATGATATGCAAATATACCTGTTGTACTGGTGGAACTCGTAGTTGCATCTGTGGTACTGACAGTAGATGTGCTCATTGCTGTTATTGTTGTTGATGAACTATTTGTGGGCACTATAATGTTAGCAGACGTTGCCGTTGATGTGTTTGAAAAGGTAATTATGGTACTGTTCCTGGTCGCAGGACTCTCTGTGGATGCGTTAGTTGTGGAGATAGTGGATCTATCCGTTGTTGGGGCCAGTGAAGATCTGCTTACAGGGGTCATCGTAGTAGGTGATGTTGTCGTTGTAGTAATGGTGCTAGAGTTTGTGGATTTCGTTGCGCTACCAGCTAGTGCTGGTCCTGTATGATGAATCGGAAGGACTTGAGGTTTTTGCAACATATATATATATATATATATATATATATATATATATATATATATATATATATATATATATATATATATATATATATATATATATATAAGAGGTACCACGTCGGTTTGTATGTGCCATATCCCAGAGAGACATAATTTCAATTGTAACAATCAGTTAAAATAAGTTGTATTTGCATAATGTTTATGACATATGGCTCTCAAAGTTTTGTGTTTATATATTTTACATGTTCATTCGCTGTTGATAAGAGACTTTGCAATACTAGTATTGATTGAGTGATCTATAAAAAATATCATTTTTTTCTGTGATTTAGATCTCATTCAAAGTTACAATTAATCGTCTCATACGGAATTTCAGAATAGTACAACCTAATTAGAAACCTTCAATTTTTCAAACGTATGTATTTAGTACTTTCAAAGACAAAATTGGTTTTGTATCCTGTTTTTGTGTCATTTTTATAGGTGCAAGTTTGAAAGTATCCTGCTTTCGTATGAAAGATTGATTGAAACGTCAAATTAGGTAGAGGCGAACTAATCAAGCATGGATGAAATTTGGGAAACATATGATTTATTTACTCTAGATAATTACTTGCGAATTATTGTATGTATTTACGCATTTCTATCAAACCCGAATTCATTTTCGCTTGGGTTGAGGTAACTAAACGTAGAGGGAATATAAAAAAGTCAGGATTATGAAGCTCTTTCAATCGGTGAAATATTGCTACAGTTCATATATACCTTTGTCCCAAACTGGGTTTTAAATTCGTTCGAAATTTGATACAATTGAAGTATACCTGTTGTACTAGTGGAACTCGTAGTTGCTAATGTGGTACTGACATCAGATGTGTTCTCTAACGCTTCTGTTGCGGTACTGCTTCTGGTCACATTGCTGCTAAGATACGTTGTGGGCTTTGTGGTTACCGTACTGGTACTAGTCGCTGCACTGTGTGTGGATGAGCTAGCTGTGGACATGGTGCCACCAGATATTGTCGGTGCATCTGATGATGTGCTTGTGATAATAATCGGTGTTGTAGATATTGTTGTATTAATGGTTCTAGAGCTTGGGGACATTGTTGTGCTGCTGGTTGTTGATGGCTCTGTGAGTTCAACGATCCGGATGAGGAATTAAGGGAAAAAAACATTGAGATGAATGAGTATTTGCAATGCACCAAGATATATTATGATTGTACGCCTCTAAACATTTAGTGTATATTTCTTAGATTGTATATGTCGGCGATGGGAAGTTATTCCTAACGAGTAATCAAACAGTTGCTCCAAACAGACCTCATTAGTTACTATGCTCAATATTGTATGCTGTGTCACGATTTGTTTCATGATATGGAATTCTGGAATATCTTAATATAAGGAATTGTTTTGATATTTTCATGCGTAAGAGTTTAGTACTTTGACATAGGAACAGTTCTATGCATAGCGTTTGTGAGTTACACGTTCAGGTACATTGCGCTAACCACCAATCTAAAGAATGGAATAGCTTTATTTCTATGTTTTGCAAATGAGATGCAAGGAAATCCTACAATGATAAAAATTGGGTCATGTTATTTTTTCACACTAGATGATTGGGTCAAGATTATTTTCATATTTTCGAAATGAAACTACACCAGAAGGAAATGAATGCTCCATAAATAGAAAATATGAAAAGAATAGAAGGATGAAAAAGGTAATTCACTACCTGAAATTATGTTAAACTGTAGTATTCTTTAGTTAGAGCTCTTTTTCTCTATATCAAGGTAGTTATTGACGAGTTTTGTATGGGTTATTTCTGCACGAATTGAACATACGGAGGTATACGGTATATTTTGCGTTCAAATGTCCCTAAGACAAGAAATACATTTAATGATGTCTTACATTATCCTGAACGTAATTAAGTGTCAGGCAATAAATATGATTTTAAGGATTCGAAGTCACGCTAGAGATTGATGATATGAAAATATACCTGTTGTACTGGTGGAACTCGAAGTTGCATCTGTGGTACTGGCAGTAGATGTGCTCATTGCTGCTATTGTTGTTGATGAACTATTTGTGGGCACTATAATGTTAGCAGACGTTGCCGTTGATGTGTTTGAAAAGGTAATTATGGTACTGTTCCTGGTCGCAGGACTCTCTGTGAATGCGTTAGTTGTGGAGATAGTGGATCTATCCGTTGTTGGGGCCAGTGAAGATCTGCTTACAGGGGTCATCGTAGTAGGTGATGTTGTCGTTGTAGTAATGGTGCTAGAGTTTGTGGATTTCGTTGCGCTACCAGCTAGTGCTGGTCCTGTATGATGAATCGGAAGGACTTGAGGTTTTTGCAACATATATATATATATATATATATATATATATATATATATATATATATATATATATATATATATATATAGATATTATATATATATATATATATATATATATATATATATATATATATATATATATATATATATATATATATATATATATATATATATATATATAAGAGGTACCACGTCGGTTTGTATGTGCCATATCCCAGAGAGACATAATTTCAATTGTAACAATCAGTTAAAATAAGTTGTATTTGCATAATGTTTATGACATATGGCTCTCAAAGTTTTGTGTTTATATATTTTACATGTTCATTCGCTGTTGATAAGAGACTTTGCAATACTAGTATTGATTGAGTGATCTATAAAAAATATCATTTTTTTCTGTGATTTAGATCTCATTCAAAGTTACAATTAATCGTCTCATACGGAATTTCAGAATAGTACAACCTAATTAGAAACCTTCAATTTTTCAAACGTATGTATTTAGTACTTTCAAAGACAAAATTGGTTTTGTATCCTGTTTTTGTGTCATTTTTATAGGTGCAAGTTTGAAAGTATCCTGCTTTCGTATGAAAGATTGATTGAAACGTCAAATTAGGTAGAGGCAAACTAATCAAGCATGGATGAAATTTGGGAAACATATGATTTATTTACTCTAGATAATTACTTGCGAATTATTGTATGTATTTACGCATTTCTATCAAACCCGAATTCATTTTCGCTTGGGTTGAGGTAACTAAACGTAGAGGGAATATAAAAAAGTCAGGATTATGAAGCTCTTTCAATCGGTGAAATATTGCTACAGTTCATATATACCTTTGTCCCAAACTGGGTTTTAAATTCGTTCGAAATTTGATACAATTGAAGTATACCTGTTGTACTAGTGGAACTCGTAGTTGCTAATGTGGTACTGACATCAGATGTGTTCTCTAACGCTTCTGTTGCGGTACTGCTTCTGGTCACATTGCTGCTAAGATACGTTGTGGGCTTTGTGGTTACCGTACCGGTACTAGTCGCTGCACTGTGTGTGGATGAGCTAGCTGTGGACATGGTGCCACCAGATATTGTCGGTGCATCTGATGATGTGCTTGTGATAATAATCGGTGTTGTAGATATTGTTGTATTAATGGTTCTAGAGCTTGGGGACATTGTTGTGCTGCTGGTTGTTGATGGCTCTGTGAGTTCAACGATCCGGATGAGGAATTAAGGGAAAAAAACATTGAGATGAATGAGTATTTGCAATGCACCAAAATATATTATGATTGTACGCCTCTAAACATTTAGTGTATATTTCTTAGATTGTATATGTCGGCGATGGGAAGTTATTCCTAACGAGTAATCAAACAGTTGCTCCAAACAGACCTCATTAGTTACTATGCTCAATATTGTATGCTGTGTCACGATTTGTTTCATGATATGGAATTCTGGAATATCTTAATATAAGGAATTGTTTTGATATTTTCATGCGTAAGAGTTTAGTACTTTGACATAGGAACAGTTCTATGCATAGCGTTTGTGAGTTACACGTTCAGGTACATTGCGCTAACCACCAATCTAAAGAATGGAATAGCTTTATTTCTATGTTTTACAAATGAGATGCAAGGAAATCCTACAATGATAAAAATTGGGTCATGTTATTTTTTCACACTAGATGATTGGGTCAAGATTATTTTCATATTTTTAAAATTAAACTACACCAGAAGGAAATGAATGCTCCATAAATAGAAAATATGAAAAGAATAGAAGGATGAAAAAGGTAATTCACTACCTGAAATTATGTTAAACTGTAGTATTCTTTAGTTAGAGCTCTTTTTCTCTATATCAAGGTAGTTATTGACGAGTTTTGTATGGGTTATTTCTGCACGAATTGAACATACGGAGGTATACGGTATATTTTGCGTTCAAATGTCCCTAAGACAAGAAATACATTTGATGATGTCTTACATTATCCTGAACGTAATTAAGTGTCAGGCAATAAATATGATTTTAAGGATTCGAAGTCACGCTAGAGATTGATGATATGCAAATATACCTGTTGTACTGGTGGAACTCGTAGTTGCATCTGTGGTACTGACAGTAGATGTGCTCATTGCTGCTATTGTTGTTGATGAACTATTTGTGGGCACTATAATGTTAGCAGACGTTGCCGTTGATGTGTTTGAAAAGGTAATTATGGTACTGGTCCTGGTCGCAGGACTCTCTGTGGATGCGTTAGTTGTGGAGATAGTGGATCTATCCGTTGTTGGGGCCAGTGAAGATCTGCTTACAGGGGTCATCGTAGTAGGTGATGTTGTCGTTGTAGTAATGGTGCTAGAGTTTGTGGATTTCGTTGCGCTACTAGCTAGTGCTGGTCCTGTATGATGAATCGGAAGGACTTGAGGTTTTTGCAACATATATATATATATATATATATATATATATATATATATATATATATATATATATATATATATGTATATATATATATATATATATATATATATATATATATATATATATATATATATATATATATATATATATATATATATATATATATATATATGTAAGAGGTACCACGTCGGTTTGTATGTGCCATATCCCAGAGAGACATAATTTCAATTGTAACAATCAGTTAATATAAGTTGTATTTGCATAATGTTTATGACATATGGCTCTCAAAGTTTTGTGTTTATATATTTTACATGTTCATTCGCTGTTGATAAGAGACTTTGCAATACTAGTATTAATTGAGTGATCTATAAAAAATATCATTTTTTTCTGTGATTTAGATCTCATTCAAAGTTACAATTAATCGTCTCATACGGAACTCCCGAATAGTACAAGCTAATTAGAAACCTTCAATTTTTCAAACGTATGTATTTAGTACTTTCAAAGACAAAATTGGTTTTGTATCCTGTTTTTGTGTCATTTTTATAGGTGCAAGTTTGAAACTATCCTGCTTTCGTATGAAAAATTGATTGAAACGTCAAATTAGGTAGAGGGAAACTAATCAAGCATGGATGAAATTTGGGTAACATATGATTTATTTACTCTAGATAATTACTTGCGAATTATTGTATGTATTTACGCATTTCTATCAAACCCGAATTCATTTTCGCTTGGGTTGGGATAACTAAACGTAGAGGGAATATAAAAAAGTCAGAATTATGAAGCTCTTTCAATCGGTGAAATATTGCTACAGTTCATATATACCTTTGTCCCAAACTGGGTTTTAAATTCGTTCAAAATTTGATACAATTGAAGTATACCTGTTGTACTAGTGGAACTCGTAGTTGCTAATGTGGTACTGACATCAGATGTGTTCTCTAACGCTTCTGTTGCGGTACTGCTTCTGGTCACATTGCTGCTAAGATACGTTGTGGGCTTTGTGGTTACCGTACCGGTACTAGTCGCTGCACTGTGTGTGGATGAGCTAGCTGTGGACATGGTGCCACCAGATATTGTCGGTGCATCTGATGATGTGCTTGTGATAATAATCGGTGTTGTAGATATTGTTGTATTAATGGTTCTAGAGCTTTGGGACATTGTTGTGCTGCTGGTTGTTGATGGCTCTGTGAGTTCAACGATCCGAATGAGGAATTAAGGGAAAAAACATTGAGATGAATGAGTATTTACAATGCACCAAGATATATTATGATTGTACGCCTCTAAACATTTAGTGTATATTTCTTAGATTGTATATGTCGGCGATGGGAAGTTATTCCTAACGAGTAATCAAACAATTGCTCCAAACAGACCACATTAGTTACTATGCTCAATATTGTATGCTGTGTCACGATTTGTTTCATGATATGGAATTCTGGAATATCTTAATATAAGGAATTGTTTTGATATTTTCATGCGTAAGAGTTTAGTACTTTGACATAGGAACAGTTCTATGCATAGCGTTTGTGAGTTACACGTTCAGGTACATTGCGCTAACCACCAATCTAAAGAATGGAATAGCTTTATTTCTATGTTTTACAAATGAGATGCAAGGAAATCCTACAATGATAAAAATTGGGTCATGTTATTTTTTCACACTAGATGATTGGGTCAAGATTATTTTCATATTTTCGAAATTAAACTACACCAGAAGAAAATGAATGCTCCATAAATAGAAAATATGAAAAGAATAGAAGGATGAAAAAGGTAATTCACTACCTGAAATTATGTTAAACTGTAGTATTCTTTAGTTAGAGCTCTTTTTCTCTATATCAAGGTAGTTATTGACGAGTTTTGTATGGGTTATTTCTGCACGAATTGAACATACGGAGGTATACGGTATATTTTGCGTTCAAATGTCCCTAAGACAAGAAATACATTTAATGATGTCTTACATTATCCTGAACGTAATTAAGTGTCAGGCAATAAATATGATTTTAAGGATTCGAAGTCACGCTAGAGATTGATGATATGCAAATATACCTGTTGTACTGGTGGAACTCGTAGTTGCATCTGTGGTACTGACAGTAGATGTGCTCATTGCTGCTATTGTTGTTGATGAACTATTTGTGGGCACTATAATGTTAGCAGACGTTGCCGTTGATGTGTTTGAAAAGGTAATTATGGTACTGGTCCTGGTCGCAGGACTCTCTGTGGATGCGTTAGTTGTGGAGATAGTGGATCTATCCGTTGTTGGGGCCAGTGAAGATCTGCTTACAGGGGTCATCGTAATAGGTGATGTTGTTGTTGTAGTAATGGTGCTAGAGTTTGTGGATTTCGTTGCGCTACTAGCTAGTGCTGGTCCTGTATGATGAATCGGAAGGACTTGAGGTTTTTGCAACATATATATATATATATATATATATATATATATATATATATATATATATAAGAGGTACCACGTCGGTTTGTATTTAGATCTCATTCAAAGTTACAATTAATCGTCTCATACGGAACTCCCGAATAGTACAACCTAATTAGAAACCTTCAATTTTTCAAACGTATGTATTTATTACTTTCAAAGACAAAATTGGTTTTGTATCCTGTTTTTGTGTCATTTTTATAGGTGCAAGTTTGAAACTATCCTGCTTTCGTATGAAAGATTGATTGAAACGTCAAATTAGGTAGAGGCAAACTAATGAAGCATGGATGAAATTTGGGTAACATATGATTTATTTACTCTAGATAATTACTTGCGAATTATTGTATGTATTTACGCATTTCTATCAAACCCGAATTCATTTTCGCTTGGGTTGAGGTAACTAAACGTAGAGGGAATATAAAAAAGTCAGGATTATGAAGCTCTTTCAATCGGTGAAATATTGCTACAGTTCATATATACCTTTGTCTCAAACTGGGTTTTCAATTCGTTCAAAATTTGATACAATTGAAGTATACCTGTTGTACTAGTGGAACTCGTAGTTGCTAATGTGGTTCTGACATCAGATGTGTTCTCTAACGCTTCTGTTGCGGTACTGCTTCTGGTCACATTGCTGCTAAGATACGTTGTGGGCTTTGTGGTTACCGTACTGGTACTAGTCGCTGCACTGTGTGTGGATGAGCTGGCTGTGGACATGGTGCCACCAGATATTGTCGGTGCATCTGATGATGTGCTTGTGATAATAATCGGTGTTGTAGATATTGTTGTATTAATGGTTCTAGAGCTTGGGGACATTGTTGTGCTGCTGGTTGTTGATGGCTCTGTGAGTTCAACGATCCGGATGAGGAATTAAGGGAAAAAAACATTGAGATGAATGAGTATTTGCAATGCACCAAGATATATTATGATTGTACGCCTCTAAACATTTAGTGTATATTTCTTAGATTGTATATGTCGGCGATGGGAAGTTATTCCTAACGAGTAATCAAACAGTTGCTCCAAACAGACCTCATTAGTTATTATGCTCAATATTGTATGCTGTGTCACGATTTGTTTCATGATATGGAATTCTAGAATATCTTAATATAAGGAATTGTTTTGATATTTTCATGCGTAAGAGTTTAGTACTTTGACATAGGAACAGTTCTATGCATAGCGTTTGTGAGTTACACGTTCAGGTACATTGCGCTAACCACCAATCTAAAGAATGGAATAGCTTTATTTCTATGTTTTACAAATGAGATGCAAGGAAATCCTACAATGATAAAAATTGGGTCATGTTATTTTTTCACACTAGATGATTGGGTCAAGATTATTTTCATATTTTCGAAATTAAACTACACCAGAAGGAAATGAATGCTCCATAAATAGAAAATATAAAAAGAATAGAAGGATGAAAAAGGTAATTCACTACCTGAAATTATGTTAAACTGTAGTATTCTTTAGTTAGAGCTCTTTTTCTCTATATCAAGGTAGTTATTGACGAGTTTTGTATGGGTTATTTCTGCACGAATTGAACATACGGAGGTATACGGTATATTTTGCGTTCAAATGTCCCTAAGACAAGAAATACATTTGATGATGTCTTACATTTTCCTGAACGTAATTAAGTGTCAGGCAATAAATATGATTTTAAGGATTCGAAGTCACGCTAGAGATTGATGATATGCAAATATACCTGTTGTACTGGTGGAACTCGTAGTTGCATCTGTGGTACTGACAGTAGATGTGCTCATTGCTGCTATTGTTGTTGATGAACTATTTGTGGGCACTATAATGTTAGCAGACTTTGCCGTTGATGTGTTTGAAAAGGTAATTATGGTACTGTTCATGGTCGCAGGACTCTCTGTGGATGCGTTAGTTGTGGAGATAGTGGATCTATCCGTTGTTGGGGCCAGTGAAGATCTGCTTACAGGGGTCATCGTAGTAGGTGATGTTGTCGTTGTAGTAATGGTGCTAGAGTTTGTGGATTTCGTTGCGCTACTAGCTAGTGCTGGTCCTGTATGATGAATCGGAAGGACTTGAGGTTTTTGCAACATATATATATATATATATATATATATATATATATATATATATATATATATATATATATATATATATATATATATATATATATATATATATATATATATATATATAAGAGGTACCACGTCGGTTTGTATGTGCCATATCCCAGAGAGACATAATTTCAATTGTAACAATCAGTTAAAATAAGTTGTATTTGCATAATGTTTATGACATATGGCTCTCAAAGTTTTGTGTTTATATATTTTACATGTTCATTCGCTGTTGATAAGAGACTTTGTAATACTAGTTTTGATTGAGTGATCTATAAAAAAGATCATTTTTTCTGTGATTTAGATCTCATTCAAAGTTACAATTAATCGTCTCATACGGAATTTCAGAATAGTACAACCTAATTAGAAACCTTCAATTTTTCAAACGTATGTATTTAGTACTTTCAAAGACAAAATTGGTTTTGTATCCTGTTTTTGTGTCATTTTTATAGGTGCAAGTTTGAAAGTATCCTGCTTTCGTATGAAAGATTGATTGAAACGTCAAATTAGGTAGAGGCAAACTAATCAAGCATGGATGAAATTTGGGTAACATATGATTTATTTACTCTAGATAATTACTTGCGAATTATTGTATGTATTTACGCATTTCTATCAAACCCGAATTCATTTTCGCTTGGGTTGAGGTAACTAAACGTAGAGGGAATATAAAAAAGTCAGGATTATGAAGCTCTTTCAATCGGTGAAATATTGCTACAGTTCATATAAACCTTTGTCCCAAACTGGGTTTTAAATTCGTTCAAAATTTGATACAATTGAAGTATACCTGTTGTACTAGTGGAACTCGTAGTTGCTAATGTGGTACTGACATCAGATGTGTTCTCTAACGCTTCTGTTGCGGTACTGCTTCTGGTCACATTGCTGCTTAGATACGTTGTGGGCTTTGTGGTTACCGTACTGGTACTAGTCGCTGCACTGTGTGTGGATGAGCTGGCTGTGGACATGGTGCCACCAGATATCGTCGGTGCATCTGATGATGTGCTTGTGATAATAATCGGTGTTGTAGATATTGTTGTATTAATGGTTCTAGAGCTTGGGGACATTGTTGTGCTGCTGGTTGTTGATGGCTCTGTGAGTTCAACGATCCGGATGAGGAATTAAGGGAAAAAAACATTGAGATGAATGAGTATTTGCAATGCACCAAGATATATTATGATTGTACGCCTCTAAACATTTAGTGTATATTTCTTAGATTGTATATGTCGGCGATGGGAAGTTATTCCTAACGAGTAATCAAACAGTTGCTCCAAACAGACCTCATTAGTTACTATGCTCAATATTGTATGCTGTGTCACGATTTGTTTCATGATATGGAATTCTGGAATATCTTAATATAAGGAATTGTTTTGATATTTTCATGCGTAAGAGTTTAGTACTTTGACATAGGAACAGTTCTATGCATAGCGTTTGTGAGTTACACGTTCAGGTACATTGCGCTAACCACCAATCTAAAGAATGGAATAGCTTTATTTCTATGTTTTACAAATGAGATGCAAGGAAATCCTACAATGATAAAAATTGGGTCATGTTATTTTTTCACACTAGATGATTGGGTCAAGATTATTTTCATATTTTCGAAATTAAACTACACCAGAAGGAAATGAATGCTCCATAAATAGAAAATATAAAAAGAATAGAAGGATGAAAAAGGTAATTCACTACCTGAAATTATGTTAAACTGTAGTATTCTTTAGTTAGAGCTCTTTTTCTCTATATCAAGGTAGTTATTGACGAGTTTTGTATGGGTTATTTCTGCACGAATTGAACATACGGAGGTATACGGTATATTTTGCGTTCAAATGTCCCTAAGACAAGAAATACATTTGATGATGTCTTACATTTTCCTGAACGTAATTAAGTGTCAGGCAATAAATATGATTTTAAGGATTCGAAGTCACGCTAGAGATTGATGATATGCAAATATACCTGTTGTACTGGTGGAACTCGTAGTTGCATCTGTGGTACTGACAGTAGATGTGCTCATTGCTGCTATTGTTGTTGATGAACTATTTGTGGGCACTATAATGTTAGCAGACTTTGCCGTTGATGTGTTTGAAAAGGTAATTATGGTACTGTTCATGGTCGCAGGACTCTCTGTGGATGCGTTAGTTGTGGAGATAGTGGATCTATCCGTTGTTGGGGCCAGTGAAGATCTGCTTACAGGGGTCATCGTAGTAGGTGATGTTGTCGTTGTAGTAATGGTGCTAGAGTTTGTGGATTTCGTTGCGCTACTAGCTAGTGCTGGTCCTGTATGATGAATCGGAAGGACTTGAGGTTTTTGCAACATATATATATATATATATATATATATATATATATATATATATATATATATATATATATATATATATATATATATATATATATATATATATATATATATATATATAAGAGGTACCACGTCGGTTTGTATGTGCCATATCCCAGAGAGACATAATTTCAATTGTAACAATCAGTTAAAATAAGTTGTATTTGCATAATGTTTATGACATATGGCTCTCAAAGTTTTGTGTTTATATATTTTACATGTTCATTCGCTGTTGATAAGAGACTTTGTAATACTAGTTTTGATTGAGTGATCTATAAAAAAGATCATTTTTTCTGTGATTTAGATCTCATTCAAAGTTACAATTAATCGTCTCATACGGAATTTCAGAATAGTACAACCTAATTAGAAACCTTCAATTTTTCAAACGTATGTATTTAGTACTTTCAAAGACAAAATTGGTTTTGTATCCTGTTTTTGTGTCATTTTTATAGGTGCAAGTTTGAAAGTATCCTGCTTTCGTATGAAAGATTGATTGAAACGTCAAATTAGGTAGAGGCAAACTAATCAAGCATGGATGAAATTTGGGTAACATATGATTTATTTACTCTAGATAATTACTTGCGAATTATTGTATGTATTTACGCATTTCTATCAAACCCGAATTCATTTTCGCTTGGGTTGAGGTAACTAAACGTAGAGGGAATATAAAAAAGTCAGGATTATGAAGCTCTTTCAATCGGTGAAATATTGCTACAGTTCATATAAACCTTTGTCCCAAACTGGGTTTTAAATTCGTTCAAAATTTGATACAATTGAAGTATACCTGTTGTACTAGTGGAACTCGTAGTTGCTAATGTGGTACTGACATCAGATGTGTTCTCTAACGCTTCTGTTGCGGTACTGCTTCTGGTCACATTGCTGCTTAGATACGTTGTGGGCTTTGTGGTTACCGTACTGGTACTAGTCGCTGCACTGTGTGTGGATGAGCTGGCTGTGGACATGGTGCCACCAGATATCGTCGGTGCATCTGATGATGTGCTTGTGATAATAATCGGTGTTGTAGATATTGTTGTATTAATGGTTCTAGAGCTTGGGGACATTGTTGTGCTGCTGGTTGTTGATGGCTCTGTGAGTTCAACGATCCGGATGAGGAATTAAGGGAAAAAAACATTGAGATGAATGAGTATTTGCAATGCACCAAGATATATTATGATTGTACGCCTCTAAACATTTAGTGTATATTTCTTAGATTGTATATGTCGGCGATGGGAAGTTATTCCTAACGAGTAATCAAACAGTTGCTCCAAACAGACCTCATTAGTTACTATGCTCAATATTGTATGCTGTGTCACGATTTGTTTCATGATATGGAATTCTGGAATATCTTAATATAAGGAATTGTTTTGATATTTTCATGCGTAAGAGTTTAGTACTTTGACATAGGAACAGTTCTATGCATAGCGTTTGTGAGTTACACGTTCAGGTACATTGCGCTAACCACCAATCTAAAGAATGGAATAGCTTTATTTCTATGTTTTACAAATGAGATGCAAGGAAATCCTACAATGATAAAAATTGGGTCATGTTATTTTTTCACACTAGATGATTGGGTCAAGATTATTTTCATATTTTCGAAATTAAACTACACCAGAAGGAAATGAATGCTCCATAAATAGAAAATATGAAAAGAATAGAAGGATGAAAAAGGTAATTCACTACCTGAAATTATGTTAAACTGTAGTATTCTTTAGTTAGAGCTCTTTTTCTCTATATCAAGGTAGTTATTGACGAGTTTTGTATGGGTTATTTCTGCACGAATTGAACATACGGAGGTATACGGTATATTTTGCGTTCAAATGTCCCTAAGACAAGAAATACATTTGATGATGTCTTACATTATCCTGAACGTAATTAAGTGTCAGGCAATAAATATGATTTTAAGGATTCGAAGTCACGCCAGAGATTGATGATATGCAAATATACCTGTTGTACTGGTGGAACTCGAAGTTGCATCTGTGGTACTGACAGTAGATGTGCTCATTGCTGCTATTGTTGTTGATGAACTATTTGTGGGCACTATAATGTTAGCAGACGTTGCCGTTGATGTGTTTGAAAAGGTAATTATGGTACTGGTCCTGGTCGCAGGACTCTCTGTGGATGCGTTAGTTGTGGAGATAGTGGATCTATCCGTTGTTGGGGCCAGTGAAGATCTGCTTACAGGGGTCATCGTAGTAGGTGATGTTGTCGTTGTAGTAATGGTGCTAGAGTTTGTGGATTTCGTTGCGCTACTAGCTAGTGCTGGTCCTGTATGATGAATCGGAAGGACTTGAGGTTTTTGCAACATATATATATATATATATATATATATATATATATATATATATATATATATATATATATATATATATATAAGAGGTACCACGTCGGTTTGTATGTGCCATATCCCAGAGAGACATAATTTCAATTGTAACAATCAGTTAAAATAAGTTGTATTTGCATAATGTTTATGACATATGGCTCTCAAAGTTTTGTGTTTATATATTTTACATGTTCATTCGCTGTTGATAAGAGACTTTGCAATACTAGTATTGATTGAGTGATCTATAAAAAATATCATTTTTTTCTGTGATTTAGATCTCATTCAAAGTTACAATTAATCGTCTCATAGGGAATTTCAGAATAGCACAACCTAATTAGAAATCTTCACTTTTTCAAACGTATGTATTTAGTACTTTCAAAGACAAAATTGGTTTTGTATCCTGTTTTTGTGTCATTTTTATAGGTGCAAGTTTGAAAGTATCCTGCTTTCGTATGAAAGATTGATTGAAACGTCAAATTAGGTAGAGGCAAACTAATCAAGCATGGATGAAATTTGGGAAACATATGATTTATTTACTCTAGATAATTACTTGCGAATTATTGTATGTATTTACGCATTTCTATCAAACCCGAATTCATTTTCGCTTGGGTTGAGGTAACTAAACTTAGAGGGAATATAAAAAAGTCAGGATTATGAAGCTCTTTCAATCGGTGAAATATTGCTACAGTTCATATATACCTTTGTCCCAAACTGGGTTTTAAATTCGTTCGAAATTTGATACAATTGAAGTATACCTGTTGCACTAGTGGAACTCGTAGTTGCTAATGTGGTACTGACATCAGATGTGTTCTCTAACGCTTCTGTTGCGGTACTGCTTCTGGTCACATTGCTGCTAAGATACGTTGTGGGCTTTGTGGTTACCGTACTGGTACTAGTCGCTGCACTGTGTGTGGATGAGCTGGCTGTGGACATGGTGCCACCAGATATTGTCGGTGCATCTGATGATGTGCTTGTGATAATAATCGGTGTTGTAGATATTGTTGTATTAATGGTTCTAGAGCTTGGGGACATTGTTGTGCTGCTGGTTGTTGATGGCTCTGTGAGTTCAACGATCCGGATGAGGAATTAAGGGAAAAAAACATTGAGATGAATGAGTATTTGCAATGCACCAAGATATATTATGATTGTACGCCTCTAAACATTTAGTGTATATTTCTTAGATTGTATATGTCGGCGATGGGAAGTTATTCCTAACGAGTAATCAAACAGTTGCTCCAAACAGACCTCATTAGTTATTATGCTCAATATTGTATGCTGTGTCACGATTTGTTTCATGATATGGAATTCTGGAATATCTTAATATAAGGAATTGTTTTGATATTTTCATGCGTAAGAGTTTAGTACTTTGACATAGGAACAGTTCTATGCATAGCGTTTGTGAGTTACACGTTCAGGTACATTGCGCTAACCACCAATCTAAAGAATGGAATAGCTTTATTTCTATGTTTTACAAATGAGATGCAAGGAAATCCTACAATGATAAAAATTGGGTCATGTTATTTTTTCACACTAGATGATTGGGTCAAGATTATTTTCATATTTTCGAAATTAAACTACACCAGAAGGAAATGAATGCTCCATAAATAGAAAATATAAAAAGAATAGAAGGATGAAAAAGGTAATTCACTACCTGAAATTATGTTAAACTGTAGTATTCTTTAGTTAGAGCTCTTTTTCTCTATATCAAGGTAGTTATTGACGAGTTTTGTATGGGTTATTTCTGCACGAATTGAACATACGGAGGTATACGGTATATTTTGCGTTCAAATGTCCCTAAGACAAGAAATACATTTGATGATGTCTTACATTTTCCTGAACGTAATTAAGTGTCAGGCAATAAATATGATTTTAAGGATTCGAAGTCACGCTAGAGATTGATGATATGCAAATATACCTGTTGTACTGGTGGAACTCGTAGTTGCATCTGTGGTACTGACAGTAGATGTGCTCATTGCTGCTATTGTTGTTGATGAACTATTTGTGGGCACTATAATGTTAGCAGACGTTGCCGTTGATGTGTTTGAAAAGGTAATTATGGTACTGTTCCTGGTCGCAGGACTCTCTGTGGATGCGTTAGTTGTGGAGATAGTGGATCTATCCGTTGTTGGGGCCAGTGAAGATCTGCTTACAGGGGTCATCGTAGTAGGTGATGTTGTCGTTGTAGTAATGGTGCTAGAGTTTGTGGATTTCGTTGCGCTACTAGCTAGTGCTGGTCCTGTATGATGAATCGGAAGGACTTGAGGTTTTTGCAACATATATATATATATATATATATATATATAAGAGGTACCACGTCGGTTTGTATGTGCCATATCCCAGAGAGACATAATTTCAATTGTAACAATCAGTTAAAATAAGTTGTATTTGCATAATGTTTATGACATATGGCTCTCAAAGTTTTGTGTTTATATATTTTACATGTTCATTCGCTGTTGATAAGAGACTTTGTAATACTAGTTTTGATTGAGTGATCTATAAAAAAGATCATTTTTTCTGTGATTTAGATCTCATTCAAAGTTACAATTAATCGTCTCATACGGAATTTCAGAATAGTACAACCTAATTAGAAACCTTCAATTTTTCAAACGTATGTATTTAGTACTTTCAAAGACAAAATTGGTTTTGTATCCTGTTTTTGTGTCATTTTTATAGGTGCAAGTTTGAAAGTATCCTGCTTTCGTTTGAAAGATTGATTGAAACGTCAAATTAGGTAGAGGCAAACTAATCAAGCATGGATGAAATTTGGGTAACATATGATTTATTTACTCTAGATAATTACTTGCGAATTATTGTATGTATTTACGCATTTCTATCAAACCCGAATTCATTTTCGCTTGGGTTGAGGTAACTAAACGTAGAGGGAATATAAAAAAGTCAGGATTATGAAGCTCTTTCAATCGGTGAAATATTGCTACAGTTCATATATACCTTTGTCCCAAACTGGGTTTTAAATTCGTTCAAAATTTGATACAATTGAAGTATACCTGTTGTACTAGTGGAACTCGTAGTTGCTAATGTGGTACTGACATCAGATGTGTTCTCTAACGCTTCTGTTGCGGTACTGCTTCTGGTCACATTGCTGCTTAGATACGTTGTGGGCTTTGTGGTTACCGTACTGGTACTAGTCGCTGCACTGTGTGTGGATGAGCTGGCTGTGGACATGGTGCCACCAGATATCGTCGGTGCATCTGATGATGTGCTTGTGATAATAATCGGTGTTGTAGATATTGTTGTATTAATGGTTCTAGAGCTTGGGGACATTGTTGTGCTGCTGGTTGTTGATGGCTCTGTGAGTTCAACGATCCGGATGAGGAATTAAGGGAAAAAAACATTGAGATGAATGAGTATTTGCAATGCACCAAGATATATTATGATTGTACGCCTCTAAACATTTAGTGTATATTTCTTAGATTGTATATGTCGGCGATGGGAAGTTATTCCTAACGAGTAATCAAACAGTTGCTCCAAACAGACCTCATTAGTTACTATGCTCAATATTGTATGCTGTGTCACGATTTGTTTCATAATATGGAATTCTGGAATATCTTAATATAAGGATTTGTTTTGATATTTTCATGCGTAAGAGTTTAGTACTTTGACATAGGAACAGTTCTATGCATAGCGTTTGTGAGTTACACGTTCAGGTACATTGCGCTAACCACCAATCTAAAGAATGGAATAGCTTTATTTCTATGTTTTACAAATGAGATGCAAGGAAATCCTACAATGATAAAAATTGGGTCATGTTATTTTTTCACACTAGATGATTGGGTCAAGATTATTTTCATATTTTCGAAATTAAACTACACCAGAAGGAAATGAATGCTCCATAAATAGAAAATATGAAAAGAATAGAAGGATGAAAAAGGTAATTCACTACCTGAAATTATGTTAAACTGTAGTATTCTTTAGTTAGAGCTCTTTTTCTCTATATCAAGGTAGTTATTGACGAGTTTTGTATGGGTTATTTCTGCACGAATTGAACATACGGAGGTATACGGTATATTTTGCGTTCAAATGTCCCTAAGACAAGAAATACATTTGATGATGTCTTACATTATCCTGAACGTAATTAAGTGTCAGGCAATAAATATGATTTTAAGGATTCGAAGTCACGCTAGAGATTGATGATATGCAAATATACCTGTTGTACTGGTGGAACTCGAAGTTGCATCTGTGGTACTGACAGTAGATGTGCTCATTGCTGCTATTGTTGTTGATGAACTATTTGTGGGCACTATAATGTTAGCAGACGTTGCCGTTGATGTGTTTGAAAAGGTAATTATGGTACTGGTCCTGGTCGCAGGACTCTCTGTGGATGCGTTAGTTGTGGAGATAGTGGATCTATCCGTTGTTGGGGCCAGTGAAGATCTGCTTACAGGGGTCATCGTAGTAGGTGATGTTGTCGTTGTAGTAATGGTGCTAGAGTTTGTGGATTTCGTTGCGCTACTAGCTAGTGCTGGTCCTGTATGATGAATCGGAAGGACTTGAGGTTTTTGCAACATATATATATATATATATATATATATATATATATATATATATATATATATATATATAAGAGGTACCACGTCGGTTTGTATGTGCCATATCCCAGAGAGACATAATTTCAATTGTAACAATCAGTTAAAATAAGTTGTATTTGCATAATGTTTATGACATATGGCTCTCAAAGTTTTGTGTTTATATATTTTACATGTTCATTCGCTGTTGATAAGAGACTTTGCAATACTAGTATTGATTGAGTGATCTATAAAAAATATAATTTTTTTCTGTGATTTAGATCTCATTCAAAGTTACAATTAATCGTCTCATACGGAATTTCAGAATAGTACAACCTAATTAGAAATCTTCACTTTTTCAAACGTATGTATTTAGTACTTTCAAAGACAAAATTGGTTTTGTATCCTGTTTTTGTGTCATTTTTATAGGTGCAAGTTTGAAAGTATCCTGCTTTCGTATGAAAGATTGATTGAAACGTCAAATTAGGTAGAGGCAAACTAATCAAGCATGGATGAAATTTGGGAAACATATGATTTATTTACTCTAGATAATTACTTGCGAATTATTGTATGTATTTACGCATTTCTATCAAACCCGAATTCATTTTCGCTTGGGTTGAGGTAACTAAACTTAGAGGGAATATAAAAAAGTCAGGATTATGAAGCTCTTTCAATCGGTGAAATATTGCTACAGTTCATATATACCTTTGTCCCAAACTGGGTTTTAAATTCGTTCGAAATTTGATACAATTGAAGTATACCTGTTGTACTAGTGGAACTCGTAGTTGCTAATGTGGTACTGACATCAGATGTGTTCTCTAACGCTTCTGTTGCGGTACTGCTTCTGGTCACATTGCTGCTAAGATACGTTGTGGGCTTTGTGGTTACCGTACTGGTACTAGTCGCTGCAGTGTGTGTGGATGAGCTAGCTGTGGACATGGTGCCACCAGATATTGTCGGTGCATCTGATGATGTGCTTGTGATAATAATCGGTGTTGTAGATATTGTTGTATTAATGGTTCTAGAGCTTGGGGACATTGTTGTGCTGCTGGTTGTTGATGGCTCTGTGAGTTCAACGATCCGGATGAGGAATTAAGGGAAAAAAACATTGAGATGAATGAGTATTTGCAATGCACCAAGATATATTATGATTGTACGCCTCTAAACATTTAGTGTATATTTCTTAGATTGTATATGTCGGCGATGGGAAGTTATTCCTAACGAGTAATCAAACAGTTGCTCCAAACAGACCTCATTAGTTACTATGCTCAATATTGTATGCTGTGTCACGATTTGTTTCATGATATGGAATTCTGGAATATCTTAATATAAGGAATTGTTTTGATATTTTCATGCGTAAGAGTTTAGTACTTTGACATAGGAACAGTTCTATGCATAGCGTTTGTGAGTTACACGTTCAGGTACATTGCGCTAACCACCAATCTAAAGAATGGAATAGCTTTATTTCTATGTTTTGCAAATGAGATGCAAGGAAATCCTACAATGATAAAAATTGGGTCATGTTATTTTTTCACACTAGATGATTGGGTCAAGATTATTTTCATATTTTCGAAATGAAACTACACCAGAAGGAAATGAATGCTCCATAAATAGAAAATATGAAAAGAAAGAAGGATGAAAAAGGTAATTCACTACCTGAAATTATGTTAAACTGTAGTATTCTTTAGTTAGAGCTCTTTTTCTCTATATCAAGGTAGTTATTGACGAGTTTTGTATGGGTTATTTCTGCACGAATTGAACATACGGAGGTATACGGTATATTTTGCGTTCAAATGTCCCTAAGACAAGAAATACATTTAATGATGTCTTACATTATCCTGAACGTAATTAAGTGTCAGGCAATAAATATGATTTTAAGGATTCGAAGTCACGCTAGAGATTGATGATATGAAAATATACCTGTTGTACTGGTGGAACTCGAAGTTGCATCTGTGGTACTGGCAGTAGATGTGCTCATTGCTGCTATTGTTGTTGATGAACTATTTGTGGGCACTATAATGTTAGCAGACGTTGCCGTTGATGTGTTTGAAAAGGTAATTATGGTACTGTTCCTGGTCGCAGGACTCTCTGTGGATGCGTTAGTTGTGGAGATAGTGGATCTATCCGTTGTTGGGGCCAGTGAAGATCTGCTTACAGGGGTCATCGTAGTAGGTGATGTTGTCGTTGTAGTAATGGTGCTAGAGTTTGTGGATTTCGTTGCGCTACCAGCTAGTGCTGGTCCTGTATGATGAATCGGAAGGACTTGAGGTTTTTGCAACATATATATATATATATATATATATATATATATATATATATATATATATATATATATAGATATATATATATATATATATATATATATATATATATATATATATATATATATAAGAGGTACCACGTCGGTTTGTATGTGCCATATCCCAGAGAGACATAATTTCAATTGTAACAATCAGTTAAAATAAGTTGTATTTGCATAATGTTTATGACATATGGCTCTCAAAGTTTTGTGTTTATATATTTTACATGTTCATTCGCTGTTAATAAGAGACTTTGCAATACTAGTATTGATTGAGTGATCTATAAAAAATATCATTTTTTTCTGTGATTTAGATCCCATTCAAAGTTACAATTAATCGTCTCATACGGAATTTCAGAATAGTACAACCTAATTAGAAACCTTCAATTTTTCAAACGTATGTATTTAGTACTTTCAAAGACAAAATTGGTTTTGTATCCTGTTTTTGTGTCATTTTTATAGGTGCAAGTTTGAAAGTATCCTGCTTTCGTATGAAAGATTGATTGAAACGTCAAATTAGGTAGAGGCAAACTAATCAAGCATGGATGAAATTTGGGAAACATATGATTTATTTACTCTAGATAATTACTTGCGAATTATTGTATGTATTTACGCATTTCTATCAAACGCGAATTCATTTTCGCTTGGGTTGAGGTAACTAAACGTAGAGGGAATATAAAAAGTCAGGATTATGAAGCTCTTTCAATCGGTGAAATATTGCTACAGTTCATATATACCTTTGTCCCAAACTGGGTTTTCAATTCGTTCGAAATTTGATACAATTGAAGTATACCTGTTGTACTAGTGGAACTCGTAGTTGCTAATGTGGTACTGACATCAGATGTGTTCTCTAACGCTTCTGTTGCGGTACTGCTTCTGGTCACATTGCTGCTAAGATACGTTGTGGGCTTTGTGGTTACCGTACCGGTACTAGTCGCTGCACTGTGTGTGGATGAGCTAGCTGTGGACATGGTGCCACCAGATATTGTCGGTGCATCTGATGATGTGCTTGTGATAATAATCGGTGTTGTAGATATTGTTGTATTAATGGTTCTAGAGCTTGGGGACATTGTTGTGCTGCTGGTTGTTGATGGCTCTGTGAGTTCAACGATCCGGATGAGGAATTAAGGGAAAAAAACATTGAGATGAATGAGTATTTGCAATGCACCAAGATATATTATGATTGTACGCCTCTAAACATTTAGTGTATATTTCTTAGATTGTATATGTCGGCGATGGGAAGTTATTCCTAACGAGTAATCAAACAGTTGCTCCAAACAGACCTCATTAGTTACTATGCTCAATATTGTATGCTGTGTCACGATTTGTTTCATGATATGGAATTCTGGAATATCTTAATATAAGGAATTGTTTTGATATTTTCATGCGTAAGAGTTTAGTACTTTGACATAGGAACAGTTCTATGCATAGCGTTTGTGAGTTACACGTTCAGGTACATTGCGCTAACCACCAATCTAAAGAATGGAATAGCTTTATTTCTATGTTTTACAAATGAGATGCAAGGAAATCCTACAATGATAAAAATTGGGTCATGTTATTTTTTCACACTAGATGATTGGGTCAAGATTATTTTCATATTTTCGAAATGAAACTACACCAGAAGGAAATGAATGCTCCATAAATAGAAAATATGAAAAGAATAGAAGGATGAAAAAGGTAATTCACTACCTGAAATTATGTTAAACTGTAGTATTCTTTAGTTAGAGCTCTTTTTCTCTATATCAAGGTAGTTATTGACGAGTTTTGTATGGGTTATTTCTGCACGAATTGAACATACGGAGGTATACGGTATATTTTGCGTTCAAATGTCCCTAAGACAAGAAATACATTTAATGATGTCTTACATTATCCTGAACGTAATTAAGTGTCAGGCAATAAATATGATTTTAAGGATTCGAAGTCACGCTAGAGATTGATGATATGCAAATATACCTGTTGTACTGGTGGAACTCGAAGTTGCATCTGTGGTACTGGCAGTAGATGTGCTCATTGCTGCTATTGTTGTTGATGAACTATTTGTGGGCACTATAATGTTAGCAGACGTTGCCGTTGATGTGTTTGAAAAGGTAATTATGGTACTGGTCCTGGTCGCAGGACTCTCTGTGGATGCGTTAGTTGTGGAGATAGTGGATCTATCCGTTGTTGGGGCCAGTGAAGATCTGCTTACAGGGGTCATCGTAGTAGGTGATGTTGTCGTTGTAGTAATGGTGCTAGAGTTTGTGGATTTCGTTGCGCTACTAGCTAGTGCTGGTCCTGTATGATGAATCGGAAGGACTTGAGGTTTTTGCAACATATATATATATATATATATATATATATAAGAGGTAACACGTCGGTTTGTATGTGCCATATCCCAGAGAGACATAATTTCAATTTTAACAATCAGTTAAAATAAGTTGTATTTGCATAATGTTTATGACATATGGCTCTCAAAGTTTTGTGTTTATATATTTTACATGTTCATTCGCTGTTGATAAGAGACTTTGCAATACTAGTTTTGATTGAGTGATCTATAAAAAATATTATTTTTTCTGTGATTTAGATCTCATTCAAAGTTACAATTAATCGTCTCATACGGAATTTCAGAATAGTACAACCTAATTAGAAACCTTCAATTTTTCAAACGTATGTATTTAGTACTTTCAAAGACAAAATTGGTTTTGTATCCTGTTTTTGTGTCATTTTTATAGGTGCAAGTTTGAAAGTATCCTGCTTTCGTATGAAAGATTGATTGAAACGTCAAATTAGGTAGAGGCAAACTAATCAAGCATGGATGAAATTTGGGTAACATATGATTTATTTACTCTAGATAATTACTTGCGAATTATTGTATGTATTTACGCATTTCTATCAAACCCGAATTCATTTTCGCTTGGGTTGAGGTAACTAAACGTAGAGGGAATATAAAAAAGTCAGGATTATGAAGCTCTTTCAATCGGTGAAATATTGCTACAGTTCATATATACCTTTGTCCCAAACTGGGTTTTAAATTTGTTCAAAATTTGATACAATTGAAGTATACCTGTTGTACTAGTGGAACTCGTAGTTGCTAATGTGGTACTGACATCAGATGTGTTCTCTAACGCTTCTGTCGCGGTACTGCTTCTGGTCACATTGCTGCTAAGATACGTTGTGGGCTTTGTGGTTACCGTACTGGTACTAGTCGCTGCACTGTGTGTGGATGAGCTGGCTGTGGACATGGTGCCACCAGATATTGTCGGTGCATCTGATGATGTGCTTGTGATAATAATCGGTGTTGTAGATATTGTTGTATTAATGGTTCTAGAGCTTGGGGACATTGTTGTGCTGCTGGTTGTTGATGGCTCTGTGAGTTCAACGATCCGGATGAGGAATTAAGGGAAAAAAACATTGAGATGAATGAGTATTTGCAATGCACCAAGATATATTATGATTGTACGCCTCTAAACATTTAGTGTATATTTCTTAGATTGTATATGTCGGCGATGGGAAGTTATTCCTAACGAGTAATCAAACAGTTGCTCCAAACAGACCTCATTAGTTACTATGCTCAATATTGTATGCTGTGTCACGATTTGTTTCATGATATGGAATTCTGGAATATCTTAATATAAGGAATTGTTTTGATATTTTCATGCGTAAGAGTTTAGTACTTTGACATAGGAACAGTTCTATGCATAGCGTTTGTGAGTTACACGTTCAGGTACATTGCGCTAACCACCAATCTAAAGAATGCAATAGCTTTATTTCTATGTTTTACAAATGAGATGCAAGGAAATCCTACAATGATAAAAATTGGGTCATGTTATTTTTTCACACTAGATGATTGGGTCAAAATTATTTTCATATTTTCGAAATTAAACTACACCAGAAGGAAATGAATGCTCCATAAATAGAAAATATGAAAAGAATAGAAGGATGAAAAAGGTAATTCACTACCTGAAATTATGTTAAACTGTAGTATTCTGCAGTTAGAGCTCTTTTTCTCTATATCAAGGTAGTTATTGACGAGTTTTGTATGGGTTATTTCTGCACGAATTGAACATACGGAGGTATACGGTATATTTTGCGTTCAAATGTCCCTAAGACAAGAAATACATTTGATGATGTCTTACATTATCCTGAACGTAATTAAGTGTCAGGCAATAAATATGATTTTAAGGATTCGAAGTCACGCTAGAGATTGATGATATGCAAATATACCTGTTGTACTGGTGGAACTCGAAGTTGCATCTGTGGTACTGACAGTAGATGTGCTCATTGCTGCTATTGTTGTTGATGAACTATTTGTGGGCACTATAATGTTAGCAGACGTTGCCGTTGATGTGTTTGAAAAGGTAATTATGGTACTGTTCCTGGTCGCAGGACTCTCTGTGGATGCGTTAGTTGTGGAGATAGTGGATCTATCCGTTGTTGGGGCCAGTGAAGATCTGCTTACAGGGGTCATCGTAGTAGGTGATGTTGTCGTTGTAGTAATGGTGCTAGAGTTTGTGGATTTCGTTGCGCCACTAGCTAGTGCTGGTCCTGTATGATGAATCGGAAGGACTTGAGGTTTTTGCAACATATATATATATATATATATATATATATATATATATATATATATATATATATATATATATATATATATATATATAAGAGGTACCACGTCGGTTTGTATGTGCCATATCCCAGAGAGACATAATTTCAATTGTAACAATCAGTTAAAATAAGTTGTATTTGCATAATGTTTATGACATATGGCTCTCAAAGTTTTGTGTTTATATATTTTACATGTTCATTCGCTGTTGATAAGAGACTTTGCAATACTAGTATTGATTGAGTGATCTATAAAAAATATCATTTTTTTCTGTGATTTAGATCTCATTCAAAGTTACAATTAATCGTCTCATACGGAATTTCAGAATAGTACAACCTAATTAGAAATCTTCAATTTTTCAAACGTATGTATTTAGTACTTTCAAAGACAAAATTGGTTTTGTATCCTGTTTTTGTGTCATTTTTATAGGTGCAAGTTTGAAAGTATCCTGCTTTCGTATGAAAGATTGATTGAAACGTCAAATTAGGTAGAGGCAAACTAATCAAGCATGGATGAAATTTGGGAAACATATGATTTATTTACTCTAGATAATTACTTGCGAATTATTGTATGTATTTACGCATTTCTATCAAACCCGAATTCATTTTCGCTTGGGTTGAGGTAACTAAACGTAGAGGGAATATAAAAAAGTCAGGATTATGAAGCTCTTTCAATCGGTGAAATATTGCTACAGTTCATATATACCTTTGTCCCAAACTGGGTTTTAAATTCGTTCGAAATTTGATACAATTGAAGTATACCTGTTGTACTAGTGGAACTCGTAGTTGCTAATGTGGTACTGACATCAGATGTGTTCTCTAACGCTTCTGTTGCGGTACTGCTTCTGGTCACATTGCTGCTAAGATACGTTGTGGGCTTTGTGGTTACCGTACTGGTACTAGTCGCTGCACTGTGTGTGGATGAGCTAGCTGTGGACATGGTGCCACCAGATATTGTCGGTGCATCTGATGATGTGCTTGTGATAATAATCGGTGTTGTAGATATTGTTGTATTAATGGTTCTAGAGCTTGGGGACATTGTTGTGCTGCTGGTTGTTGATGGCTCTGTGAGTTCAACGATCCGGATGAGGAATTAAGGGAAAAAAACATTGAGATGAATGAGTATTTGCAATGCACCAAGATATATTATGATTGTACGCCTCTAAACATTTAGTGTATATTTCTTAGATTGTATATGTCGGCGATGGGAAGTTATTCCTAACGAGTAATCAAACAGTTGCTCCAAACAGACCTCATTAGCTACTATGCTCAATATTGTATGCTGTGTCACGATTTGTTTCATGATATGGAATTCTGGAATATCTTAATATAAGGAATTGTTTTGATATTTTCATGCGTAAGAGTTTAGTACTTTGACATAGGAACAGTTCTATGCATAGCGTTTGTGAGTTACACGTTCAGGTACATTGCGCTAACCACCAATCTAAAGAATGGAATAGCTTTATTTCTATGTTTTACAAATGAGATGCAAGGAAATCCTACAATGATAAAAATTGGGTCATGTTATTTTTTCACACTAGATGATTGGGTCAAGATTATTTTCATATTTTCGAAATGAAACTACACCAGAAGGAAATGAATGCTCCATAAATAGAAAATATGAAAAGAATAGAAGGATGAAAAAGGTAATTCACTACCTGAAATTATGTTAAACTGTAGTATTCTTTAGTTAGAGCTCTTTTTCTCTATATCAAGGTAGTTATTGACGAGTTTTGTATGGGTTATTTCTGCACGAATTGAACATACGGAGGTATACGGTATATTTTGCGTTCAAATGTCCCTAAGACAAGAAATACATTTAATGATGTCTTACATAATCCTGAACGTAATTAAGTGTCAGGCAATAAATATGATTTTAAGGATTCGAAGTCACGCTAGAGATTGATGATATGAAAATATACCTGTTGTACTGGTGGAACTCGAAGTTGCATCTGTGGTACTGGCAGTAGATGTGCTCATTGCTGCTATTGTTGTTGATGAACTATTTGTGGGCACTATAATGTTAGCAGACGTTGCCGTTGATGTGTTTGAAAAGGTAATTATCGTACTGTTCCTGGTCGCAGGACTCTCTGTGGATGCGTTAGTTGTGGAGATAGTGGATCTATCCGTTGTTGGGGCCAGTGAAGATCTGCTTACAGGGGTCATCGTAGTAGGTGATGTTGTCGTTGTAGTAATGGTGCTAGAGTTTGTGGATTTCGTTGCGCTACTAGCTAGTGCTGGTCCTGTATGATGAATCGGAAGGACTTGAGGTTTTTGCAACATATATATATATATATATATATATATATATATATATATATATATATATATATATAGATATATATATATATATATATATATATAAGAGGTACCACGTCGGTTTGTATGTGCCATATCCCAGAGAGACATAATTTTAATTGTAACAATCAGTTAAAATAAGTTGTATTTGCATAATGTTTATGACATATGGCTCTCAAAGTTTTGTGTTTATATATTTTACATGTTCATTCGCTGTTGATAAGAGACTTTGCAATACTAGTATTGATTGAGTGATCTATAAACAATATAATTTTTTTCTGTGATTTAGATCTCATTCAAAGTTACAATTAATCGTCTCATACGGAATTTCAGAATAGTACAACCAAATTAGAAACCTTCAATTTTTCAAACGTATGTATTTAGTACTTTCAAAGACAAAATTGGTTTTGTATCCTGTTTTTGTGTCATTTTTATAGGTGCAAGTTTGAAAGTATCCTGCTTTCGTATGAAAGATTGATTGAAACGTCAAATTAGGTAGAGGCAAACTAATCAAGCATGGATGAAATTTGGGAAACATATGATTTATTTACTCTAGATAATTACTTGCGAATTATTGTATGTATTTACGCATTTCTATCAAACCCGAATTCATTTTCGCTTGGGTTGAGGTAACTAAACGTAGAGGGAATATAAAAAAGTCAGGATTATGAAGCTCTTTCAATCGGTGAAATATTGCTACAGTTCATATATACCTTTGTCCCAAACTGGGTTTTAAATTCGTTCGAAATTTGATACAATTGAAGTATACCTGTTGTACTAGTGGAACTCGTAGTTGCTAATGTGATACTGACATCAGATGTGTTCTCTAACGCTTCTGTTGCGGTACTGCTTCTGGTCACATTGCTGCTAAGATACGTTGTGGGCTTTGTGGTTACCGTACTGGTACTAGTCGCTGCACTGTGTGTGGATGAGCTAGCTGTGGACATGGTGCCACCAGATATTGTCGGTGCATCTGATGATGTGCTTGTGATAATAATCGGTGTTGTAGATATTGTTGTATTAATGGTTCTAGAGCTTGGGGACATTGTTGTGCTGCTGGTTGTTGATGGCTCTGTGAGTTCAACGATCCGGATGAGGAATTAAGGGAAAAAAAACATTGAGATGAATGAGTATTTGCAATGCACCAAGATATATTATGATTGTACGCCTCTAAACATTTAGTGTATATTTCTTAGATTGTATATGTCGGCGATGGGAAGTTATTCCTAACGAGTAATCAAACAGTTGCTCCAAACAGACCTCATTAGTTACTATGCTCAATATTGTATGCTGTGTCACGATTTGTTTCATGATATGGAATTCTGGAATATCTTAATATAAGGAATTGTTTTGATATTTTCATGCGTAAGAGTTTAGTACTTTGACATAGGAACAGTTCTATGCATAGCGTTTGTGAGTTACACGTTCAGGTACATTGCGCTAACCACCAATCTAAAGAATGGAATAGCTTTATTTCTATGTTTTACAAATGAGATGCAAGGAAATCCTACAATGATAAAAATTGGGTCATGTTATTTTTTCACACTAGATGATTGGGTCAAGATTATTTTCATATTTTTAAAATTAAACTACACCAGAAGGAAATGAATGCTCCATAAATAGAAAATATGAAAAGAATAGAAGGATGAAAAAGGTAATTCACTACCTGAAATTATGTTAAACTGTAGTATTCTTTAGTTAGAGCTCTTTTTCTCTATATCAAGGTAGTTATTGACGAGTTTTGTATGGGTTATTTCTGCACGAATTGAACATACGGAGGTATACGGTATATTTTGCGTTCAAATGTCCCTAAGACAAGAAATACATTTGATGATGTCTTACATTATCCTGAACGTAATTAAGTGTCAGGCAATAAATATGATTTTAAGGATTCGAAGTCACGCTAGAGATTGATGATATGCAAATATACCTGTTGTACTGGTGGAACTCGTAGTTGCATCTGTGGTACTGACAGTAGATGTGCTCATTGCTGCTATTGTTGTTGATGAACTATTTGTGGGCACTATAATGTTAGCAGACGTTGCCGTTGATGTGTTTGAAAAGGTAATTATGGTACTGTTCCTGGTCGCAGGACTCTCTGTGGATGCGTTAGTTGTGGAGATAGTGGATCTATCCGTTGTTGGGGCCAGTGAAGATGTGCTTACAGGGGTCATCGTAGTAGGTGATGTTGTCGTTGTAGTAATGGTGCTAGAGTTTGTGGATTTCGTTGCGCTACTAGCTAGTGCTGGTCCTGTATGATGAATCGGAAGGACTTGAGGTTTTTGCAACATATATATATATATATATATATATATATATATATATATATATATATATATATATGTATATATATATATATATATATATATATATATATATATATATATATATATATATATATATATATATATATATATATATATATATATATAAGAGGTACCACGTCGGTTTGTATGTGCCATATCCCAGAGAGACATAATTTCAATTGTAACAATCAGTTAATATAAGTTGTATTTGCATAATGTTTATGACATATGGCTCTCAAAGTTTTGTGTTTATATATTTTACATGTTCATTCGCTGTTGATAAGAGACTTTGCAATTCTAGTATTAATTGAGTGATCTATAAAAAATATCATTTTTTTCTGTGATTTAGATCTCTCATTCAAAGTTACAATTAATCGTCTCATACGGAACTCCCGAATAGTACAAGCTAATTAGAAACCTTCAATTTTTCAAACGTATGTATTTAGTACTTTCAAAGACAAAATTGGTTTTGTATCCTGTTTTTGTGTCATTTTTATAGGTGCAAGTTTGAAACTATCCTGCTTTCGTATGAAAAATTGATTGAAACGTCAAATTAGGTAGAGGGAAACTAATCAAGCATGGATGAAATTTGGGTAACATATGATTTACTTACTCTAGATAATTACTTGCGAATTATTGTATGTATTTACGCATTTCTATCAAACCCGAATTCATTTTCGCTTGGGTTGGGATAACTAAACGTAGAGGGAATATAAAAAAGTCAGGATTATGAAGCTCTTTCAATCGGTGAAATATTGCTACAGTTCATATATACCTTTGTCCCAAACTGGGTTTTAAATTCGTTCGAAATTTGATACAATTGAAGTATACCTGTTGTACTAGTGGAACTCGTAGTTGCTAATGTGGTACTGACATCAGATGTGTTCTCTAACGCTTCTGTTGCGGTACTGCTTCTGGTCACATTGCTGCTAAGATACGTTGTGGGCTTTGTGGTTACCGTACTGGTACTAGTCGCTGCACTGTGTGTGGATGAGCTAGCTGTGGACATGGTGCCACCAGATATTGTCGGTACATCTGATGATGTGCTTGTGATAATAATCGGTGTTGTAGATATTGTTGTATTAATGGTTCTAGAGCTTTGGGACATTGTTGTGCTGCTGGTTGTTGATGGCTCTGTGAGTTCAACGATCCGAATGAGGAATTAAGGGAAAAAACATTGAGATGAATGAGTATTTACAATGCACCAAGATATATTATGATTGTACGCCTCTAAACATTTAGTGTATATTTCTTAGATTGTATATGTCGGCGATGGGAAGTTATTCCTAACGAGTAATCAAACAATTGCTCCAAACAGACCACATTAGTTACTATGCTCAATATTGTATGCTGTGTCACGATTTGTTTCATGATATGGAATTCTGGAATATCTTAATATAAGGAATTGTTTTGATATTTTCATGCGTAAGAGTTTAGTACTTTGACATAGGAACAGTTCTATGCATAGCGTTTGTGAGTTACACGTTCAGGTACATTGCGCTAACCACCAATCTAAAGAATGGAATAGCTTTATTTCTATGTTTTACAAATGAGATGCAAGGAAATCCTACAATGATAAAAATTGGGTCATGTTATTTTTTCACACTAGATGATTGGGTCAAGATTATTTTCATATTTTCGAAATTAAACTACACCAGAAGAAAATGAATGCTCCATAAATAGAAAATATGAAAAGAATAGAAGGATGAAAAAGGTAATTCACTACCTGAAATTATGTTAAACTGTAGTATTCTTTAGTTAGAGCTCTTTTTCTCTATATCAAGGTAGTTATTGGCGAGTTTTGTATGGGTTATTTCTGCACGAATTGAACATACGGAGGTATACGGTATATTTTGCGTTCAAATGTCCCTAAGACAAGAAATACATTTAATGATGTCTTACATTATCCTGAACGTAATTAAGTGTCAGGCAATAAATATGATTTTAAGGATTCGAAGTCACGCTAGAGATTGATGATATGCAAATATACCTGTTGTACTGGTGGAACTCGTAGTTGCATCTGTGGTACTGACAGTAGATGTGCTCATTGCTGCTATTGTTGTTGATGAACTATTTGTGGGCACTATAATGTTAGCAGACGTTGCCGTTGATGTGTTTGAAAAGGTAATTATGGTACTGGTCCTGGTCGCAGGACTCTCTGTGGATGCGTTAGTTGTGGAGATAGTGGATCTATCCGTTGTTGGGGCCAGTGAAGATCTGCTTACAGGGGTCATCGTAATAGGTGATGTTGTCGTTGTAGTAATGGTGCTAGAGTTTGTGGATTTCGTTGCGCTACTAGCTAGTGCTGGTCCTGTATGATGAATCGGAAGGACTTGAGGTTTTTGCAACATATATATATATATATATATATATATATATATATATATATATATATATATATATATATATATATATATATATATAAGAGGTACCACGTCGGTTTGTATGTGCCATATCCCAGAGAGACATAATTTCAATTGTAACAATCAGTTAATATAAGTTGTATTTGCATAATGTTTATGACATATGGCTCTCAAAGTTTTGTGTTTATATATTTTACATGTTCATTCGCTGTTGATAAGAGACTTTGCAATTCTAGTATTAATTGAGTGATCTCTAAAAAATATCATTTTTTTCTGTGATTTAGATCTCATTCAAAGTTACAATTAATCGTCTCATACGGAACTCCCGAATAGTACAAGCTAATTAGAAACCTTCAATTTTTCAAACGTATGTATTTAGTACTTTCAAAGACAAAATTGGTTTTGTATCCTGTTTTTGTGTCATTTTTATAGGTGCAAGTTTGAAACTATCCTGCTTTCGTATGAAAAATTGATTGAAACGTCAAATTAGGTAGAGGGAAACTAATCAAGCATGGATGAAATTTGGGTAACATATGATTTATTTACTCTTGATAATTACTTGCGAATTATTGTATGTATTTACGCATTTCTATCAAACCCGAATTCATTTTCGCTTGGGTTGGGATAACTAAACGTAGAGGGAATATAAAAAAGTCAGGATTATGAAGCTCTTTCAATCGGTGAAATATTGCTACAGTTCATATATACCTTTGTCCCAAACTGGGTTTTAAATTCGTTCGAAATTTGATACAATTGAAGTATACCTGTTGTACTAGTGGAACTCGTAGTTGCTAATGTGGTACTGACATCAGATGTGTTCTCTAACGCTTCTGTTGCGGTACTGCTTCTGGTCACATTGCTGCTAAGATACGTTGTGGGCTTTGTGGTTACCGTACTGGTACTAGTCGCTGCACTGTGTGTGGATGAGCTAGCTGTGGACATGGTGCCACCAGATATTGTCGGTGCATCTGATGATGTGCTTGTGATAATAATCGGTGTTGTAGATATTGTTGTATTAATGGTTCTAGAGCTTTGGGACATTGTTGTGCTGCTGGTTGTTGATGGCTCTGTGAGTTCAACGATCCGAATGAGGAATTAAGGGAAAAAACATTGAGATGAATGAGTATTTACAATGCACCAAGATATATTATGATTGTACGCCTCTAAACATTTAGTGTATATTTCTTAGATTGTATATGTCGGCGATGGGAAGTTATTCCTAACGAGTAATCAAACAATTGCTCCAAACAGACCACATTAGTTACTATGCTCAATATTGTATGCTGTGTCACGATTTGTTTCATGATATGGAATTCTGGAATATCTTAATATAAGGAATTGTTTTGATATTTTCATGCGTAAGAGTTTAGTACTTTGACATAGGAACAGTTCTATGCATAGCGTTTGTGAGTTACACGTTCAGGTACATTGCGCTAACCACCAATCTAAAGAATGGAATAGCTTTATTTCTATGTTTTACAAATGAGATGCAAGGAAATCCTACAATGATAAAAATTGGGTCATGTTATTTTTTCACACTAGATGATTGGGTCAAGATTATTTTCATATTTTCGAAATTAAACTACACCAGAAGAAAATGAATGCTCCATAAATAGAAAATATGAAAAGAATAGAAGGATGAAAAAGGTAATTCACTACCTGAAATTATGTTAAACTGTAGTATTCTTTAGTTAGAGCTCTTTTTCTCTATATCAAGGTAGTTATTGACGAGTTTTGTATGGGTTATTTCTGCACGAATTGAACATACGGAGGTATACGGTATATTTTGCGTTCAAATGTCCCTAAGACAAGAAATACATTTAATGATGTCTTACATTATCCTGAACGTAATTAAGTGTCAGGCAATAAATATGATTTTAAGGATTCGAAGTCACGCTAGAGATTGATGATATGCAAATATACCTGTTGTACTGGTGGAACTGGTAGTTGCATCTGTGGTACTGACATTAGATGTGCTCATTGCTGCTATTGTTGTTGATGAACTATTTGTGGGCACTATAATGTTAGCAGACGTTGCCGTTGATGTGTTTGAAAAGGTAATTATGGTACTGGTCCTGGTCGCAGGACTCTCTGTGGATGCGTTAGTTGTGGAGATAGTGGATCTATCCGTTGTTGGGGCCAGTGAAGATCTGCTTACAGGGGTCATCGTAATAGGTGATGTTGTCGTTGTAGTAATGGTGCTAGAGTTTGTGGATTTCGTTGCGCTACTAGCTAGTGCTGGTCCTGTATGATGAATCGGAAGGACTTGAGGTTTTTGCAACATATATATATATATATATATATATATATATATATATATATATATATATATATATATATATATATATATATATATATATATATATATAAGAGGTACCACGTCGGTTTGTATGTGCCATATCCCAGAGAGACATAATTTCAATTGTAACAATCAGTTAATATAAGTTGCATTTGCATAATGTTTATGACATATGGCTCTCAAAGTTTTGTGTTTATATATTTTACATGTTCATTCGCTGTTGATAAGAGACTTTGCAATACTAGTATTGATTGAGTGATCTATAAAAAATATCATTTTTTTCTGTGATTTAGATCTCATTCAAAGTTACAATTAATCGTCTCATACGGAACTCCCGAATAGTACAACCTAATTAGAAACGTTCAATTTTTCAAACGTATGTATTTAGTACTTTCAAAGACAAAATTGGTTCTGTATCCTGTTTTTGTGTCATTTTTATAGTTACAAGTTTGAAACTATCCTGCTTTCGTATGAAAAATTGATTGAAACGTCAAATTAGGTAGAGGGAAACTAATCAAGCATGGATGAAATTTGGGTAACATATGATTTATTTACTCTAGATAATTACTTGCGAATTATTGTATGTATTTAACCATTTCTATCAAACCCGAATTCATTTTCGCTTGGGTTGGGGTAACTAAACGTAGAGGGAATATAAAAAAGTCAGGATTATGAAGCTCTTTCAATCGGTGAAATATTGCTACAGTTCATATATACCTTTGTCCCAAACTGGGTTTTAAATTCGTTCGAAATTTGATACAATTGAAGTATACCTGTTGTACTAGTGGAACTCGTAGTTGCTAATGTGGTACTAACATCAGATGTGTTCTCTAACGCTTCTGTTGCGGTACTGCTTCTGGTCACATTGCTGCTAAGATACGTTGTGGGCTTTGTGGTTACCGTACTGGTACTAGTCGCTGCACTGTGTGTGGATGAGCCAGCTGTGGACATGGTGCCACCAGATATTGTCGGTGCATCTGATGATGTGCTTGTGATAATAATCGGTGTTGTAGATATTGTTGTATTAATGGTTCTAGAGCTTTGGGACATTATTGTGCTGCTGGTTGTTGATGGCTCTGTGAGTTCAACGATCCGAATGAGGAATTAAGGGAAAAAAAAAACATTGAGATGAATGAGTATTTGCAATGCACCAAGATATATTATGATTGTACGCCTCTAAACATTTAGTGTATATTTCTTAGATTGTATATGTCGGCGATGGGAAGTTATTCCTAACGAGTAATCAAACAGTTGCTCCAAACAGACCTCATTAGTTACTATGCTCAATATTGTATGCTGTGTCACGATTTGTTTCATGATATGGAATTCTGGAATATCTTAATATAAGGAATTGTTTTGATATTTTCATGCGTAAGAGTTTAGTACTTTGACATAGGAACAGTTCTATGCATAGCGTTTGTGAGTTACACGTTCAGGTACATTGCGCTAACCACCAATCTAAAGAATGCAATAGCTTTATTTCTATGTTTTACAAATGAGATGCAAGGAAATCCTACAATGATAAAAATTGGGTCATGTTATTTTTTCACACTAGATGATTGGGTCAAGATTATTTTCATATTTTCGAAATTAAACTACACCAGAAGAAAATGAATGCTCCATAAATAGAAAATATGAAAAGAATAGAAGGATGAAAAAGGTAATTCACTACCTGAAATTATGTTAAACTGTAGTATTCTTTAGTTAGAGCTCTTTTTCTCTATATCAAGGTAGTTATTGACGAGTTTTGTATGGGTTATTTCTGCACGAATTGAACATACGGAGGTATACGGTATATTTAGCGTTCAAATGTCCCTAAGACAAGAAATACATTTAATGATGTCTTACATTATCCTGAACATAATTAAGTGTCAGGCAATAAATATGATTTTAAGGATTCGAAGTCACGCTAGAGATTGATGATATGCAAATATACCTGTTGTACTGGTGGAACTCGTAGTTGCATCTGTGGTACTGACAGTAGATGTGCTCATTGCTGCTATTGTTGTTGATGAACTATTTGTGGGCACTATAATGTTAGCAGACGTTGCCGTTGATGTGTTTGAAAAGGTAATTATGGTACTGGTCCTGGTCGCAAGACTCTCTGTGGATGCGTTAGTTGTGGAGATAGTGGATCTATCCTTTGTTGCGGCCAGTGAAGATCTGCTTACAGGGGTCATCGTAGTAGGTGATGTTGTCGTTGTAGTAATGGTGCTAGAGTTTGTGGATTTCGTTGCGCTACTAGCTAGTGCTGGTCCTGTATGATGAATCGGAAGGACTTGAGGTTTTTGCAACATATATATATATATATATATATATATATATATATATATATATATATATATATATATATATATATATATATATATATATATATATAAGAGGTACCACGTCGGTTTGTATGTGCCATATCCCAGAGAGACATAATTTCAATTGTAACAATCAGTTAATATAAGTTGTATTTGCATAATGTTTATGACATATGGCTCTCAAAGTTTTGTGTTTATATATTTTACATGTTCATTCGCTGTTGATAAGAGACTTTGCAATACTAGTATTGATTGAGTGATCTATAAAAAAATATCATTTTTTTCTGTGATTTAGATCTCATTCAAAGTTACAATTAATCGTCTCATACGGAACTCCCGAATAGTACAAGCTAATTAGAAACCTTCAATTTTTCAAACGTATGTATTTAGTACTTTCAAAGACAAAATTGGTTCTGTGTCCTGTTTTTGTGTCATTTTTATAGGTGCAAGTTTGAAAGTATCCTGCTTTCGTATGAAAGATTGATTGAAACGTCAAATTAGGTAGATGCAAACTAATCATGCAAGGATGAAATTTGGGTAACATATGATTTATTTACTCTAGATAATTACTTGCGAATTATTGTATGTATTTACGCATTTCTATCAAACCCGAATTCATTTTCGCTTGGGTTGGGGTACCTAAACGTAGAGGGAATATAAAAAAGTCAGGATTATGAAGCTCTTTCAATCGGTGAAATATTGCTACAGTTCATATATACCTTTGTCCCAAACTGGGTTTTAAATTCGTTCGAAATTTGATACAATTGAAGTATACCTGTTGTACTAGTGGAACTCGTAGTTGCTAATGTGGTACTGACATCAGATGTGTTCTCTAACGCTTCTGTTGCGGTACTGCTTCTGGTCACATTGCTGCTAAGATACGTTGTGGGCTTTGTGGTTACCGTACTGGTACTAGTCGCTGCACTGTGTGTGGATGAGCTAGCTGTGGACATGGTGCCACCAGATATTGTCGGTGCATCTGATGATGTGCTTGTGATAATAATCGGTGTTGTAGATATTGTTGTATTAATGGTTCTAGAGCTTGGGGACATTGTTGTGCTGCTGGTTGTTGATGGCTCTGTGAGTTCAACGATCCGAATAAGGAATTAAGGGAAAAAAAAACATTGAGATGAATGAGTATTTGCAATGCACCAAGATATATTATGATTGTACGCCTCTAAACATTTAGTGTATATTTCTTAGATTGTATATGTCGGCGATGGGAAGTTATTCCTAACGAGTAATCAAACAGTTGCTCCAAACAGACCTCATTAGTTACTATGCTCAATATTGTATGCTGTGTCACGATTTGTTTCATGATATGGAATTCTGGAATATCTTAATATAAGGAATAGTTTTGATATTTTCATGCGTAAGAGTTTAGTACTTTGACATAGGAACAGTTCTATGCATAGCGTTTGTGAGTTACACGTTCAGGTACATTGCGCTAACCACCAATCTAAAGAATGGAATAGCTTTATTTCTATGTTTTACAAATGAGATGCAAGGAAATCCTACAATGATAAAAATTGGGTCATGTTATTTTTTCACACTAGATGATTGGGTCAAGATTATTTTCATATTTTCGAAATTAAACTACACCAGAAGAAAATGAATGCTCCATAAATAGAAAATATGAAAAGAATAGAAGGATGAAAAAGGTAATTCACTACCTGAAATTATGTTAAACTGTAGTATTCTTTAGTTAGAGCTCTTTTTCTCTATATCAAGGTAGTTATTGACGAGTTTTGTATGGGTTATTTCTGCACGAATTGAACATACGGAGGTATACGGTATATTTTGCGTTCAAATGTCCCTAAGACAAGAAATACATTTAATGATGTCTTACATTATCCTGAACGTAATTAAGTGTCAGGCAATAAATATGATTTTAAGGATTCGAAGTCACGCTAGAGATTGATGATATGCAAATATACCTGTTGTACTGGTGGAACTCGTAGTTGCATCTGTGGTACTGACAGTAGATGTGCTCATTGCTGCTATTGTTGTTGATGAACTATTTGTGGGCACTATAATGTTAGCAGACGTTGCCGTTGATGTGTTTGAAAAGGTAATTATGGCACTGGTCCTGGTCGCAGGACTCTCTGTGGATGCGTTAGTTGTGGAGATAGTGGATCTATCTGTTGTTGGGGCCAGTGAAGATCTGCTTACAGGGGTCATCGTAGTAGGTGATGTTGTCGTTGTAGTAATGGTGCTAGAGTTTGTGGATTTCGTTGCGCTACTAGCTAGTGCTGGTCCTGTATGATGAATCGGAAGGACTTGAGGTTTTTGCAACATATATATATATATATATATATATATATATATATATATATATATATATATATATATATATATATATATAAGAGGTACCACGTCGGTTTGTATGTGCCATATCCCAGAGAGACATAATTTCAATTGTAACAATCAGTTAATATAAGTTGTATTTGCATAATATTTATGACATATGGCTCTCAAAGTTTTGTGTTCATATATTTTACATGTTCATTCGCTGTTGATAAGAGACTTTGCAATACTAGTATTGATTGAGTGATCTATAAAAAATATCATTTTTTTCTGTGATTTAGATCTCATTCAAAGTTACAATTAATCGTCTCATACGGAACTCCCGAATAGTACAAGCTAATTAGAAACCTTCAATTTTTCAAACGTATGTATTTAGTACTTTCAAAGACAAAATTGGTTTTGTATCCTGTTTTTGTGTCATTTTTATAGTTGCAAGTTTGAAACTATCCTGCTTTCGTATGAAAGATTGATTGAAACGTCAAATTAGGTAGAGGGAAACTAATCAAGCATGGATGAAATTTGGGTAACATATGATTTATTTACTCTAGATAATTACTTGCGAATTATTGTATGTATTTACGCATTTCTATCAAACCCGAATTCATTTTCGCTTGGGTTGGGGTAACTAAACGTAGAGGGAATATAAAAAAGTCAGGATTATGAAGCTCTTTCAATCGGTGAAATATTGCTACAGTTCATATATACCTTTGTCCCAAACTGGGTTTTAAATTCGTTCGAAATTTGATACAATTGAAGTATACCTGTTGTACTAGTGGAACTCGTAGTTGCTAATGTGGTACTGACATCAGATGTGTTCTCTAACGCTTCTGTTGCGGTACTGCTTCTGGTCACATTGCTGCTAAGATACGTTGTGGGCTTTGTGGTTACCGTTCTGGTACTAGTCGCTGCACTGTGTGTGGATGAGCTAGCTGTGGACATGGTGCCACCAGATATTGTCGGTGCATCTGATGATGTGCTTGTGATAATAATCGGTGTTGTAGATATTGTTGTATTAATGGTTCTAGAGCTTGGGGACATTGTTGTGCTGCTGGTTGTTGATGGCTCTGTGAGTTCAACGATCCGAATGAGGAATTAAGGGGAAAAAAAAAACATTGAGATGAATGAGTATTTGCAATGCACCAAGATATATTATGATTGTACGCCTCTAAACATTTAGTGTATATTTCTTAGATTGTATATGTCGGCGATGGGAAGTTATTCCTAACGAGTAATCAAACAGTTGCTCCAAACAGACCTCATTAGTTACTATGCTCAATATTGTATGCTGTGTCACGATTTGTTTCATGATATGGAATTCTGGAATATCTTAATATAAGGAATAGTTTTGATATTTTCATGCGTAAGAGTTTAGTACTTTGACATAGGAACAGTTCTATGCATAGCGTTTGTGAGTTACACGTTCAGGTACATTGCGCTAACCACCAATCTAAAGAATGGAATAGCTTTTTTTCTATGTTTTACAAATGAGATGCAAGGAAATCCTACAATGATAAAAATTGGGTCATGTTATTTTTTCACACTAGATGATTGGGTCAAGATTATTTTCATATTTTCGAAATTAAACTACACCAGAAGAAAATGAATGCTCCATAAATAGAAAATATGAAAAGAATAGAAGGATGAAAAAGGTAAGTCACTACCTGAAATTATGTTAAACTGTAGTATTCTTTAGTTAGAGCTCTTTTTCTCTATATCAAGGTAGTTATTGACGAGTTTTGTATGGGTTATTTCTGCACGAATTGAACATACGGAGGTATACGGTATATTTTGCGTTCAAATGTCCCTAAGACAAGAAATACATTTAATGATGTCTTACATTATCCTGAACGTAATTAAGTGTCAGGCAATAAATATGATTTTAAGGATTCGAAGTCACGCTAGAGATTGATGATATGCAAATATACCTGTTGTACTGGTGGAACTCGTAGTTGCATCTGTGGTACTGACAGTAGATGTGCTCATTGCTGCTATTGTTGTTGATGAACTATTTGTGGGCACTATAATGTAAGCAGACGTTGCCGTTGATGTGTTTGAAAAGGTAATTATGGTACTGGTCCTGGTCGCAGGACTCTCTGTGGATGCGTTAGTTGTGGAGATAGTGGATCCATCCGTTGTTGCGGCCAGTGAAGTTCTGCTTACAGGGGTCATCGTAGTAGGTGATGTTGTCGTTGTAGTAATGGTGCTAGAGTTTGTGGATTTCGTTGCGCTACTAGCTAGTGCTGGTCCTGTATGATGAATCGGAAGGACTTGAGGTTTTTGCAACATATATATATATATATATATATATATCTATATATATATATACATATATATATATATATATATATATATATATGTATATATATATATATATATATATATATATATATATATATATATATATATATATATATATATATATATATATATATATATATATATATAAGAGGTACCACGTCGGTTTGTATGTGCCATATCCCAGAGAGACATAATTTCAACTGTAACAATCAGTTAATATAAGTTGTATTTGCATAATGTTTATGACATATGGCTCTCAAAGTTTTGTGTTTATATATTTTACATGTTCATTCGCTGTTGATAAGAGACTTTGCAATACTAGTATTGATTGAGTGATCTATAAAAAATATCATTTTTTTCTGTGATTTAGATCTCATTCAAAGTTACAATTAATCGTCTCATACGGAACTCCCGAATAGTACAACCTAATTAGAAACCTTCAATTTTTCAAACGTATGTATTTAGTACTTTCAAAGACAAAATTGGTTTTGTATCCTGTTTTTGTGTCATTTTTATAGGTGCAAGTTTGAAACTATCTTGCTTTCGTATGAAAAATTGATTGAAACGTCAAATTAGGTAGAGGGAAACTAATCAAGCATGGATGAAATTTGGGTAACATATGATTTATTTACTCTGGATAATTACTTGCAAATTATTGTATGTATTTACGCATTTCTATCAAACCCGAATTCATTTTCGCTTGGGTTGAGGTAACTAAACGTAGAGGGAATATAAAAAAGTCAGGATTATGAAGCTCTTTCAATCGGTGAAATATTGCTACAGTTCATATATACCTTTGTCCCAAACTGGGTTTTAAATTCGTTCGAAATTTGATACAATTGAAGTATACCTGTTGTACTAGTGGAACTCGTAGTTGCTAATGTGGTACTGACATCAGATGTGTTCTCTAACGCTTCTGTTGCGGTACTGCTTCTGGTCACATTGCTGCTAAGATACGTTGTGGGCTTTGTGGTTACCGTACTGGTACTAGTCGCTGCACTGTGTGTGGATGAGCTAGCTGTGGACATGGTGCCACCAGATATTGTCGGTGCATCTGATGATGTGCTTGTGATAATAATCGGTGTTGTAGATATTGTTGTATTAATGGTTCTAGAGCTTGGGGACATTGTTGTGCTGCTGGTTGTTGATGGCTCTGTGAGTTCAACGATCCGAATGAGGAATTAAGGGAAAAAAAACATTGAGATGAATGAGTATGTGCAATGCACCAAGATATATTATGATTGTACGCCTCTAAACATTTAGTGTATATTTCTTAGATTGTATATGTCGGCGATGGGAAGTTATTCCTAACGAGTAATAAAACAATTGCTCCAAACAGACCTCATTAGTTACTATGCTCAATATTGTATGCTGTGTCACGATTTGTTTCATGATATGGAATTCTGGAATATCTTAATATAAGGAATTGTTTTGATATTTTCATGCGTAAGAGTTTAGTACTTTGACATAGGAACAGTTCTATGCATAGCGTTTGTGAGTTACACGTTCAGGTACATTGCGCTAACCACCAATCTAAAGAATGGAATAGCTTTATTTCTATGTTTTACAAATGAGATGCAAGGAAATCCTACAATGATAAAAATTGGGTCATGTTATTTTTTCACACTAGATGATTGGGTCAAGATTATTTTCATATTTTCGAAATTAAACTACACCAGAAGAAAATGAATGCTCCATAAATAGAAAATATGAAAAGAATAGAAGGATGAAAAAGTTAATTCACTACCTGAAATTATGTTAAACTGTAGTATTCTTTAGTTAGAGCTCTTTTTCTCTATATCAAGGTAGTTATTGACGAGTTTTGTATGGGTTATTTCTGCACGAATTGAACATACGGAGGTATACGGTATATTTTGCGTTCAAATGTCCCTAAGACAAGAAATACATTTAATGATGTCTTACATTATCCTGAACGTAATTAAGTGTCAGGCAATAAATATGATTTTAAGGATTCGAAGTCACGCTAGAGATTGATGATATGCAAATATACCTGTTGTACTGGTGGACCTCGTAGTTGCATCTGTGGTACTGACAGTAGATGTGCTCATTGCTGCTATTGTTGTTGATGAACTATTTGTGGGCACTATAATGTTAGCAGACGTTGCCGTTGATGTGTTTGAAAAGGTAATTATGGTACTGGTCCTGGTCGCAGGACTCTCTGTGGAGGCGTTAGTTGTGGAGATAGTGGATCTATCCGTTGTTGGGGCCTGTGAAGATCTGCTTACAGGGGTCATCGTAGTAGGTGATGTTGTCGTTGTAGTAATGGTGCTAGAGTTTGTGGATTTCGTTGCGCTACTAGCTAGTGCTGGTCCTGTATGATGAATCGGAAGGATTTGAGGTTTTTGCAACATATATATATATATATATATATAAGAGGTACCACGTTGGTTTGTATGTGCCATATCCCAGAGAGACATAATTTCAATTGTAACAATCAGTTAATATAAGTTGTATTTGCATAATGTTTATGACATATGGCTCTCAAAGTTTTGTGTTTATATATTTTACATGTTCATTCGCTGTTGATAAGAGACTTTGCAATACTAGTATTGATTGAGTGATCTATAAAAAATATCATTTTTTTCTGTGATTTAGATCTCATTCAAAGTTACAATTAATCGTCTCATACGGAACTCCCGAATAGTACAACCTAATTAGAAACCTTCAATTTTTCAAACGTATGTATTTAATCCTTTCAAAGAAAAAATTGGTTTTGTATCCTGTTTTTGTGTCATATTTATAGGTGCAAGTTTGAAAGTATCCTGCTTTCGTATGAAAGATTGATTGAAACGTCAAATTAGGTAGAGGGAAACTAATCATGCAAGGATGAAATTTGGGTAACATATGATTTATTTACTCTAGATAATTACTTGCGAATTATTGTATGTTTTTACGCATTTCTATCAAACCCGAATTCATTTTCGCTTGGGTTGAGGTAACTAAACGTAGAGGGAATATAAAAAAGTCAGGATTATGAAGCTCTTTCAATCGGTGAAATATTGCTACAGTTCATATATACCTTTGTCCCAAACTGGGTTTTAAATTCGTTCGAAATTTGATACAATTGAAGTATACCTGTTGTACTAGTGGAACTCGTAGTTGCTAATGTGGTACTGACATCAGATGTGTTCTCTAACGCTTCTGTTGCGGTACTGCTTCTGGTCACATTGCTGCTAAGATACGTTGTGGGCTTTGTGGTTACCGTACTGGTACTAGTCGCTGCACTGTGTGTGGATGAGCTAGCTGTGGACATGGTGCCACCAGATATTGTCGGTGCATCTGATGATGTGCTTGTGATAATAATCGGTGTTGTAGATATTGTTGTATTAATGGTTCTAGAGCTTGGGGACATTGTTGTGCTGCTGGTTGTTGATGGCTCTGTGAGTTCAACGATCCGAATGAGGAATTAAGGGAAAAAAAACATTGAGATGAATGAGTATGTGCAATGCACCAAGATATATTATGATTGTACGCCTCTAAACATTTAGTGTATATTTCTTAGATTGTATATGTCGGCGATGGGAAGTTATTCCTAACGAGTAATCAAACAGTTGCTCCAAACAGACCTCATTAGTTACTATGCTCAATATTGTATGCTGTGTCACGATTTGTTTCATGATATGGAATTCTGGAATATCTTAATATAAGGAATTGTTTTGATATTTTCATGCGTAAGAGTTTAGTACTTTGACATAGGAACAGTTCTATGCATAGCGTTTGTGAGTTACACGTTCAGGTACATTGCGCTAACCACCAATCTAAAGAATGGAATAGCTTTATTTCTATGTTTTACAAATGAGATGCAAGGAAATCCTACAATGATAAAAATTGGGTCATGTTATTTTTTCACACTAGATGATTGGGTCAAGATTATTTTCATATTTTCGAAATTAAACTACACCAGAAGAAAATGAATGCTCCATAAATAGAAAATATGAAAAGAATAGAAGGATGAAAAAGGTAATTCACCACCTGAAATTATGTCAAACTGTAGTATTCTTTAGTTAGAGCTCTTTTTCTCTATATCAAGGTAGTTTTTGACGAGTTTTGTATGGGTTATTTCTGCACGAATTGAACATACGGAGGTATACGGTATATTTTGCGTTCAAATGTCCCTAAGACAAGAAATACATTTAATGATGTCTTACATTATCCTGAACGTAATTAAGTGTCAGGCAATAAATATGATTTTAAGGATTCGAAGTCACGCTAGAGATTGATGATATGCAAATATACCTGTTGTACTGGTGGAACTCGTAGTTGCATCTGTGGTACTGACAGTAGATGTGCTCATTGCTGCTATTGTTGTTGATGAACTATTTGTGGGCACTATAATGTTAGCAGACGTTGCCGTTGATGTGTTTGAAAAGGTAATTATGGTACTGGTCCTGGTCGCAGGACTCTCTGTGGATGCATTAGTTGTGGAGATAGTGGATCTATCCGTTGTTGCGGCCAGTGAAGATCTGCTTACAGGGGTCATCGTAGTAGGTGATGTTGTCGTTGTAGTAATGGTGCTAGAGTTTGTGGATTTCGTTGCGCTACTAGCTAGTGCTGGTCCTGTATGATGAATCGGAAGGACTTGAGGTTTTTGCAACATATATATATATATATATATATATATATATATATATATATATATATATATATATATATATATATATATATATATATATATATATATATAAGAGGTACCACGTCGGTTTGTATGTGCCATATCCCAGAGAGACATAATTTCAATTGTAACAATCAGTTAATATAAGTTGTATTTGCATAATGTTTATGACATATGGCTCTCAAAGTTTTGTGTTTATATTTTTTACATGTTCATTCGCTGTTGATAAGAGACTTTGCAATACTAGTATTGATTGAGTGATCTATAAAAAAATATCATTTTTTTCTGTGATTTAGATCTCATTCAAAGTTACAATTAATCGTCTCATACGGAACTCCCGAATAGTACAACCTAATTAGAAACCTTCAATTTTTCAAACAGCAGCAGAGAGGGTGAATCGGACAACTTTTTTTTTGGTTATTTTTTATTATACCTTTAAAACGGTACGAATAGACCCTTCTCGCGAAAAAATAAGTCTCCGACCCTTATGATTGTTCGCGTTTTCGTTGATGTCGCAACGTCGTTGTCACTCACCCTCTCTGCTGCTAAGGTTTACGGTGATTTTAACCGAATATTTGATCAAGTCCGATACGATATCGTGTCCTAGGGTCTGCTAAATTTATTGTCACAAATCCGTGTGGTTTTGACTGAACGTGACTAAATAAATTTCTAAATTGATTATGATTCATATCACCGCTGCACCAGGTCTGATGAATATTTCGTAGCGTATGAGTATCAACGCCGTTAAATACACACAACACATTGCAGTTATCTCTGATCACTTTTGGTATTTGTGTGTACCGTTGAGTGACATAGATCACATCAGTGTTTTTATGCCTGCCTCGGGAAAATATTCTAGCAGGATTTTTTTGATTATCTAACATGATATCATCGTATACCACTAAATTGTTAATACTTCCATGGATGTCTTCCACGGAAGGGGCTTCCTCTATATCAGTAATAAACTCAATAAAATCTTCATCGATTTGAAATTCTTTTGCTTTCTCGTTAAAATCCTTTAGCACTTCATAGCATCGCTGATCGTCTACACTCGGGGCTATTAAATACAATTTGTTCCATTTCATCCATCTCGTTATCAAATTAAGTAGCAGTTGTGTCTTTCCGCTTCCAGATGGTCCGATTATAATCATTCTAAATGAATTCGGCAACATTTCATGATGTTTAATAGGTTCCCGTCGTCGGGTAGCTGAATAATCAATTATATTCATGCCGTTATATATAAATTATGGATCTATATTGTGTGAAGTGTAAAAAACGTACTGGCACAGATGACTTGACGACGATTACAACTAAAAATAACCGATCAGCGCTTTCTGGTAAATGCGTACAATGTAGTACAAAGAAATTTAGATTTGTTTCTAAACCCAAGGAACTCAAGGAACCTTTAAAAAAAAACGAGGAGGTGATATCGCAGCCAAGCTAACTAAACTCCCTGGAACCCCATGGGCAAAATACCCTGGAGAAAAGCACCTTCCAGGATATAGCTACTGTGGACCGGGAACAAGACTTGATATCAGACTCAATGATCAAAATCAGCCCCGACCCGGTGAGTAACCAATAAACGCTATTGATAAGGCCTGTCACCTTCATGATGTTATCTTATAAAAGCAGTAATCTGCAGCACAGGCATCTAGCAGATGTGAAATTAATTCATGCGTTAAATGCTATTTCTGATAAATCTTTCAAAGAAAAATTGGCTTCCTTTTTGATAAAATCGGCTATGAAAAGTAAATTGATGTTAGGTGCTGGTAATTAATAACAACATGGAATCTATTTATTATTCCCCAAGAGGATACTGGAGGGGTAAATCAGCAGTCCATAAACTCGCTAGTGCTGCAAAAGTGAAAAAGGCCACTGCGGCTCATTGGTTATCCAAACAGGCACTATGGCAAATTTATCTACCACCGCCTAAACAAATTCAATTCTCGCATTTTGATGTGACAGTTCCTAATGAAGTTCATCAGGCTGATCTATTATTTCTGCCACATGATCGTGGTTACAAATACGCATTAACCGTAGTTGATATTGCAAGTCGATACAAAGAAGCAGAACCGTTAAAAACAAAATCAGCCACTGAAGTGGCTTCTGCATTTGAAAGGATTTATCGAAGGAGTCCTCTGCACTGGCCAAATCTATTACAAATTGATCCTGGCAAGGAATTTCAGGGTGCAGTGTTATCAATAATGAAAAATCATAAAGTCACTATCAGACGAGGACATACTGCGCTACATCGTGATCAGGCCATTGTAGAACGGTTTAATAAAACCCTTGCTGAGCGGTTATTTGGATATCAATACGCAAAAGAATTCATCCAAGAAAAAAGATCCCGTGAATGGGTTAAAAGGTTACCAGCTGTGATTACTGCACTGAATAACGAGATTACTAGAACCATCAACATGAAACCTATCAATGCGATTAAAAAGAAGTCAATACCTGAAATGGAAATTTAAAAAGATTTTAGCGTTTCCCAACCAATTCTTGGTAGTAATGTCATTGTGAGGTACTTATACGAACCAGGAGAGCTTGAGGGTGGCACAAAAAGGGCTACTGATCCTATTTGGAGTATTACTGCACATAAGATATCTAGTATAACACGATCTACGGGTAGACCTCCAATCTATAAACTGGATTCAACTGCCCCTCAACGGGGTTTTACTAGACAACAATTACAAGTGATACCTGAGGATACTCAATTACCACCGCATGGGCTTAACTAGCACCCTTGCGTCTATTGCACTCAAGACAAGTCAACATCACGTTATTTCTGACATGACCGAGATTGTTATTTTTTCTGTCAACGGTGAATTGGCGAGGATCCTTATCCGAATACTGCCAACGCATTATACAATTGCAACTCGCGCAGTGATTATTCTGTTGTTGCTTCAGAGTAATTATTAATTCAGCATCAATATCAAATTCTCGTTGTTTTTTTTTGTCTTGTTGTTTGTAACCGGAGAGTTTTTTATCAATAATATCATTATCATCGCCAATGATTTCATCATCGCCACCAATGATTTCATCATCGAAGACAATTCTTCGAAGTTGATTTATTTTTCGTACTCTAGACACTGCGAGATAGACTAAATTCGACTATTCTATGCGATTATCTACCATCCAAACAGTTGTATCCGATATAGTCAATCCCTGTGAAGAGTGTATTGCTGCTGCATAACCTAGCGTCCATGGGGATTTATTAGCACGCAATGCATCTTCAACGACATTGATATCAACCAGCACAATATCATTTAATACGAGAATCTTCTTTTCACGCCCTGACTCTGTCAGGCCTGGAATATCAACTTCGATGTTCTGTTTTCGTGTATCCGATGGCCTATAACAGAGGGGCACTGGAAGCGTTGCAAATTTTTGTTTATGCAATTCAAATAACTTCATCTGAAGTGTGTCCCTGACTATTTTTCTACTTGCAATGATTAAATCATTTGGTCTCCACGCTTCCCAAAACTCATTCATGGGAGTTTCCGAAATTATTTCACGCGCTATTTCACACTGGATTTTATCCGGTTGTAATCTAATTAGTTTCTTAAACTCTTTTAATTTTTCATCAAGTGATCTATGATCGGTATCAATTTCTTCATAATAGTCTACAAAACCCCTTAGCCATTCATGGGGGGATGCACCGACAAATGGTGGTGGTTGGCCGTGATCACCGCACATGACGACTTTTGTATTCTTCAATAACAACCACTCAAGAAATATTTTTAAGACATCTTCGGACACTGTGTCTATTTCATCCCACATGATGAATTCAGGAATAAATTTCTCTCCCATGCGCTCAGGAGTCCATTTATCTCCCTTCCATCTAAAGAAACTATGATAAGTGCAGGCATTTACCCCTCTCTGTATCATTTCTCTTGCAAGTCTGTGAGTCGGTGTTAGTACAATCATTTTTGTGAAATCCGTAGGATTTTTCCCACGGAATAACTCAATTACCCGGGTTGTTTTTCCTGACCCACCACAGCCGTTTAAATAAACTGTTTTATATCTACAGATTGGATCAGAAATCGGTGGTGCACTAGAAAATTCTGAACACTGATTGCTTTCTAAGTAATTATTTTCAATGGTAACATCTGCTGATGGAATATAATCATGAAGCATTTCTTTCTTAATTCTCCATGACCCCCAATTCTCGTTGCCAGTAGCCTTAAAATCAGCCATTTTGCTATTTATGTAAAATGAGTCAGTAGCAACTCTAACTGCGGTGGTAGGAAATCTATTGATCATTGAAAATAAATTAATAGAAGCATAACCAAGCATAGAAGCTCTCAAATGTGTGTACTGCGGATTGTATCCATCAGTGTAAGTAACAATTGTACCCAATTTGGTTCCATCGGACATAAATGCGTCCTTACGATTGACATATAAGCCCCTATTCGTTAGATCCGCGATTACAAAATCGTATTCAGCATTGTCTATAATCAATCGTGAAGAATATCTCGTATTATCATCTTTGCCACCTTGGGTAAATTTACCGATTATTCTTCGTCCAAGGTCTTTTGCTTCATTGTTTCTGATTTCAAATAACTGTCTGGACCAATCCATGATTTGTTGTTCATTAAAATCAGGAAACAGTTTTCGCTCTTCGCTAATTATTTTTTCTAGATCAGGTTGGGGTAACCAGACTGATTTCTGTGCTCGATAGGATATAATTGCTTCACTGACAATTAATGATTTTAACATCTTACAATCAAGCATATACCGTAATAACACTATTGGCGTCCAGTGTTTTTCAGACATGTGTTTACCAATCCAAAGATAACTACACGGATGAAGCCCTTCAGCCATTTCAAATGATGCTACACAAGCGAATCCGGTTAAATCGAAATGTGGCAGTGGTCCATTAATAGCAACACGGGTCATTTCGTGTGTAGGGTGTCCAAATCGTTTGAAATATTTCTCACACTCTCCATACCCAAGAAAACTTCCTGGATAACATGCAATCATATCAACTGAAATAACGGTATCAGCGGTGTATTTTGTGTTCCATAATCCTCCATGGCTGTATTCAAGACAGGACAATTTGACATCTGATAAGAACTCACTTCGGGTTGGTTTCCACGCGTTTTTCTTTCTAGCAAAATGTGCTGCAACTGATGGTACTGTAAAACAGTTTGCTAATAATTGATCGTTGTCTTCCCCCAGAGAACTCTGGGGAGAAAATTCACTAGCTAGTTGTTTCATTTGATTATGCAGCTCTTCAGTACGGTACAATTCTCCGTTGGGCCTTACAAACTGATCAAATCTACATTCTTCGTCTGAAGTACTATGAAATAGCCACACTGACACAGAATCGTTTTTACTCAAATGGTAAATAGCATCAAATAATTTCTGCTCTGAAAAAACTCTTCGGTTCCAAACAGAGTTTGGGATAGATATTTTACGGTTCTATCCCGTGGGAATATTGTTACTGCAGATGACCACGCGTGCGCGTTATGATCAATAATTTCAATGGGAGTCCCTTTTGATTTATATTTCGATTCGTATAATACTTCTCCGGTGATTGTCCTTACCGATATTGGAAATCTCAATGATGTTTCTAATTTGGCTATATCTTGAATTGTTGCCCCATGCTGTTTCACTGTCAGTTCCCATTCGGTTATTTTTTTCGTCTTAGATCAGTTAGTTTATTTCCCCGGGACGCATTTGTGAAGTGTTCCATTATTCGTGCTGCTACACAATTGAGCCCTGTCGAATATTTCATGGGTGCTAGTTTTGAAATATCAGGTTTTTCATTGAGCGGATAGATCCCGTAAACAACTGCTGTGACAGGATAAGATCTTTCGTAGTAGGGTTTGTCAATTCCAGTCAAAATTCCTGGTTTTGAATTCTGAGTCACAGTGACAGTTTTTTTGTCCTTAAGAATAGGCTCGTATTTGTCCCTAATGATCCATTTTCCATTATCACGGATAAGAAATTTTATTCGAAAAAATTTCTTTCTTCCCCAAGACGTGAGATTATCACTGCTGCTTTTTCATCATTCATGGTAGCGTCAACAACACCATCAATTCGAAATGTTGACCAACAATGAGCTGCCCCATCACGCTTGAATTCATTAAAACAGTCTCTGATTTTACTAATCAAGGTTCTATCAAGAATTTTATTCTTTGGTGTATCAGAAACTCTATCAAGATTGAATTGAACACTTTTCCAAGGCTTAATTTTCGATAATCTCTCGAACTCCTCCATACTATAATTAAAACAAGTATTTAAATGAAAGATTTAAGTATAATGAATCATTGCAAATGGCTTATGATTGGATCAGTGACACCGTGTAACAAATCATGCAGAAATGAATTCTGTTGGTATCATATGCAAAGCTTTCGTCGTGGAAGCCTTGGTCCGTTACCCTGTATTCGATGTGGGGTTGGGGTTAGGGGGAGGTCGCAATTATGTGTTATGTGTGGCGGCAAACGATACAGGGAACTAAAACGCTATTATGATAAAAGAATAAAAAATACTGTCATTGACCCCAACGATGACAAAATAATAAAGACTCCTCAAGATTATATACAGAGACTTATAATTAAACCAAACAATGAATTAGAAAAATAGTGTTATTATACAAATGAACCAAGAATTCAGACCTCACCTGTGCTTGTTAATTATGAAGCATTTCAAAAGAGACAGGACAAAAAATTCGATTTTCGTATGTCTATAACACCAAGGGAGACAACTCTTAAATATAACCAAGGGAGTTATCATTGTGATTTAGCGGCTGGGTATTGTTTTAGTGTTTAAGTCAAATATTCTGTCTCACGTGCGATTAATGCGTATTTCATAAACATAGGATGTGATCCGGAGATGCAGGCGTTACAGGATAACACACGTGTATACTTTCTCCCTTAGATTGTGTTAACTTGTTTTATGGGTTATTGTGATTCAGCGGTGGGCATTGTTTTGTAAGAAAAGAAATGTTTTCAAACAATTATATTCTTTGTTCTAGTGTTTAATGCAAATATTCTGTCTCATTTAAATACTGTGAAACACCATTAATAAGTAATTCAAGAAAATAAAATAGCATACCTTGCGGATTGCTGTATTAATTCCCTTTATATACCATATGAATATTTACAACATATATACGTTAAAAAACGTTATTCTTTATAGACGCGTGAACAGTGGTCTAACGGTATCGTAAACCCAGACAGTTATTCTTCACATGTTCGCGCCCCATAGCAGACAAATTGTCTGATGGTGAAACGGTGGATGTTTTTTTTTCTATTTAATTGAGGGGAGGGAGGGCAACCCCTCTGTGTGCATTCACATAACATGCAAACCCATGCTATCAAATTTACGGTAGCGGTGGGTTGTCGGTTTTTGACAACTTACGCAACCATGAATTTGATTTCATGGGTTGCATTGTTGAATGTAAACACATAAATGCCCTAAAATAAATAACATCCATGGATGTAATTAGCTCTCCGTCACATTTGGGTAGCCCCGTATGGTGTTCAAAATGAATTACCGGCCAAAGAAAGGTTCGTGGATGCACATTGGGTAACCCCAGAATGAATTATAGGCTAATAGAAACGGTCATAGGGTCATATCTCAAAGAGCAAAAACATTCTGATATAAAACAGAAACAGAAAAATGCTCTAACAAAGGAACCCTATGAAAGACACAAAGGCCTAATAAGGGACCCAATGAATGCAAATAGAACCAGCGGCCTATATCAAGGGGGTCAAATGACTGATAACCGCTCATCATGGTTGATATTTATTTTTGTCTGCATTTATATTTATATATACAGACTGAATTTTATAAAGATATTTATATATACAGAATTAATTTTTAAAAAATATATTTATATATACAGACTGAATTTTATAAAGATATTTATATATACAGACTGAATTTTTAAAAAAGATATTTATATATACAGACTGAATTTTTAAAAAAGATATTTATATATACAGACTGAATTTTATAAAGATATTTATATATACAGACTGAATTTTTAAAAAAGATATTTATATATACAGACTGAATTTTTAAAAAAGATATTTATATATACAGACTGAATTTTATAAAGATATTTATATATACAGACTGAATTTTATAAAGATATTTATATATACAGAATTATTTTAAAAATATTAACGGCTCATTTATTTTTGAAAAATGAATTAGAAATATGTATTATCATATATGAATTCTGAAATTATGAATAGCATCATAGTTGAAATTGGAAAATTGAAAAATCAGGATATTAAATTGTCAGATGGGTTAAATCCTGATCAAATCAAGTCGGATTTTCAGGATATAGAATACGGAGTTAGCACTAACAAGTATATGTTACCAAAGAAATATGCACTCATCAAAAAAATTCAAAATTCTATTCGAGACTCTCTTGCATTTTCCAGTGAAGTAGATGTGTTTGTTCCGTTATATACTATCGTGGAAGGAATACGAAAAGAATTGGGTAACGAATATGAATTGAAAAAGGAAGTTAATTCTAAAATTAGAAACTTACGAGCGTTAATTCAAGAAAATGAACTATTTTGATTGACCGGCCCTCAAAAGATTTTGTCAGACAGTAAAATCTCCTTGAGATTTTCATTTTTTTTGTCATTTTTTGATTGAATCAGTGAAAATATTTTCACACTGCGAAAATAAAATAGAATCCTAACTTTTAAGAACTTTTTCCCATGTAAAATCGACTACTTGACCCTACGAGGTTTTTTTATGAAAATCGATGAAAAATGACCAAACATCACTGAAAACAGGCAAAAATTGATGAAAAATGGCTAAAAATCATCAAAAATAAGTTTTAACAGCTTTTCCTTATGGAAAATCCCATGTAAAATCGACTACTTGACTGTAAAATCTCTTTGAGATTTTCAACTGAAAACCACCAAAACTGTCAAAAACAGGCAAAATCAATGGATAAAAAATAAAAATATTTCACAGCAATAAAAAATTGGACCGTTAAGGATGGAATCATCGATGGAGAAAATTGTTTTGCAATTGAAAAATGGTTTCTGATTTCAAATAATGGTCAATGAAGCATTGACAACCCGATTGGCTCGTGAGCGACTAGATGCAATTAAGAAATTTATACCAATTCGCGACTCTGTAAGAAATAAACTGCAACAACGACAGAGTTTACAAACTGATTTTGCTCTGGGGTCTGAAGAGTTGTTTAAACCAGTAACCACAGCAACGAAAGGGGTAGAGCGTGCTTTACTGGGAGATGGTACCGAGACGGGGAAATATGTTATTGGTGAGCTTGAAAAACTAGCAGCGAAAACTGAACAAACTGAAAAAACTGATCCGAAAAAAACGACTGTTTCTCTGTTGAATAAATTTACTGATCATGCTAAAATATTAATAAAAAAACCTAGTTTATTGAAATCAAAGGATTATCAAGCCTTTGGTAATTTTGCTGCTCAAAGCTATAATTCAAAAAAAGATTTTTTAAAGGACGAGTATAAAAATGATAGAATATCAAGTAATGATTGGTTCGATTATTTGTATAAACTAAATAAAGGGATTGGTCGTTTGAATAAGGATGAGATAGGATACAAGGAATTTAAAAAGGGAATTAGTAATTATAAAAGAGAACAAATAGAAGAGCGACAACGAGAAATAGAAGAACGGCAAGAACTAAAACGTCAAACACCAACACGTAGACAAACAAGAAGACAAAAAAAAAACAACAACTACCACCTGATGATGATGATGATTTAGAAGAACGACGTCAAAGACCAACACGGAGACAAAAAAAACAACAACTACCACCTGATGATGATGATGATGATGATGATTATTTACAAGAAACGGGTTTAGAAAAACTAGATGAAGCAGCTGGTTATAGCGGAAGTGGACTGCAAAATCCAAGGATTGGAAACACTTGTCCTGATAGTGTTATCAATGATATATCACAATTAGATGTTCTTGTAGGAGGATTCCGAGCTGGAAATAACTCTCCAGAAATAATTAATGAAGCAGCTGATATCTGTAGACGGTTATTTGCCGGCGGTATCATGGATATCAAAACATATCGAGATTTCATTGACGAGTTAGCAAATGGGTATCATAGTGATTAAATAACAATTGAAAACACTATTGTTTTTATAATAATGATCATCCATTACAATCATGATAAACCAACCCCCGTCTATGTAGTTAATTCACGGTTTCCAGTTTATAGAGCATACTATGGAGATGGCCTCGGCAATACCATTTTAGGATTCTTTTCAAGAATGGCCCCAAAAGTGATGCCGTTAGCTAAACAGTTATCAATGAAAGCCATTGATGTTATTCGTGATAAGGGTATTGGTGCTGTTGGAGATCTTGCCGGGAAAGCGTTTTCAACTGCGAAGGATAAAATAACATCATTAGTGAGGCGAAAAAAGAAACCGTTACCGTCTACAGAAGAAATGCCTGCAAGTGTTAGTAAAATTATAAATAACGCAGTAGATGAAAAACTAGCGTCGATGGTAAATCAAGGGGACCAAAGCAATATTGCAAATATGATAGCGGGAAGTGGCTTTAGAAAACTACGACGATGAAAATGGAAAAATCGTTTACGATGAAAATCCGTAGGATTTCACGATTTAGACTCTGATAAATAGAATAAAATGTTCAAAAAGTCACGTGATCCAGCGTTTGATATAGACGCCCCAGTTGGCAAGGATGATTCTGTACGCGATTATCAATATTACGCCTATCATGCCATAGACTCAAATAGTCGAGCAAGAATTGAACTTCAAGTTCATGATACCAGTAAATACTTTTTGCCTTGTGAAGCGTTTATTGAAGTAGAAGGAGAAATTGTAACAGCTGCTGATACTACTGATGTACCAGCACCGTATCCAGCTGGTACTCAAGTCGGTTTTGTCAATAATGGTATTATGGCGCTATTTGAGAGTGCTAGATATCTCATTGATGGAAAAGAAATTGAGTCCATAGATCGTGATGTTGATGTGGCTACAACAATAATCGGGTTAGCGAGATATTCTGATGATTATACAAGATCAGCAGGACCCTCTATGATGTTTGCAAAAGATGGTAAGAATACCGCTGGAGGAAATCCATTTGTTGTAAGACGACCAAAAAAAGTCACTGCTGCTAATGATAATGCTGATGTCGAGGCTGTAGTTATAAACAACGATCCTAATTTCAATCTAGGAGCTGCAACACGAAACGCAATGTTGCAAGGAGAGCGTAAATCATTTTCATGCGCGATTCCACTGCATCACATATTTGGATTCTGTAGAAACGTCAGAAAAGTTATCTACGGGGCGAAGCATACAGTATCGCTTGTACGAAAAAGTGATGATAATGATGCAATTTGGAGGATTCCAGCAAATGCTGCAGCCGCCAATGCTGATGCCGGTAGAGTCGATTTAACAAAAATATCATTGTGGATGCCAGTGTTGACTCCAGCAATCACCGCAGAAGGACGATTACTATCATTTATGGATCAAGGAGGAAAGTCGTTGTTGAGTTGGCTAACCGTGAGTACAGATGTGAAGCAATCAAATATCAACGGGTTATTTACTTGGAACCTAGCATCAAAACAAGGCGTTTCTGCGCCACGTCATATATTTATTGCGTTACAGGATAACACACGAGTTGGCAATCAACAACAAAGTCATATGATATTTGATCAATTAGGTGTGAAAGACGTCTCACTGAGAATAAACGGCCAGCAGGAACCATCTGAGGATATACAACTTAATTACACAGAAAATCATATTGCACGAGTTTATCATCGTCTGTTGTCATTTATGGAACGCGATCAAAATGTGGATAGTGGTTTGCAAATATCACAATTGGATTTTAAAAGCCTCTATCCGATCTATTACTTCTCACTGGAACATCTCGATTTGACAAGACAGTCAGTTGTTGATATACACTTTAGAGCTAATGTGAATCGTCCTGTTGGTGCTGCTGATTATAGAGCGGTTGCTGTCATTCTCAGTGATAAATCAATGCTACTCGAAGGTGTTGGTGGAAGAATGAGAGTGGTAGATGCCCCAGTAGAAAATCTTTGAACGATTTTTCTCGATTTTTCATTGAATTAGAATGAATCAATTATATATAATGTCATATAGTGTTATTAGTGTTACGTTAACTCCTGGTCAAATCAAAAAATTGCAATCAGAATCGGCTAAAAAATGTGGAACCACAATCACGTTGAAACCCAACCAAATGACTGGTGGTGCAAATAAATTATCGCTGACAACTCGTCAGGTGAAACATTTCAATGATGCACTTGCAGCCAAAAAAGGTGTCCAGATTACTCTTTCTGCGGCTGCTATTAAAAATATGATGAAAACGGGTGGTATATTTCCATTGTTAGCTGCAATACCAGCATTGATTGCAGCAGCAGCCCCAGCAGTGGCTAAAGCAGCGGCGTTAGGAGCCGTTGGTACTGCAGCAGGAATGGCGTTGAAAAAGGCAGCTGGACAAGGATATAAAAAAAAGAGACGATCCGTTCACGGAAAGGGTCTAAGACTACCAGGAACCCCGTATTCATGGTACAGCGGGAGATCCGTTCACGGATCAGGCCTGAGACTACCAGGAACGATTTATTAATTCAGAAATCTTCAATTTCCGAACCTATGGTTCCCATGTCCAATTTTGATTTAATAGATGCGGTTAAAAAACTAGTGATTAAAAATTTCAGAGGTGTTTTTATGAAAGATCAATTACCACATCAACCAAACAAAACTGAAACAGGTATTATTAATCTCGATAACAGCACCGGACCTGGAACTCACTGGGTTGCATACGCTATTGATCCACGTGGGATTGTCTATTTTGATTCATATGGATTAGCCCCACCAAAAGAGTTTATGCGTTATATAAAACAATTTCCAATGAAGACTTGGTATTCTACGCTACCAACACAACAAATCAATGACCCACCAATATGCGGCAGTGAAGTATTAAATGTCCTTGACGCTATTTCTAACTCCTTGGGTAACCCAAGGGGGAAACCACCTCATATTGTCGTAAATGACTACACCAGCAATCGCTTTTTAGAGAGAGAAAGAGTTTTACAATAACATGATTGATATTTGGGGGAGACCTCTGAAACCCAAACCCGATGACACTGCAACTCCTGATTCTATCAAGGATATAAAAAAAAAATTAAAGATGAAATCGCTGAGACGTTGAACTTAACAAGTGTTGACCCGAATGAAATAGTTGTATTTCAAGACAAACAGGGTAAATTGAAATCCAGTAATATTTCTCTGGATGATATTTTGGTTAAACAACAAAACGCAATCGAGGATACTATCGCGTTATTTTCCGATCAGGGTAAATTGAAAACCAGTAATATTTCTCTGGATGATATTTTGGTTAAACAACAAAACGCAATCGAGGATACTATCGCGTTATTTTCCGATCAGGGTAAACTCAAACCGGGTGTACTTTTTTCGACGATTACAGATCGATTTAAAACTCTCAACGATTCTGCGTTAGAACTAGCAACACTTCAATCTAAAACCGAAGAACACATAAAACAGTTTACCGCATTTCGTAGAAATATCATTGATAAATTTATTGGAACTACATTCGATAAAATTGAACTAAAACTCCCTGATATTAAAAAATCCATCGATGAGACGAAAACTTTCATCGAAGGCATCAAAGGGGATGCAACGAGGATGATAACAGCCATTGAAAAAACAAAAATTCCTCATGAGAAAACCAACAACGTAGTATACACGATCCAACACGGATCATTTGAGTGGACACCTACAAACAACAAATTAGATATCACTGCAACCGTTAAGGGTATTTATCGATTAACACTAGTAACACCATTATCTCAATTTAATATTTCATCGTCCAGTTCATCCGGGGTCAATAATACGATTTCAACGATCATCGACAAGAATACAACTGAAAAGTTTACAATCACATCTACTGATAAAAATTTGGTTAGGGTCTCAACAACGTGGTATGTGGAATTCGTAGCGGATTTAAGTAAATCGTAATTGAAAACGATAGCGTATTTAAAATAAAAAATGATTTCATCATCGCAATATCGCTATGATCAGGTCAGAGAGTATCAAACTAGACTCAAAACCTTGTCTGAGGAGTATGCAATGAAAATTAAAAAATATCGCAGGAGAATTACCGCAATTGATGTTACTGTGTACGCTGTGAGTGGTGTAATCACCGGAGCTGGTATTATACTGTCTTCAGTGACAATGATGGCTCCGATAGCTGTTCCAATTTGCATTTCTGCGGCAACAACATTCGCTGGAATTATTTCAATAATCACAAAAAAAATATCCTCATGCAGCCAACGGAAACTACAGGACTACATAATTCAATTTCATGTTGTGTCCACTGCATACTCGCAATTATCCTCATTGATATCGTCATCGCTCGATGATACAATTATATCAGAGAGTGAGTTTTCAGCGATGGTAGATATATATGATTCTGCGATGTCAAAATTAGAAATACAAAAACATGAGTATAATAACAATGACAACACAGATGGAATTACTTCAACAAATAGTGGAGAACACAAACCCAGTACAAACAAGCATGATCTCAATAACCTCAACGAATCCAGAATTCAGTGTGAATTTCCCCTCTCCAGTCCCAGTGAAGGAGATAGCGCTAGCAAAATTACGAGTGTATCACAGTTGGCCAAATATTAGGTCAAAATCATTTGGTGGTCAACAACCCAATAATTCACTGGTATTTGCAAATAAGAATAAACCAGACGGTACCCCAGACTGGAATGTTGTTTCCATACCAACCGGATCATACCAAATTGAACAAATCAATGATGAATTCGCGCGTAGAATAAAATCGATTACTGGAGAAGAATCAAAAATCGCTATAACAGTTCATGTGCCAACACTGTCATCTGCCATTGAAATAAGCACAGAGGGTTATGTCGTAGATATCTATCAGAGTTCTATTAGAACCGTACTGGGATGGCCTGAAATCCCACCCGGGGGAAAAACCGTTAAATTACCAGAACCACAAAAAACCGATTATATCACAGACAGGATAAAATCTGATAATCCAATAAAGAGTTATAAAGATTATAATAAGTGGGAACTTTTCAATGGAATAGTAGAAAATAACGTTGTCAAATTCGTACCCCGACAGAACAAAATTACTGAAAATTTCACAGCGATGGAATATGATTTTTTACTGTTGTTAATATCCATTAAATCCGGCACTCTCACCCGAGATGAATTTATCAGCGTTGTAGAAATATGTAACAAAATCATGAATGACATGGAAACATTTCATTCACAAATTATTCAAGAGATATTAGGTGACGATAATCCTAAAACGAGAACAGAATTTGCGATAAAAGGTAATATACGCGTAGAAGATATTCGTGAGTTTAAACTACCAGGATATAATATCTCAGAATTACAAAAATCTCTCAGTGATGCCATCGATGAAGGTTTCAAAAAAATCCATGATACGTGGAAAAAACAGCATCACCGGAAATAAAAATCCTCAAACATAATAATGACCCAGATGGTGGTGGCAGGCATATTGCTCCGTTCAATGTGAATATTTCAACGGTAATTGCGCTCAATTTAGTATGTGATGTGATCGAAGGAAGCTATCAAATAAATTTAGAACGATCAAATCAAGCTCATCAAGGATATATTTTGTATTCATTTGCACCAACAGCTCCTCCAGGGTTTTTAATAATTGAGTCCCCGGTGAATCCAGTCTATATGCGATGTCATAATAATTCATTAACCAGAATTAATTTCAAACTCACTGACCAGTCTAATAATCTGATTGATTTACAAGAGGAGGTTTTACAAATTAGTCTATTTGTGAAATCATAAATGATTTTCGTCCTAAGGACTTTCATCCTGAAAGGATTTTCGTCGTAGTAAGGACTAGATCAAATATTCGGTTAAAATCACCGTAAACCTTAGCAGCAGAGAGGGTGAGTGACAACGACGTTGCGACATCAACGAAAACGCGAACAATCATAAGGGTCGGAGACTTATTTTTTCGCGAGAAGGGTCTATTCGTACCGTTTTAAAGGTATAATAAAAAATAACCAAAAAAAAAGTTGTCCGATTCACCCTCTCTGCTGCTCAAACGTATGTATTTAGTACTTTCAAAGACAAAATTGGTTTTGTATCCTGTTTTTGTGTCATTTTTATAGGTGCAAGTTTGAAACTATCCTGCTTTCGTATGAAAGATTGATTGAAACGTCAAATTAGGTAGAGGGAAACTAATCAAGCATGGATGAAAATTGGGTAACATATGATTTATTTACTCTAGATAATTACTTGCGAATTATTGTATGTATTTACGCATTTCTATCAAACCCGAATTCATTTTCGCTTGGGTTGAGGTAACTAAACGTAAAGGGAATATAAAAAAGTCAGGATTATGAAGCTCTTTCAATCGGTGAAATATTGCTACAGTTCATATATACCTTTGTCCCAAACTGGGTTTTAAATTCGTTCGAAATTTGATACAATTGAAGTATACCTGTTGTACTAGTGGAACTCGTAGCTGCTAATGTGGTACTGACATCAGATGTGTTCTCTAACGCTTCTGTTGCAGTACTGCTTCTGGTCACATTGCTGCTAAGATACGTTGTGGGCTTTGTGGTTACCGTACTGGTACTAGTCGCTGCACTGTGTGTGGATGAGCTAGCTGTGGACATGGTGCCACCAGATATTGTCGGTGCATCTGATGATGTGCTTGTGATAATAATCGGTGTTGTAGATATTGTTGTATTTATGGTTCTAGAGCTTGGGGACATTGTTGTGCTGCTGGTTGTTGATGGCTCTGTGAGTTCAACGATCCGAATGAGGAATTAAGGGAAAAAAACATTGAGATGAATGAGTATGTGCAATGCACCAAGATATATTATGATTGTACGCCTCTAAACATTTAGTGTATATTTCTTAGATTGTATATGTCGGCGATGGGAAGTTATTCCTAACGAGTAATCAAACAGTTGCTCCAAACAGACCTCATTAGTTACTATGCTCAATATTGTATGCTGTGTCACGATTTGTTTCATGATATGGAATTCTGGAATATCTTAATATAAGGAATTGTTTTGATATTTTCATGCGTAAGAGTTTAGTACTTTGACATAGGAACAGTTCTATGCATAGCGTATGTGAGTTACACGTTCAGGTACATTGCGCTAACCACCAATCTAAAGAATGGAATAGCTTTATTTCTATGTTTTACAAATGAGATGCAAGGAAATCCTACAATGATAAAAATTGGGTCATGTTATTTTTTCACACTAGATGATTGGGTCAAGATTATTTTCATATTTTCGAAATTAAACTACACCAGAAGAAAATGAATGCTCCATAAATAGAAAATATGAAAAGAATAGAAGGATGAAAAAGGTAATTCATTACCTGAAATTATGTTAAACTGTAGTATTCTTTAGTTAGAGCTCTTTTTCTCTATATCAAGGTAGTTATTGACGAGTTTTGTATGGGTTATTTCTGCACGAATTGAACATACGGAGGTATACGGTATATTTTGCGTTCAAATGTCCCTAAGACAAGAAATACATTTGATGATGTCTTACATTATCCTGAACGTAATTAAGTGTCAGGCAATAAATATAATTTTAAGGATTCGAAGTCACGCTAGAGATTGATGATATGCAAATATACCTGTTGTACTGGTGGAACTCGTAGTTGCATTTGTGGTACTGACAGTAGATGTGCTCATTGCTGCTATTGTTGTTGATGAACTATTTGTGGGCACTATAATGTTAGCAGACGTTGCCGTTGATGTGTTTGAAAAGGTAATTATGGTACTGGTCCTGGTCGCAGGACTCTCTGTGGATGCGTTAGTTGTGGAGATAGTGGATCTATCCGTTGTTGGGGCCAGTGAAGATCTGCTTACAGGGGTCATCGTAGTAGGTGATGTTGTCGTTGTAGTAATGGTGCTAGAGTTTGTGGATTTCGTTGCGCTACTAGCTAGTGCTGGTCCTGTATGATGAATCGGAAGGACTTGAGGATTTTGCAACATATATATATATATATATATATATATATATATATATATATATATATATAAATATATATATATATATATATATATATATATATATATATATATATATATATATATATATATATATATATATATATATTTATATATATATAAGAGGTACCACGTTGGTTTGTATGTGCCATATCCCAGAGAGACATAATTTCAATTGTAACAATCAGTTAATATAAGTTGTATTTGCATAATGTTTATGACATATGGCTCTCAAAGTTTTGTGTTTATATATTTTACATGTTCATTCGCTGTTGATAAGAGACTTTGCAATACTAGTATTGATTGAGTGATCTATAAAAAAATATCATTTTTTTCTGTGATTTAGATCTCATTCAAAGTTACAATTAATCGTCTCATACGGAACTGCCGAATAGTCCAACCTAATTAGAAACCTTCAATTTTTCAAACGTATGTATTTAGTACTTTCAAAGACAAAATTGGTTTTGTATCCTGTTTTTGTGTCATTTTTATAGGTGCAAGTTTGAAACTATCCTGCTTTCGTATGAAAGATTGATTGAAACGTCAAATTAGGTAGAGGCAAACTAATCATGCAAGAATGAAATTTGGGTAACATATGATTTATTTACTCTAGATAATTACTTGCGAATTATTGTATGTATTTACGCATTTCTATCAAACCCGAATTCATTTTCGCTTGGGTTGGGGTAACTAAACGTAGAGGGAATATAAAAAAGTCAGGATTATGAAGCTCTTTCAATCGGTGAAATATTGCTACAGTTCATATATACCTTTGTCCCAAACTGGGTTTTAAATTCGTTCGAAATTTGATACAATTGAAGTATACCTGTTGTACTAGTGGAACTCGTAGTTGCTAATGTGGTACTGACATCAGATGTGTTCTCTAACGCTTCTGTTGCGGTACTGCTTCTGGTCACATTGCTGCTAAGATACGTTGTGGGCTTTGTGGTTACCGTACTGGTACTAGTCGCTGCACTGTGTGTGGATGAGCTAGCTGTGGACATGGTGCCACCAGATATTGTCGGTGCATCTGATGATGTGCTAGTGATAGTAATCGGTGTTGTAGATATTGATGTATTAATGGTTCTAGAGCTTGGGGACATTGTTGTGCTGCTGGTTGTTGATAGCTCTGTGAGTTCAACGATCCGAATGAGGAATTAAGGGAAAAAAAAACATTGAGATGAATGAGTATTTGCAATGCACCAAGATATATTATGATTGTACGCCTCTAAACATTTAGTGTATATTTCTTAGATTGTATATGTCGGCGATGGGAAGTTATTCCTAACGAGTAATCAAACAGTTGCTCCAAACAGACCTCATTAGTTACTATGCTCAATATTGTATGCTGTGTCACGATTTGTTTCATGATATGGAATTCTGGAATATCTTAATATAAGGAATTGTTTTGATATTTTCATGCGTAAGAGTTTAGTACTTTGACATAGGAACAGTTCTATGCATAGCGTTTGTGAGTTACACGTTCAGGTACATTGCGCTAACCACCAATCTAAAGAATGGAATAGCTTTTTTTCTATGTTTTACAAATGAGATGCAAGGAAATCCTACAATGATAAAAATTGGGTCATGTTATTTTTTCACACTAGATGATTGGGTCAAGATTATTTTCATATTTTCGAAATTAAACTACACCAGAAGAAAATGAATGCTCCATAAATAGAAAATATGAAAAGAATAGAAGGATGAAAAAGGTAATTCACTACCTGAAATTATGTTAAACTGTAGTATTCTTTAGTTAGAGCTCTTTTTCTCTATATCAAGGTAGTTATTGACGAGTTTTGTATGGGTTATTTCTGCACGAATTGAACATACGGAGGTATACGGTATATTTTGCGTTCAAATGTCCCTAAGACAAGAAATACATTTGATGATATCTTACATTATCCTGAACGTAATTAAGTGTCAGGCAATAAATATGATTTTAAGGATTCGAAGTCACGCTAGAGATTGATGATATGCAAATATACCTGTTGTACTGGTGGAACTCGTAGTTGCATTTGTGATACTGACAGTAGATGTGCTCATTGCTGCTATTGTTGTTGATGAACTATTTGTGGGCACTATAATGTTAGCAGACGTTGCCGTTGATGTGTTTGAAAAGGTAATTATGGTACTGGTCCTGGTCGCAGGACTCTCTGTGGATGCGTTAGTTGTGGAGATAGTGGATCTATCCGTTGTTGGGGCCAGTGAAGATCTGCTTACAGGGGTCATCGTAGTAGGTGATGTTGTCGTTGTAGTAATGGTGCTAGAGTTTGTGGATTTCGTTGCGCTACTAGCTAGTGCTGGTCCTGTATGATGAATCGGAAGGACTTGAGGTTTTTGCAACATATATATATATATATATATATATATATATATATATATATATATATATATATATATATATATATATATATATATATATATAAGAGGTACCACGTCGGTTTGTATGTGCCATATCCCAGAGAGACATAATTTCAATTGTAACAATCAGTTAATATAAGTTGTATTTGCATAATGTTTATGACATATGGCTCTGAAAGTTTTGTGTTTATATATTTTACATGTTCATTCGCTGTTGATAAGAGACTTTGCAATACTAGTATTGATTGAGTGATCTATAAAAAATATCATTTTTTTCTGTGATTTAGATCTTATTCAAAGTTACAATTAATCGTCTCATACGGAACTCCCGAATAGTACAAGCTAATTAGAAACGTTCAATTTTTCAAACGTATGTATTTAGTACTTTCAAAGACAAAATTGGTTTTGTATCCTGTTTTTGTGTCATTTTTATAGTTGCAAGTTTGAAACTATCCTGCTTTCGTATGAAAAATTGATTGAAACGTCAAATTAGGTAGAGGGAAACTAATCAAGCATGGATGAAATTTGGGTAACATATGATTTATTTACTCTAGATAATTACTTGCGAATTATTGTATGTATTTACACATTTCTATAAAACCCGAATTCATTTTCGCTTGGGTTGGGGTAACTAAACGTAGAGGGAATATAAAAAAGTCAGGATTATGAAGCTCTTTCAATCGGTGAAATATTGCTACAGTTCATATATACCTTTGTCCCAAACTGGGTTTTAAATTCGTTCGAAATTTGATACAATTGAAGTATACCTGTTGTACTAGTGGAACTCGTAGTTGCTAATGTGGTACTGACATCAGATGTGTTCTCTAACGCTTCTGTTGCGGTACTGCTTCTGGTCACATTGCTGCTAAGATACGTTGTGGGCTTTGTGGTTACCGTACTGGTACTAGTCGCTGCACTGTGTGTGGATGAGCTAGCTGTGGACATGGTGCCACCAGATATTGTCGGTGCATCTGATGATGTGCTTGTGATAATAATCGGTGTTGTAGATATTGTTGTATTAATGGTTCTAGAGCTTGGGGACATTGTTGTGCTGCTGGTTGTTGATGGCTCTGTGAGTTCAACGATTTGAATGAGGAATTAAGGGAAAAAAAACATTGAGATGAGCGAGTATGTGCAATGCACCAAGATATATTATGATTGTACGCCTCTAAACATTTAGTGTATATTTCTTAGATTGTATATGTCGGCGATGGGAAAGTATTCCTAACGAGTAATCAAACAATTGCTCCAAACAGACCTCATTAGTTACTATGCTCAATATTGTATGCTGTGTCACGATTTGTTTCATGATATGGAATTCTGGAATATCTTAATATAAGGAATTGTTTTGATATTTTCATGCGTAAGAGTTTAGTACTTTGACATAGGAACAGTTCTATGAATAGCGTTTGTGAGTTACACGTTCAGGTACATTGCGCTAACCACCAATCTAAAGAATGGAATAGCTTTATTTCTATGTTTTACAAATGAGATGCAAGGAAATCCTACAATGATAAAAATTGGGTCATGTTATTTTTTCACACTAGATGATTGGGTCAAGATTATTTTCATATTTTCGAAATTAAACTACACCAGAAGAAAATGAATGCTCCATAAATAGAAAATATGAAAAGAATAGAAGGATGAAAAAGGTAATTCACCACCTGAAATTATGTCAAACTGTAGTATTCTTTAGTTAGAGCTCTTTTTCTCTATATCAAGGTAGTTTTTGACGAGTTTTGTATGGGTTATTTCTGCACGAATTGAACATACGGAGGTATACGGTATATTTTGCGTTCAAATGTCCCTAAGACAAGAAATACATTTAATGATGTCTTACATTATCCTGAACGTAATTAAGTGTCAGGCAATAAATATGATTTTAAGGATTCGAAGTCACGCTAGAGATTGATGATATGCAAATATACCTGTTGTACTGGTGGAACTCGTAGTTGCATCTGTGGTACTGACAGTAGATGTGCTCATTGCTTCTATTGTTGTTGATGAACTATTTGTGGGCACTATAATGTTAGCAGACGTTGCCGTTGATGTGTTTGAAAAGGTAATTATGGTACTGGTCCTGGTCGCAGGACTCTCTGTGGATGCGTTAGTTGTGGAGATAGTGGATCTATCCGTTGTTCGGGCCAGTGAAGATCTGCTTACAGGGGTCATCGTAGTAGGTGATGTTGTCGTTGTAGTAATGGTGCTAGAGTTTGTGGATTTCGTTGCGCTACTAGCTAGTGCTGGTCCTGTATGATGAATCGGAAGGACTTGAGGTTTTTGCAACATATATATATATATATATATATATATATATATATATATATATATATATATATATATATATATATATATATATATATATATATATATATATACATATATATACATATAAGAGGTACCACGTCGGTTTGTATGTGCCATATCCCAGAGAGACATAATTTCAATTGCAACAATCAGTTAATATAAGTTGTATTTGCATAATGTTTATGACATATGGCTCTCAAAGTTTTGTGTTTATATATTTTACATGTTCATTCGCTGTTGATAAGAGACTTTGCAATACTAGTATTGATTGAGTGATCTATAAAAAATATCATTTTTTTCTGTGATTTAGATCTCATTCAAAGTTGCAATTAATCGTCTCATACGGAACTCCCGAATAGTACAACCTAATTAGAAACGTTCAATTTTTCAAACGTATGTATTTAGTACTTTAAAAGACAAAATTGGTTTTGTATCCTGTTTTTGTGTCATTTTTAGAGGTGCAAGTTTGAAACTATCCTGCTTTCGTATGAAAGATTGATTGAAACGTCAAATTAGGTAGAGGCAAACTAATCAAGCATGGATGAAATTTGGGTAACATATGATTTATTTACTCTAGATAATTACTTGCGAATTATTGTATGTATTTACGCATTTCTATCAAACCCGAATTCATTTTCGCTTGGGTTGAGGTAACTAAACGTAGAGGGAATATAAAAAAGTCAGGATTATGAAGCTCTTTCAATCGGTGAAATATTGCTACAGTTCATATATACCTTTGTCCCAAACTGGGTTTTAAATTCGTTCGAAATTTGATACAATTGAAGTATACCTGTTGTACTAGTGGAACTCGTAGTTGCTAATGTGGTACTGACATCAGATGTGTTCTCTAACGCTTCTGTTGCGGTACTGCTTCTGGTCACATTGCTGCTAAGATACGTTGTGGGCTTTGTGGTTACCGTACTGGTACTAGTCGCTGCACTGTGTGTGGATGAGCTAGCTGTGGACATGGTGCCACCAGATATTGTCGGTGCATCTGATGATGTGCTTGTGATAATAATCGGTGTTGTAGATATTGTTGTATTAATGGTTTTATAGCTTGGGGACATTGTAGTGCTGCTGGTTGTTGATGGCTCTGTGAGTTCAACGATCCGAATGAGGAATTAAGGGGAAAAAAACATTGAGATGAATGAGTATGTGCAATGCACCAAGATATATTATGATTGTACGCCTCTAAACATTTAGTGTATATTTCTAGATTGTATATGTCGGCGATGGGAAGTTATTCCTAACGAGTAATCAAATAGTTGCTCCAAACAGACCTCATTAGTTACTATGCTCAATATTGTATGCTGTGTCACGATTTGTTTCATGATATGGAATTCTGGAATATCTTAATATAAGGAATTGTTTTGATATTTTCATGCGTAAGAGTTTAGTACTTTGACATAGGAACAGTTCTATGCATAGCGTTTGTGAGTTACACGTTCAGGTACATTGCGCTAACCACCAATCTAAAGAATGGAATAGCTTTATTTCTATGTTTTACAAATGAGATGCAAGGAAATCCTACAATGATAAAAATTGGGTCATGTTATTTTTTCACACTAGATGATTGGGTCAAGATTATTTTCATATTTTCGAAATTAAACTACACCAGAAGAAAATGAATGCTCCATAAATAGAAAATATGAAAAGAATAGAAGGATGAAAAGGTAATTAACTACCTGAAATTATGTTAAACTGTAGCATTCTTTAGTTAGAGCTCTTTTTGTCTATATCAAGGTAGTTATTGACGAGTTTTGTATGGGTTATTTCTGCACGAATTGAACATACGGAGGTATACGGTATATTTTGCGTTCAAATGTCCCTAAGACAAGAAATACATTTAATGATGTCTTACATTATCCTGAACGTAATTAAGTGTCAGGCAAAAAATATGATTTTAAGGATTCGAAGTCACGCTAGAGATTGATGATATGAAAATATACCTGTTGTACTGGTGGAACTCGAAGTTGCATCTGTGGTACTGACAGTAGATGTGCTCATTGCTGCTATTGTTGTTGATGAACTATTTGTGGGCACTATAATGTTTGCAGACGTTGCCGTTAATGTGTTTGAAGTGGTAATTATGGTACTGGTCCTGGTCGCTGGACTCTCTGTGGATGCGTTAGTTGTGGAGATAGTGGATCTATCCGTTGTTGGGGCCAGTGAAGATCTGCTTACAGGGGTCATCGTAGTAGGTGATGTTGTCGTTGTAGTAATGGTGCTTGAGTTTGTGGATTTCGTTGCGCTACTAGCCAGTGCTGGTCCTGTATGAGGAATCGGATGGACTTGAGGTTTTTGCAACATATATATATATATATATATATATATATATATATATATATATATATATATATATATATATATATATATATATATATATATATATATATATATATATATATAAGAGGTACCACGTCGGTTTGTATGTGCCATATCCCAGAGAGACATAATTTCAATTGTAACAATCAGTTAATATAAGTTGTATTTGCATAATGTTTATGACATATGGCTCTCAAAGTTTTGTGTTTATATTTTTTACATGTTCATTCGCTGTTGATAAGAGACTTTGCAATACTAGTATTGATTGAGTGATCTATAAAAAAAATATCATTTTTTTCTGTGATTTAGATCTCATTCAAAGTTACAATTAATCGTCTCATACGGAACTCCCGAATAGTACAACCTAATTAGAAACCTTCAATTTTTCAAACGTATGTATTTAGTACTTTCAAAGACAAAATTGGTTTTGTATCCTGTTTTTGTGTCATTTTTATAGGTGCAAGTTTGAAACTATCCTGCTTTCGTATGAAAGATTAATTGAAACGTCAAATTAGGTAGAGGCAAACTAATCATGCAAGGATGAAATTTGGGTAACATATGATTTATTTACTCTAGATAATTACTTGCGAATTATTGTATGTATTTACGCATTTCTATCAAACCCGAATTCATTTTCGCTTGGGTTGAGGTAACTAAACGTAGAGGGAATATAAAAAAGTCAGGGTTATGAAGCTCTTTCAATCGGTGAAATATTGCTACAGTTCATATATACCTTTGTCCCAAACTGGGTTTTAAATTCGTTCGAAATTTGATACAATTGAAGTATACCTGTTGTACTAGTGGAACTCGTAGTTGCTAATGTGGTACTGACATCAGATGTGTTCTCTAACGCTTCTGTTGCAGTACTGCTTCTGGTCACATTGCTGCTAAGATACGTTGTGGGCTTTGTGGTTACCGTACTGGTACTAGTCGCTGCACTGTGTGTGGATGAGCTAGTTGTGGACATGGTACCACCAGATATTGTCGGCGCATCTGATGATTTGCTTGTGATAATAATCGGTGTTGTAGATATTGTTGTATTAATGGTTCTAGAGCTTGGGGACATTGTTGTGCTGCTGGTTGTTGATGGCTCTGTGAGTTCAACGATCCGAATGAGGAATTAAGGAAAAAAAAACATTGAGATGAATGAGTATGTGCAATGCACCAAGATATATTATGATTGTACGCCTCTAAACATTTAGTGTATATTTCTTATATTGTATATGTCGGCGATGGGAAGTTATTCCTAACGAGTAATCAAACAGTTGCTCCAAACAGACCTCATTAGTTACTATGCTCAATATTGTATGCTGTGTCACGATTTGTTTCAAGATATGGAATTCTGGAATATCTTAATATAAGGATTTGTTCTGATATTTTCATGCGTAAGAGTTTAGTACTTTGACATAGGAACAGTTCTATGCATAGCGTTTGTGAGTTACACGTTCAGGTACATTGCGCTAACCACCAATCTAAAGAATGGAATAGCTTTATTTCTATGATTTACAAATGAGATGCAAGGAAATCCTACAATGAAAAAAATTGGGTCATGTTATTTTTTCACACTAGATGATTGTGTCAAGATTATTTTCATATTTTCGAAATTAAACTACACCAGAAGAAAATGAATGCTCCATAAATAGAAAATATGAAAAGAATAGAAGGATGATAAAGGTAATTCACTACCTGAAATTATGTTAAACTGTAGTATTCTTTAGTTAGAGCTCTTTTTCTCTATATCAAGGTAGTTATTGACGAGTTTTGTATGGGTTATTTCTACACGAATTGAACATACGGAGGTATACGGTATATTTTGCGTTCAAATGTCCCTAAGACAAGAAATACATTTGATGATTTCTTACATTATCTTGAACGTAATTAAGTGTCAGGCAATAAATATGATTTTAAGGATTCGAAATCACGCTAGAGATTGATGATATGCAAATATACCTGTTGTACTTGTGGAACTCGTAGTTGCATCTGTGGTACTGACATTAGATGTGCTCATTGCTGCTATTGTTGTTGATGAACTATTTGTGGGCACTATAATGTTAGCAGACGTTGCCGTTGATGTGTTTGAATTGGTAATTATGGTACTGGTCCTGGTCGCTGGACTCTCTGTGGATGCGTTAGTTGTGGAGATAGTGGATCTATCCGTTGTTGGGGCCAGTGAATATGTGCTTACAGGGGTCATCGTAGTAGGTGATGTTGTCGTTGTAGTAATGGTGCTAGAGTTTGTGGATTTTGTTGTGCTGCTAGCTAGTGCTGGTCCTGTATGATGAATTGGAAGGACTTGAGGTTTTTGCAACATGTATATATATATATATATATATATATATATATATATATATATATATATATATATATATATAAGAGGTACCACGTCGGTTTGTATGTGCCATATCCCAGAGAGAAATAATTTCAATTGTAACAATCAGTTAATATAAGTTGTATTTGCATAATGTTTATGACATATGGCTCTCAAAGTTTTGTGTTTATATATTTTACATGTTCATTCACTGTTGATAAGAGACTTTGCAATACTAGTATTGATTGAGTGATCTATAAAAAAATATAATTTTTTTCTGTGATTTAGATCTCATTCAAAATCACAATTAATCGTCTCATACGGAACTCCCGAATAGTACGACCTAATTAGAAACCTTCAATTTTTCAAACGTATGTATTTAGTACTTTCAAAGACAAAATTGGTTTTGTATCCTGTTTTTGTGTCATTTTTATAGGTGCAAGTTTGAAAGTATCCTCCTTTCGAATGAAAGTTTGATTGAAACGTCAAATTAGGTAGAGGCAAACTAATCATGCAAGGATGAAATTTGGGTAACATATGATTTATTTACTCTAGATAATTACTTGCGAATTATTGTATGTATTTACGCATTACTATCAAACCCGAATTCAGTTTCGCTTGGGTTGAAGTAACTAAACGTAGAGGGAATATAAAAAAGTCAGGATTATGAAGCTCTTTCAATTGGTGAAATATTGCTACAGTTCATATATACCTTTGTCCCAAACTGAATCTCTTTATCTAGTTGAATTTATTAAAGGCAATCTAGGGTTGATCCTCCTGCGGTTAAACTCGCAGAGATAAAATGATTAACGAGTAGTTTTAGGAAATATAACACATATTATCGGATATCATACGTTATTTTGAATGTAATTAAGAATCGTGCATGTGCAGAGATTGTTATGGGTTTTAAATTCGTTCGAAATTTGATACAATTGAAGTATACCTGTTGTACTAGTGGAACTCGTAGTTGCTAATGTGGTACTGACATCAGATGTGTTCTCTAACGCTTCTGTTGCAGTACTGCTTCTGGTCACATTGCTGCTAAGATACGTTGTGGGCTTTGTGGTTACCGTACTGGTACTAGTCGCTGCACTGTGTGTGGATGAGCTAGTTGTGGACATGGTACCACCAGATATTGTCGGCGCATCTGATGATTTGCTTGTGATAATAATCGGTGTTGTAGATATTGTTGTATTAATGGTTCTAGAGCTTGGGGACATTGTTGTGCTGCTGGTTGTTGATGGCTCTGTGAGTTCAACGATCCGAATGAGGAATTAAGGAAAAAAAAACATTGAGATGAATGAGTATGTGCAATGCACCAAGATATATTATGATTGTACGCCTCTAAACATTTAGTGTATATTTCTTATATTGTATATGTCGGCGATGGGAAGTTATTCCTAACGAGTAATCAAACAGTTGCTCCAAACAGACCTCATTAGTTACTATGCTCAATATTGTATGCTGTGTCACGATTTGTTTCATGATATGGAATTCTGGAATATCTTAATATAAGGATTTGTTTTGATATTTTCATGCGTAAGAGTTTAGTACTTTGACATAGGAACAGTTCTATGCATAGCGTTTGTGAGTTACACGTTCAGGTACATTGCGCTAACCACCAATCTAAAGAATGGAATAGCTTTATTTCTATGATTTACAAATGAGATGCAAGGAAATCCTACAATGAAAAAAATTGGGTCATGTTATTTTTTCACACTAGATGATTGTGTCAAGATTATTTTCATATTTTCGAAATTAAACTACACCAGAAGAAAATGAATGCTCCATAAATAGAAAATATGAAAAGAATAGAAGGATGATAAAGGTAATTCACTACCTGAAATTATGTTAAACTGTAGTATTCTTTAGTTAGAGCTCTTTTTCTCTATATCAAGGTAGTTATTGACGAGTTTTGTATGGGTTATTTCTACACGAATTGAACATACGGAGGTATACGGTATATTTTGCGTTCAAATGTCCCTAAGACAAGAAATACATTTGATGATTTCTTACATTATCTTGAACGTAATTAAGTGTCAGGCAATAAATATGATTTTAAGGATTCGAAATCACGCTAGAGATTGATGATATGCAAATATACCTGTTGTACTTGTGGAACTCGTAGTTGCATCTGTGGTACTGACATTAGATGTGCTCATTGCTGCTATTGTTGTTGATGAACTATTTGTGGGCACTATAATGTTAGCAGACGTTGCCGTTGATGTGTTTGAATTGGTAATTATGGTACTGGTCCTGGTCGCTGGACTCTCTGTGGATGCGTTAGTTGTGGAGATAGTGGATCTATCCGTTGTTGGGGCCAGTGAATATGTGCTTACAGGGGTCATCGTAGTAGGTGATGTTGTCGTTGTAGTAATGGTGCTAGAGTTTGTGGATTTTGTTGTGCTGCTAGCTAGTGCTGGTCCTGTATGATGAATTGGAAGGACTTGAGGTTTTTGCAACATGTATATATATATATATATATATATATATAAGAGGTACCACGTCGGTTTGTATGTGCCATATCCCAGAGAGAAATAATTTCAATTGTAACAATCAGTTAATATAAGTTGTATTTGCATAATGTTTATGACATATGGCTCTCAAAGTTTTGTGTTTATATATTTTACATGTTCATTCACTGTTGATAAGAGACTTTGCAATACTAGTATTGATTGAGTGATCTATAAAAAAATATAATTTTTTTCTGTGATTTAGATCTCATTCAAAATCACAATTAATCGTCTCATACGGAACTCCCGAATAGTACGACCTAATTAGAAACCTTCAATTTTTCAAACGTATGTATTTAGTACTTTCAAAGACAAAATTGGTTTTGTATCCTGTTTTTGTGTCATTTTTATAGGTGCAAGTTTGAAAGTATCCTCCTTTCGAATGAAAGTTTGATTGAAACGTCAAATTAGGTAGAGGCAAACTAATCATGCAAGGATGAAATTTGGGTAACATATGATTTATTTACTCTAGATAATTACTTGCGAATTATTGTATGTATTTACGCATTACTATCAAACCCGAATTCAGTTTCGCTTGGGTTGAAGTAACTAAACGTAGAGGGAATATAAAAAAGTCAGGATTATGAAGCTCTTTCAATCGGTGAAATATTGCTACAGTTCATATATACCTTTGTCCCAAACTGAATCTCTTTATCTAGTTGAATTTATTAAAGGCAATCTAGGGTTGATCCTCCTGCGGTTAAACTCGCAGAGATAAAATGATTAACGAGTAGTTTTAGGAAATATAACACATATTATCGGATATCATACGTTATTTTGAATGTAATTAAGAATCGTGCATGTGCAGAGATTGTTATGGGTTTTAAATTCGTTCGAAATTTGATACAATTGAAGTATACCTGTTGTACTAGTGGAACTCGTAGTTGCTAATGTGGTACTGACATCAGATGTGTTCTCTAACGCTTCTGTTGCAGTACTGCTTCTGGTCACATTGCTGCTAAGATACGTTGTGGGCTTTGTGGTTACCGTACTGGTACTAGTCGCTGCACTGTGTGTGGATGAGCTAGTTGTGGACATGGTACCACCAGATATTGTCGGCGCATCTGATGATTTGCTTGTGATAATAATCGGTGTTGTAGATATTGTTGTATTAATGGTTCTAGAGCTTGGGGACATTGTTGTGCTGCTGGTTGTTGATGGCTCTGTGAGTTCAACGATCCGAATGAGGAATTAAGGAAAAAAAAACATTGAGATGAATGAGTATGTGCAATGCACCAAGATATATTATGATTGTACGCCTCTAAACATTTAGTGTATATTTCTTATATTGTATATGTCGGCGATGGGAAGTTATTCCTAACGAGTAATCAAACAGTTGCTCCAAACAGACCTCATTAGTTACTATGCTCAATATTGTATGCTGTGTCACGATTTGTTTCATGATATGGAATTCTGGAATATCTTAATATAAGGATTTGTTTTGATATTTTCATGCGTAAGAGTTTAGTACTTTGACATAGGAACAGTTCTATGCATAGCGTTTGTGAGTTACACGTTCAGGTACATTGCGCTAACCACCAATCTAAAGAATGGAATAGCTTTATTTCTATGATTTACAAATGAGATGCAAGGAAATCCTACAATGAAAAAAATTGGGTCATGTTATTTTTTCACACTAGATGATTGTGTCAAGATTATTTTCATATTTTCGAAATTAAACTACACCAGAAGAAAATGAATGCTCCATAAATAGAAAATATGAAAAGAATAGAAGGATGATAAAGGTAATTCACTACCTGAAATTATGTTAAACTGTAGTATTCTTTAGTTAGAGCTCTTTTTCTCTATATCAAGGTAGTTATTGACGAGTTTTGTATGGGTTATTTCTACACGAATTGAACATACGGAGGTATACGGTATATTTTGCGTTCAAATGTCCCTAAGACAAGAAATACATTTGATGATTTCTTACATTATCTTGAACGTAATTAAGTGTCAGGCAATAAATATGATTTTAAGGATTCGAAATCACGCTAGAGATTGATGATATGCAAATATACCTGTTGTACTTGTGGAACTCGAAGTTGCATCTGTGGTACTGACATTAGATGTGCTCATTGCTGCTATTGTTGTTGATGAACTATTTGTGGGCACTATAATGTTAGCAGACGTTGCCGTTGATGTGTTTGAATTGGTAATTATGGTACTGGTCCTGGTCGCTGGACTCTCTGTGGATGCGTTAGTTGTGGAGATAGTGGATCTATCCGTTGTTGGGGCCAGTGAATATGTGCTTACAGGGGTCATCGTAGTAGGTGATGTTGTCGTTGTAGTAATGGTGCTAGAGTTTGTGGATTTTGTTGTGCTGCTAGCTAGTGCTGGTCCTGTATGATGAATTGGAAGGACTTGAGGTTTTTGCAACATGTATATATATATATATATATATATATATATAAGAGGTACCACGTCGGTTTGTATGTGCCATATCCCAGAGAGAAATAATTTCAATTGTAACAATCAGTTAATATAAGTTGTATTTGCATAATGTTTATGACATATGGCTCTCAAAGTTTTGTGTTTATATATTTTACATGTTCATTCACTGTTGATAAGAGACTTTGCAATACTAGTATTGATTGAGTGATCTATAAAAAAATATAATTTTTTTCTGTGATTTAGATCTCATTCAAAATCACAATTAATCGTCTCATACGGAACTCCCGAATAGTACGACCTAATTAGAAACCTTCAATTTTTCAAACGTATGTATTTAGTACTTTCAAAGACAAAATTGGTTTTGTATCCTGTTTTTGTGTCATTTTTATAGGTGCAAGTTTGAAAGTATCCTCCTTTCGAATGAAAGTTTGATTGAAACGTCAAATTAGGTAGAGGCAAACTAATCATGCAAGGATGAAATTTGGGTAACATATGATTTATTTACTCTAGATAATTACTTGCGAATTATTGTATGTATTTACGCATTACTATCAAACCCGAATTCAGTTTCGCTTGGGTTGAAGTAACTAAACGTAGAGGGAATATAAAAAAGTCAGGATTATGAAGCTCTTTCAATCGGTGAAATATTGCTACAGTTCATATATACCTTTGTCCCAAACTGAATCTCTTTATCTAGTTGAATTTATTAAAGGCAATCTAGGGTTGATCCTCCTGCGGTTAAACTCGCAGAGATAAAATGATTAACGAGTAGTTTTAGGAAATATAACACATATTATCGGATATCATACGTTATTTTGAATGTAATTAAGAATCGTGCATGTGCAGAGATTGTTATGGGTTTTAAATTCGTTCGAAATTTGATACAATTGAAGTATACCTGTTGTACTAGTGGAACTCGTAGTTGCTAATGTGGTACTGACATCAGATGTGTTCTCTAACGCTTCTGTTGCAGTACTGCTTCTGGTCACATTGCTGCTAAGATACGTTGTGGGCTTTGTGGTTACCGTACTGGTACTAGTCGCTGCACTGTGTGTGGATGAGCTAGTTGTGGACATGGTACCACCAGATATTGTCGGCGCATCTGATGATTTGCTTGTGATAATAATCGGTGTTGTAGATATTGTTGTATTAATGGTTCTAGAGCTTGGGGACATTGTTGTGCTGCTGGTTGTTGATGGCTCTGTGAGTTCAACGATCCGAATGAGGAATTAAGGAAAAAAAAACATTGAGATGAATGAGTATGTGCAATGCACCAAGATATATTATGATTGTACGCCTCTAAACATTTAGTGTATATTTCTTATATTGTATATGTCGGCGATGGGAAGTTATTCCTAACGAGTAATCAAACAGTTGCTCCAAACAGACCTCATTAGTTACTATGCTCAATATTGTATGCTGTGTCACGATTTGTTTCATGATATGGAATTCTGGAATATCTTAATATAAGGATTTGTTTTGATATTTTCATGCGTAAGAGTTTAGTACTTTGACATAGGAACAGTTCTATGCATAGCGTTTGTGAGTTACACGTTCAGGTACATTGCGCTAACCACCAATCTAAAGAATGGAATAGCTTTATTTCTATGATTTACAAATGAGATGCAAGGAAATCCTACAATGAAAAAAATTGGGTCATGTTATTTTTTCACACTAGATGATTGTGTCAAGATTATTTTCATATTTTCGAAATTAAACTACACCAGAAGAAAATGAATGCTCCATAAATAGAAAATATGAAAAGAATAGAAGGATGATAAAGGTAATTCACTACCTGAAATTATGTTAAACTGTAGTATTCTTTAGTTAGAGCTCTTTTTCTCTATATCAAGGTAGTTATTGACGAGTTTTGTATGGGTTATTTCTACACGAATTGAACATACGGAGGTATACGGTATATTTTGCGTTCAAATGTCCCTAAGACAAGAAATACATTTGATGATTTCTTACATTATCTTGAACGTAATTAAGTGTCAGGCAATAAATATGATTTTAAGGATTCGAAATCACGCTAGAGATTGATGATATGCAAATATACCTGTTGTACTTGTGGAACTCGTAGTTGCATCTGTGGTACTGACATTAGATGTGCTCATTGCTGCTATTGTTGTTGATGAACTATTTGTGGGCACTATAATGTTAGCAGACGTTGCCGTTGATGTGTTTGAATTGGTAATTATGGTACTGGTCCTGGTCGCTGGACTCTCTGTGGATGCGTTAGTTGTGGAGATAGTGGATCTATCCGTTGTTGGGGCCAGTGAATATGTGCTTACAGGGGTCATCGTAGTAGGTGATGTTGTCGTTGTAGTAATGGTGCTAGAGTTTGTGGATTTTGTTGTGCTGCTAGCTAGTGCTGGTCCTGTATGATGAATTGGAAGGACTTGAGGTTTTTGCAACATGTATATATATATATATATATATATATATATAAGAGGTACCACGTCGGTTTGTATGTGCCATATCCCAGAGAGAAATAATTTCAATTGTAACAATCAGTTAATATAAGTTGTATTTGCATAATGTTTATGACATATGGCTCTCAAAGTTTTGTGTTTATATATTTTACATGTTCATTCACTGTTGATAAGAGACTTTGCAATACTAGTATTGATTGAGTGATCTATAAAAAAATATAATTTTTTTCTGTGATTTAGATCTCATTCAAAATCACAATTAATCGTCTCATACGGAACTCCCGAATAGTACGACCTAATTAGAAACCTTCAATTTTTCAAACGTATGTATTTAGTACTTTCAAAGACAAAATTGGTTTTGTATCCTGTTTTTGTGTCATTTTTATAGGTGCAAGTTTGAAAGTATCCTCCTTTCGAATGAAAGTTTGATTGAAACGTCAAATTAGGTAGAGGCAAACTAATCATGCAAGGATGAAATTTGGGTAACATATGATTTATTTACTCTAGATAATTACTTGCGAATTATTGTATGTATTTACGCATTACTATCAAACCCGAATTCAGTTTCGCTTGGGTTGAAGTAACTAAACGTAGAGGGAATATAAAAAAGTCAGGATTATGAAGCTCTTTCAATCGGTGAAATATTGCTACAGTTCATATATACCTTTGTCCCAAACTGAATCTCTTTATCTAGTTGAATTTATTAAAGGCAATCTAGGGTTGATCCTCCTGCGGTTAAACTCGCAGAGATAAAATGATTAACGAGTAGTTTTAGGAAATATAACACATATTATCGGATATCATACGTTATTTTGAATGTAATTAAGAATCGTGCATGTGCAGAGATTGTTATGGGTTTTAAATTCGTTCGAAATTTGATACAATTGAAGTATACCTGTTGTACTAGTGGAACTCGTAGTTGCTAATGTGGTACTGACATCAGATGTGTTCTCTAACGCTTCTGTTGCAGTACTGCTTCTGGTCACATTGCTGCTAAGATACGTTGTGGGCTTTGTGGTTACCGTACTGGTACTAGTCGCTGCACTGTGTGTGGATGAGCTAGTTGTGGACATGGTACCACCAGATATTGTCGGCGCATCTGATGATTTGCTTGTGATAATAATCGGTGTTGTAGATATTGTTGTATTAATGGTTCTAGAGCTTGGGGACATTGTTGTGCTGCTGGTTGTTGATGGCTCTGTGAGTTCAACGATCCGAATGAGGAATTAAGGAAAAAAAAACATTGAGATGAATGAGTATGTGCAATGCACCAAGATATATTATGATTGTACGCCTCTAAACATTTAGTGTATATTTCTTATATTGTATATGTCGGCGATGGGAAGTTATTCCTAACGAGTAATCAAACAGTTGCTCCAAACAGACCTCATTAGTTACTATGCTCAATATTGTATGCTGTGTCACGATTTGTTTCATGATATGGAATTCTGGAATATCTTAATATAAGGATTTGTTTTGATATTTTCATGCGTAAGAGTTTAGTACTTTGACATAGGAACAGTTCTATGCATAGCGTTTGTGAGTTACACGTTCAGGTACATTGCGCTAACCACCAATCTAAAGAATGGAATAGCTTTATTTCTATGATTTACAAATGAGATGCAAGGAAATCCTACAATGAAAAAAATTGGGTCATGTTATTTTTTCACACTAGATGATTGTGTCAAGATTATTTTCATATTTTCGAAATTAAACTACACCAGAAGAAAATGAATGCTCCATAAATAGAAAATATGAAAAGAATAGAAGGATGATAAAGGTAATTCACTACCTGAAATTATGTTAAACTGTAGTATTCTTTAGTTAGAGCTCTTTTTCTCTATATCAAGGTAGTTATTGACGAGTTTTGTATGGGTTATTTCTACACGAATTGAACATACGGAGGTATACGGTATATTTTGCGTTCAAATGTCCCTAAGACAAGAAATACATTTGATGATTTCTTACATTATCTTGAACGTAATTAAGTGTCAGGCAATAAATATGATTTTAAGGATTCGAAATCACGCTAGAGATTGATGATATGCAAATATACCTGTTGTACTTGTGGAACTCGTAGTTGCATCTGTGGTACTGACATTAGATGTGCTCATTGCTGCTATTGTTGTTGATGAACTATTTGTGGGCACTATAATGTTAGCAGACGTTGCCGTTGATGTGTTTGAATTGGTAATTATGGTACTGGTCCTGGTCGCTGGACTCTCTGTGGATGCGTTAGTTGTGGAGATAGTGGATCTATCCGTTGTTGGGGCCAGTGAATATGTGCTTACAGGGGTCATCGTAGTAGGTGATGTTGTCGTTGTAGTAATGGTGCTAGAGTTTGTGGATTTTGTTGTGCTGCTAGCTAGTGCTGGTCCTGTATGATGAATTGGAAGGACTTGAGGTTTTTGCAACATGTATATATATATATATATATATATATATATATATATATATATAAGAGGTACCACGTCGGTTTGTATGTGCCATATCCCAGAGAGAAATAATTTCAATTGTAACAATCAGTTAATATAAGTTGTATTTGCATAATGTTTATGACATATGGCTCTCAAAGTTTTGTGTTTATATATTTTACATGTTCATTCACTGTTGATAAGAGACTTTGCAATACTAGTATTGATTGAGTGATCTATAAAAAAATATAATTTTTTTCTGTGATTTAGATCTCATTCAAAATCACAATTAATCGTCTCATACGGAACTCCCGAATAGTACGACCTAATTAGAAACCTTCAATTTTTCAAACGTATGTATTTAGTACTTTCAAAGACAAAATTGGTTTTGTATCCTGTTTTTGTGTCATTTTTATAGGTGCAAGTTTGAAAGTATCCTCCTTTCGAATGAAAGTTTGATTGAAACGTCAAATTAGGTAGAGGCAAACTAATCATGCAAGGATGAAATTTGGGTAACATATGATTTATTTACTCTAGATAATTACTTGCGAATTATTGTATGTATTTACGCATTACTATCAAACCCGAATTCAGTTTCGCTTGGGTTGAAGTAACTAAACGTAGAGGGAATATAAAAAAGTCAGGATTATGAAGCTCTTTCAATCGGTGAAATATTGCTACAGTTCATATATACCTTTGTCCCAAACTGAATCTCTTTATCTAGTTGAATTTATTAAAGGCAATCTAGGGTTGATCCTCCTGCGGTTAAACTCGCAGAGATAAAATGATTAACGAGTAGTTTTAGGAAATATAACACATATTATCGGATATCATACGTTATTTTGAATGTAATTAAGAATCGTGCATGTGCAGAGATTGTTATGGGTTTTAAATTCGTTCGAAATTTGATACAATTGAAGTATACCTGTTGTACTAGTGGAACTCGTAGTTGCTAATGTGGTACTGACATCAGATGTGTTCTCTAACGCTTCTGTTGCAGTACTGCTTCTGGTCACATTGCTGCTAAGATACGTTGTGGGCTTTGTGGTTACCGTACTGGTACTAGTCGCTGCACTGTGTGTGGATGAGCTAGTTGTGGACATGGTACCACCAGATATTGTCGGCGCATCTGATGATTTGCTTGTGATAATAATCGGTGTTGTAGATATTGTTGTATTAATGGTTCTAGAGCTTGGGGACATTGTTGTGCTGCTGGTTGTTGATGGCTCTGTGAGTTCAACGATCCGAATGAGGAATTAAGGAAAAAAAAACATTGAGATGAATGAGTATATGCAATGCACCAAGATATATTATGATTGTACGCCTCTAAACATTTAGTGTATATTTCTTATATTGTATATGTCGGCGATGGGAAGTTATTCCTAACGAGTAATCAAACAGTTGCTCCAAACAGACCTCATTAGTTACTATGCTCAATATTGTATGCTGTGTCACGATTTGTTTCATGATATGGAATTCTGGAATATCTTAATATAAGGATTTGTTTTGATATTTTCATGCGTAAGAGTTTAGTACTTTGACATAGGAACAGTTCTATGCATAGCGTTTGTGAGTTACACGTTCAGGTACATTGCGCTAACCACCAATCTAAAGAATGGAATAGCTTTATTTCTATGATTTACAAATGAGATGCAAGGAAATCCTACAATGAAAAAAATTGGGTCATGTTATTTTTTCACACTAGATGATTGTGTCAAGATTATTTTCATATTTTCGAAATTAAACTACACCAGAAGAAAATGAATGCTCCATAAATAGAAAATATGAAAAGAATAGAAGGATGATAAAGGTAATTCACTACCTGAAATTATGTTAAACTGTAGTATTCTTTAGTTAGAGCTCTTTTTCTCTATATCAAGGTAGTTATTGACGAGTTTTGTATGGGTTATTTCTACACGAATTGAACATACGGAGGTATACGGTATATTTTGCGTTCAAATGTCCCTAAGACAAGAAATACATTTGATGATTTCTTACATTATCTTGAACGTAATTAAGTGTCAGGCAATAAATATGATTTTAAGGATTCGAAATCACGCTAGAGATTGATGATATGCAAATATACCTGTTGTACTTGTGGAACTCGTAGTTGCATCTGTGGTACTGACATTAGATGTGCTCATTGCTGCTATTGTTGTTGATGAACTATTTGTGGGCACTATAATGTTAGCAGACGTTGCCGTTGATGTGTTTGAATTGGTAATTATGGTACTGGTCCTGGTCGCTGGACTCTCTGTGGATGCGTTAGTTGTGGAGATAGTGGATCTATCCGTTGTTGGGGCCAGTGAATATGTGCTTACAGGGGTCATCGTAGTAGGTGATGTTGTCGTTGTAGTAATGGTGCTAGAGTTTGTGGATTTTGTTGTGCTGCTAGCTAGTGCTGGTCCTGTATGATGAATTGGAAGGACTTGAGGTTTTTGTAACATGTATATATATATATATATATATATATATATATATATATATATATATATATATATATATATATAAGAGGTACCACGTCGGTTTGTATGTGCCATATCCCAGAGAGAAATAATTTCAATTGTAACAATCAGTTAATATAAGTTGTATTTGCATAATGTTTATGACATATGGCTCTCAAAGTTTTGTGTTTATATATTTTACATGTTCATTCACTGTTGATAAGAGACTTTGCAATACTAGTATTGATTGAGTGATCTATAAAAAAATATAATTTTTTTCTGTGATTTAGATCTCATTCAAAATCACAATTAATCGTCTCATACGGAACTCCCGAATAGTACGACCTAATTAGAAACCTTCAATTTTTCAAACGTATGTATTTAGTACTTTCAAAGACAAAATTGGTTTTGTATCCTGTTTTTGTGTCATTTTTATAGGTGCAAGTTTGAAAGTATCCTCCTTTCGAATGAAAGTTTGATTGAAACGTCAAATTAGGTAGAGGCAAACTAATCATGCAAGGATGAAATTTGGGTAACATATGATTTATTTACTCTAGATAATTACTTGCGAATTATTGTATGTATTTACGCATTACTATCAAACCCGAATTCAGTTTCGCTTGGGTTGAAGTAACTAAACGTAGAGGGAATATAAAAAAGTCAGGATTATGAAGCTCTTTCAATCGGTGAAATATTGCTACAGTTCATATATACCTTTGTCCCAAACTGAATCTCTTTATCTAGTTGAATTTATTAAAGGCAATCTAGGGTTGATCCTCCTGCGGTTAAACTCGCAGAGATAAAATGATTAACGAGTAGTTTTAGGAAATATAACACATATTATCGGATATCATACGTTATTTTGAATGTAATTAAGAATCGTGCATGTGCAGAGATTGTTATGGGTTTTAAATTCGTTCGAAATTTGATACAATTGAAGTATACCTGTTGTACTAGTGGAACTCGTAGCTGCTAATGTGGTACTGACATCAGATGTGTTCTCTAACGCTTCTGTTGCAGTACTGCTTCTGGTCACATTGCTGCTAAGATACGTTGTGGGCTTTGTGGTTACCGTACTGGTACTAGTCGCTGCACTGTGTGTGGATGAGCTAGTTGTGGACATGGTACCACCAGATATTGTCGGCGCATCTGATGATTTGCTTGTGATAATAATCGGTGTTGTAGATATTGTTGTATTAATGGTTCTAGAGCTTGGGGACATTGTTGTGCTGCTGGTTGTTGATGGCTCTGTGAGTTCAACGATCCGAATGAGGAATTAAGGAAAAAAAAACATTGAGATGAATGAGTATGTGCAATGCACCAAGATATATTATGATTGTACGCCTCTAAACATTTAGTGTATATTTCTTATATTGTATATGTCGGCGATGGGAAGTTATTCCTAACGAGTAATCAAACAGTTGCTCCAAACAGACCTCATTAGTTACTATGCTCAATATTGTATGCTGTGTCACGATTTGTTTCATGATATGGAATTCTGGAATATCTTAATATAAGGATTTGTTTTGATATTTTCATGCGTAAGAGTTTAGTACTTTGACATAGGAACAGTTCTATGCATAGCGTTTGTGAGTTACACGTTCAGGTACATTGCGCTAACCACCAATCTAAAGAATGGAATAGCTTTATTTCTATGATTTACAAATGAGATGCAAGGAAATCCTACAATGAAAAAAATTGGGTCATGTTATTTTTTCACACTAGATGATTGTGTCAAGATTATTTTCATATTTTCGAAATTAAACTACACCAGAAGAAAATGAATGCTCCATAAATAGAAAATATGAAAAGAATAGAAGGATGATAAAGGTAATTCACTACCTGAAATTATGTTAAACTGTAGTATTCTTTAGTTAGAGCTCTTTCTCTCTATATCAAGGTAGTTATTGACGAGTTTTGTATGGGTTATTTCTACACGAATTGAACATACGGAGGTATACGGTATATTTTGCGTTCAAATGTCCCTAAGACAAGAAATACATTTGATGATTTCTTACATTATCTTGAACGTAATTAAGTGTCAGGCAATAAATATGATTTTAAGGATTCGAAATCACGCTAGAGATTGATGATATGCAAATATACCTGTTGTACTTGTGGAACTCGTAGTTGCATCTGTGGTACTGACATTAGATGTGCTCATTGCTGCTATTGTTGTTGATGAACTATTTGTGGGCACTATAATGTTAGCAGACGTTGCCGTTGATGTGTTTGAATTGGTAATTATGGTACTGGTCCTGGTCGCTGGACTCTCTGTGGATGCGTTAGTTGTGGAGATAGTGGATCTATCCGTTGTTGGGGCCAGTGAATATGTGCTTACAGGGGTCATCGTAGTAGGTGATGTTGTCGTTGTAGTAATGGTGCTAGAGTTTGTGGATTTTGTTGTGCTGCTAGCTAGTGCTGGTCCTGTATGATGAATTGGAAGGACTTGAGGTTTTTGCAACATGTATATATATATATATATATATATATATATATATATATATATATATATATATATATATATATATATATATATATATAAGAGGTACCACGTCGGTTTGTATGTGCCATATCCCAGAGAGAAATAATTTCAATTGTAACAATCAGTTAATATAAGTTGTATTTGCATAATGTTTATGACATATGGCTCTCAAAGTTTTGTGTTTATATATTTTACATGTTCATTCACTGTTGATAAGAGACTTTGCAATACTAGTATTGATTGAGTGATCTATAAAAAAATATAATTTTTTTCTGTGATTTAGATCTCATTCAAAATCACAATTAATCGTCTCATACGGAACTCCCGAATAGTACGACCTAATTAGAAACCTTCAATTTTTCAAACGTATGTATTTAGTACTTTCAAAGACAAAATTGGTTTTGTATCCTGTTTTTGTGTCATTTTTATAGGTGCAAGTTTGAAAGTATCCTCCTTTCGAATGAAAGTTTGATTGAAACGTCAAATTAGGTAGAGGCAAACTAATCATGCAAGGATGAAATTTGGGTAACATATGATTTATTTACTCTAGATAATTACTTGCGAATTATTGTATGTATTTACGCATTACTATCAAACCCGAATTCAGTTTCGCTTGGGTTGAAGTAACTAAACGTAGAGGGAATATAAAAAAGTCAGGATTATGAAGCTCTTTCAATCGGTGAAATATTGCTACAGTTCATATATACCTTTGTCCCAAACTGAATCTCTTTATCTAGTTGAATTTATTAAAGGCAATCTAGGGTTGATCCTCCTGCGGTTAAACTCGCAGAGATAAAATGATTAACGAGTAGTTTTAGGAAATATAACACATATTATCGGATATCATACGTTATTTTGAATGTAATTAAGAATCGTGCATGTGCAGAGATTGTTATGGGTTTTAAATTCGTTCGAAATTTGATACAATTGAAGTATACCTGTTGTACTAGTGGAACTCGTAGCTGCTAATGTGGTACTGACATCAGATGTGTTCTCTAACGCTTCTGTTGCAGTACTGCTTCTGGTCACATTGCTGCTAAGATACGTTGTGGGCTTTGTGGTTACCGTACTGGTACTAGTCGCTGCACTGTGTGTGGATGAGCTAGTTGTGGACATGGTACCACCAGATATTGTCGGCGCATCTGATGATTTGCTTGTGATAATAATCGGTGTTGTAGATATTGTTGTATTAATGGTTCTAGAGCTTGGGGACATTGTTGTGCTGCTGGTTGTTGATGGCTCTGTGAGTTCAACGATCCGAATGAGGAATTAAGGAAAAAAAAACATTGAGATGAATGAGTATGTGCAATGCACCAAGATATATTATGATTGTACGCCTCTAAACATTTAGTGTATATTTCTTAGATTGTATATGTCGGCGATGGGAAGTTATTCCTAACGAGTAATCAAACAGTTGCTCCAAACAGACCTCATTAGTTACTATGCTCAATATTGTATGCTGTGTCACGATTTGTTTCATGATATGGAATTCTGGAATATCTTAATATAAGGATTTGTTTTGATATTTTCATGCGTAAGAGTTTAGTACTTTGACATAGGAACAGTTCTATGCATAGCGTTTGTGAGTTACACGTTCAGGTACATTGCGCTAACCACCAATCTAAAGAATGGAATAGCTTTATTTCTATGATTTACAAATGAGATGCAAGGAAATCCTACAATGAAAAAAATTGGGTCATGTTATTTTTTCACACTAGATGATTGTGTCAAGATTATTTTCATATTTTCGAAATTAAACTACACCAGAAGAAAATGAATGCTCCATAAATAGAAAATATGAAAAGAATAGAAGGATGATAAAGGTAATTCACTACCTGAAATTATGTTAAACTGTAGTATTCTTTAGTTAGAGCTCTTTTTCTCTATATCAAGGTAGTTATTGACGAGTTTTGTATGGGTTATTTCTACACGAATTGAACATACGGAGGTATACGGTATATTTTGCGTTCAAATGTCCCTAAGACAAGAAATACATTTGATGATTTCTTACATTATCTTGAACGTAATTAAGTGTCAGGCAATAAATATGATTTTAAGGATTCGAAATCACGCTAGAGATTGATGATATGCAAATATACCTGTTGTACTTGTGGAACTCGTAGTTGCATCTGTGGTTCTGACATTAGATGTGCTCATTGCTGCTATTGTTGTTGATGAACTATTTGTGGGCACTATAATGTTAGCAGACGTTGCCGTTGATGTGTTTGAATTGGTAATTATGGTACTGGTCCTGGTCGCTGGACTCTCTGTGGATGCGTTAGTTGTGGAGATAGTGGATCTATCCGTTGTTGGGGCCAGTGAATATGTGCTTACAGGGGTCATCGTAGTAGGTGATGTGGTCGTTGTAGTAATGGTGCTAGAGTTTGTGGATTCCGTTGTGCTGCTAGCTAGTGCTGGTCCTGTATGATGAATCGGAAGGACTTGAGGTTTTTGCAACATGTATATATATATATATATATATATAAGAGGTACCACGTCGGTTTGTATGTGCCATATCCCAGAGAGAAATAATTTCAATTGTAACAATCAGTTAATATAAGTTGTATTTGCATAATGTTTATGACATATGGCTCTCAAAGTTTTGTGTTTATATATTTTACATGTTCATTCACTGTTGATAAGAGACTTTGCAATACTAGTATTGATTGAGTGATCTATAAAAAAATATAATTTTTTTCTGTGATTTAGATCTCATTCAAAATCACAATTAATCGTCTCATACGGAACTCCCGAATAGTACGACCTAATTAGAAACCTTCAATTTTTCAAACGTATGTATTTAGTACTTTCAAAGACAAAATTGGTTTTGTATCCTGTTTTTGTGTCATTTTTATAGGTGCAAGTTTGAAAGTATCCTCCTTTCGAATGAAAGTTTGATTGAAACGTCAAATTAGGTAGAGGCAAACTAATCATGCAAGGATGAAATTTGGGTAACATATGATTTATTTACTCTAGATAATTACTTGCGAATTATTGTATGTATTTACGCATTACTATCAAACCCGAATTCAGTTTCGCTTGGGTTGAAGTAACTAAACGTAGAGGGAATATAAAAAAGTCAGGATTATGAAGCTCTTTCAATCGGTGAAATATTGCTACAGTTCATATATACCTTTGTCCCAAACTGAATCTCTTTATCTAGTTGAATTTATTAAAGGCAATCTAGGGTTGATCCTCCTGCGGTTAAACTCGCAGAGATAAAATGATTAACGAGTAGTTTTAGGAAATATAACACATATTATCGGATATCATACGTTATTTTGAATGTAATTAAGAATCGTGCATGTGCAGAGATTGTTATGGGTTTTAAATTCGTTCGAAATTTGATACAATTGAAGTATACCTGTTGTACTAGTGGAACTCGTAGCTGCTAATGTGGTACTGACATCAGATATGTTCTCTAACGCTTCTGTTGCAGTACTGCTTCTGGTCACATTGCTGCTAAGATACGTTGTGGGCTTTGTGGTTACCGTACTGGTACTAGTCGCTGCACTGTGTGTGGATGAGCTAGTTGTGGACATGGTACCACCAGATATTGTCGGCGCATCTGATGATTTGCTTGTGATAATAATCGGTGTTGTAGATATTGTTGTATTAATGGTTCTAGAGCTTGGGGACATTGTTGTGCTGCTGGTTGTTGATGGCTCTGTGAGTTCAACGATCCGAATGAGGAATTAAGGAAAAAAAAAACATTGAGATGAATGAGTATGTGCAATGCACCAAGATATATTATGATTGTACGCCTCTAAACATTTAGTGTATATTTCTTAGATTGTATATGTCGGCGATGGGAAGTTATTCCTAACGAGTAATCAAACAGTTGCTCCAAACAGACCTCATTAGTTACTATGCTCAATATTGTATGCTGTGTCACGATTTGTTTCATGATATGGAATTCTGGAATATCTTAATATAAGGATTTGTTTTGATATTTTCATGCGTAAGAGTTTAGTACTTTGACATAGGAACAGTTCTATGCATAGCGTTTGTGAGTTACACGTTCAGGTACATTGCGCTAACCACCAATCTAAAGAATGGAATAGCTTTATTTCTATGATTTACAAATGAGATGCAAGGAAATCCTACAATGAAAAAAATTGGGTCATGTTATTTTTTCACACTAGATGATTGTGTCAAGATTATTTTCATATTTTCGAAATTAAACTACACCAGAAGAAAATGAATGCTCCATAAATAGAAAATATGAAAAGAATAGAAGGATGATAAAGGTAATTCACTATCTGAAATTATGTTAAACTGTAGTATTCTTTAGTTAGAGCTCTTTTTCTCTATATCAAGGTAGTTATTGACGAGTTTTGTATGGGTTATTTCTACACGAATTGAACATACGGAGGTATACGGTATATTTTGCGTTCAAATGTCCCTAAGACAAGAAATACATTTGATGATTTCTTACATTATCTTGAACGTAATTAAGTGTCAGGCAATAAATATGATTTTAAGGATTCGAAATCACGCTAGAGATTGATGATATGCAAATATACCTGTTGTACTTGTGGAACTCGTAGTTGCATCTGTGGTACTGACATTAGATGTGCTCATTGCTGCTATTGTTGTTGATGAACTATTTGTGGGCACTATAATGTTAGCAGACGTTGCCGTTGATGTGTTTGAATTGGTAATTATGGTACTGGTCCTGGTCGCTGGACTCTCTGTGGATGCGTTAGTTGTGGAGATAGTGGATCTATCCGTTGTTGGGGCCAGTGAATATGTGCTTACAGGGGTCATCGTAGTAGGTGATGTTGTCGTTGTAGTAATGGTGCTAGAGTTTGTGGATTTTGTTGTGCTGCTAGCTAGTGCTGGTCCTGTATGATGAATTGGAAGGACTTGAGGTTTTTGCAACATGTATATATATATATATATATATATATATATATATATATATATATATATATATATATATATATATATATATATATATATATATATATAAGAGGTACCACGTCGGTTTGTATGTGCCATATCCCAGAGAGAAATAATTTCAATTGTAACAATCAGTTAATATAAGTTGTATTTGCATAATGTTTATGACATATGGCTCTCAAAGTTTTGTGTTTATATATTTTACATGTTCATTCACTGTTGATAAGAGACTTTGCAATACTAGTATTGATTGAGTGATCTATAAAAAAATATAATTTTTTTCTGTGATTTAGATCTCATTCAAAATCACAATTAATCGTCTCATACGGAACTCCCGAATAGTACGACCTAATTAGAAACCTTCAATTTTTCAAACGTATGTATTTAGTACTTTCAAAGACAAAATTGGTTTTGTATCCTGTTTTTGTGTCATTTTTATAGGTGCAAGTTTGAAAGTATCCTCCTTTCGAATGAAAGTTTGATTGAAACGTCAAATTAGGTAGAGGCAAACTAATCATGCAAGGATGAAATTTGGGTAACATATGATTTATTTACTCTAGATAATTACTTGCGAATTATTGTATGTATTTACGCATTACTATCAAACCCGAATTCAGTTTCGCTTGGGTTGAAGTAACTAAACGTAGAGGGAATATAAAAAAGTCAGGATTATGAAGCTCTTTCAATCGGTGAAATATTGCTACAGTTCATATATACCTTTGTCCCAAACTGAATCTCTTTATCTAGTTGAATTTATTAAAGGCAATCTAGGGTTGATCCTCCTGCGGTTAAACTCGCAGAGATAAAATGATTAACGAGTAGTTTTAGGAAATATAACACATATTATCGGATATCATACGTTATTTTGAATGTAATTAAGAATCGTGCATGTGCAGAGATTGTTATGGGTTTTAAATTCGTTCGAAATTTGATACAATTGAAGTAAACCTGTTGTACTAGTGGAACTCGTAGTTGCTAATGTGGTACTGACATCAGATGTGTTCTCTAACGCTTCTGTTGCAGTACTGCTTCTGGTCACATTGCTGCTAAGATACGTTGTGGGCTTTGTGGTTACCGTACTGGTACTAGTCGCTGCACTGTGTCTGGATGAGCTAGTTGTGGACATGGTACCACCAGATATTGTCGGCGCATCTGATGATTTGCTTGTGATAATAATCGGTGTTGTAGATATTGTTGTATTAATGGTTCTAGAGCTTGGGGACATTGTTGTGCTGCTGGTTGTTGATGGCTCTGTGAGTTCAACGATCCGAATGAGGAATTAAGGAAAAAAAAACATTGAGATGAATGAGTATGTGCAATGCACCAAGATATATTATGATTGTACGCCTCTAAACATTTAGTGTATATTTCTTATATTGTATATGTCGGCGATGGGAAGTTATTCCTAACGAGTAATCAAACAGTTGCTCCAAACAGACCTCATTAGTTACTATGCTCAATATTGTATGCTGTGTCACGATTTGTTTCATGATATGGAATTCTGGAATATCTTAATATAAGGATTTGTTTTGATATTTTCATGCGTAAGAGTTTAGTACTTTGACATAGGAACAGTTCTATGCATAGCGTTTGTGAGTTACACGTTCAGGTACATTGCGCTAACCACCAATCTAAAGAATGGAATAGCTTTATTTCTATGATTTACAAATGAGATGCAAGGAAATCCTACAATGAAAAAAATTGGGTCATGTTATTTTTTCACACTAGATGATTGTGTCAAGATTATTTTCATATTTTCGAAATTAAACTACACCAGAAGAAAATGAATGCTCCATAAATAGAAAATATGAAAAGAATAGAAGGATGATAAAGGTAATTCACTACCTGAAATTATGTTAAACTGTAGTATTCTTTAGTTAGAGCTCTTTTTCTCTATATCAAGGTAGTTATTGACGAGTTTTGTATGGGTTATTTCTACACGAATTGAACATACGGAGGTATACGGTATATTTTGCGTTCAAATGTCCCTAAGACAAGAAATACATTTGATGATTTCTTACATTATCTTGAACGTAATTAAGTGTCAGGCAATAAATATGATTTTAAGGATTCGAAATCACGCTAGAGATTGATGATATGCAAATATACCTGTTGTACTTGTGGAACTCGTAGTTGCATCTGTGGTACTGACATTAGATGTGCTCATTGCTGCTATTGTTGTTGATGAACTATTTGTGGGCACTATAATGTTAGCAGACGTTGCCGTTGATGTGTTTGAATTGGTAATTATGGTACTGGTCCTGGTCGCTGGACTCTCTGTGGATGCGTTAGTTGTGGAGATAGTGGATCTATCCGTTGTTGGGGCCAGTGAATATGTGCTTACAGGGGTCATCGTAGTAGGTGATGTTGTCGTTGTAGTAATGGTGCTAGAGTTTGTGGATTTTGTTGTGCTGCTAGCTAGTGCTGGTCCTGTATGATGAATTGGAAGGACTTGAGGTTTTTGCAACATGTATATATATATATATATATATATATATATATATATATATATATATATATAAGAGGTACCACGTCGGTTTGTATGTGCCATATCCCAGAGAGAAATAATTTCAATTGTAACAATCAGTTAATATAAGTTGTATTTGCATAATGTTTATGACATATGGCTCTCAAAGTTTTGTGTTTATATATTTTACATGTTCATTCACTGTTGATAAGAGACTTTGCAATACTAGTATTGACTGAGTGATCTATAAAAAAATATAATTTTTTTTTGTGATTTAGATCTCATTCAAAATCACAATTAATCGTCTCATACGGAACTCCCGAATAGTACGACCTAATTAGAAACCTTCAATTTTTCAAACGTATGTATTTAGTACTTTCAAAGACAAAATTGGTTTTGTATCCTGTTTTTGTGTCATTTTTATAGGTGCAAGTTTGAAAGTATCCTCCTTTCGAATGAAAGTTTGATTGAAACGTCAAATTAGGTAGAGGCAAACTAATCATGCAAGGATGAAATTTGGGTAACATATGATTTATTTACTCTAGATAATTACTTGCGAATTATTGTATGTATTTACGCATTACTATCAAACCCGAATTCAGTTTCGCTTGGGTTGAAGTAACTAAACGTAGAGGGAATATAAAAAAGTCAGGATTATGAAGCTCTTTCAATCGGTGAAATATTGCTACAGTTCATATATACCTTTGTCCCAAACTGAATCTCTTTATCTAGTTGAATTTATTAAAGGCAATCTAGGGTTGATCCTCCTGCGGTTAAACTCGCAGAGATAAAATGATTAACGAGTAGCTTTAGGAAATATAACACATATTATCGGATATCATACGTTATTTTGAATGTAATTAAGAATCGTGCATGTGCAGAGATTGTTATGGGTTTTAAATTCGTTCGAAATTTGATACAATTGAAGTATACCTGTTGTACTAGTGGAACTCGTAGTTGCTAATGTGGTACTGACATCAGATGTGTTCTCTAACGCTTCTGTTGCAGTACTGCTTCTGGTCACATTGCTGCTAAGATACGTTGTGGGCTTTGTGGTTACCGTACTGGTACTAGTCACTGCACTGTGTGTGGATGAGCTAGTTGTGGACATGGTACCACCAGATATTGTCGGCGCATCTGATGATTTGCTTGTGATAATAATCGGTGTTGTAGATATTGTTGTATTAATGGTTCTAGAGCTTGGGGACATTGTTGTGCTGCTGGTTGTTGATGGCTCTGTGAGTTCAACGATCCGAATGAGGAATTAAGGAAAAAAAAACATTGAGATGAATGAGTATGTGCAATGCACCAAGATATATTATGATTGTACGCCTCTAAACATTTAGTGTATATTTCTTATATTGTATATGTCGGCGATGGGAAGTTATTCCTAACGAGTAATCAAACAGTTGCTCCAAACAGACCTCATTAGTTACTATGCTCAATATTGTATGCTGTGTCACGATTTGTTTCATGATATGGAATTCTGGAATATCTTAATATAAGGATTTGTTTTGATATTTTCATGCGTAAGAGTTTAGTACTTTGACATAGGAACAGTTCTATGCATAGCGTTTGTGAGTTACACGTTCAGGTACATTGCGCTAACCACCAATCTAAAGAATGGAATAGCTTTATTTCTATGATTTACAAATGAGATGCAAGGAAATCCTACAATGAAAAAAATTGGGTCATGTTATTTTTTCACACTAGATGATTGTGTCAAGATTATTTTCATATTTTCGAAATTAAACTACACCAGAAGAAAATGAATGCTCCATAAATAGAAAATATGAAAAGAATAGAAGGATGATAAAGGTAATTCACTACCTGAAATTATGTTAAACTGTAGTATTCTTTAGTTAGAGCTCTTTTTCTCTATATCAAGGTAGTTATTGACGAGTTTTGTATGGGTTATTTCTACACGAATTGAACATACGGAGGTATACGGTATATTTTGCGTTCAAATGTCCCTAAGACAAGAAATACATTTGATGATTTCTTACATTATCTTGAACGTAATTAAGTGTCAGGCAATAAATATGATTTTAAGGATTCGAAATCACGCTAGAGATTGATGATATGCAAATATACCTGTTGTACTTGTGGAACTCGTAGCTGCATCTGTGGTACTGACATTAGATGTGCTCATTGCTGCTATTGTTGTTGATGAACTATTTGTGGGCACTATAATGTTAGCAGACGTTGCCGTTGATGTGTTTGAATTGGTAATTATGGTACTGGTCCTGGTCGCTGGACTCTCTGTGGATGCGTTAGTTGTGGAGATAGTGGATCTATCCGTTGTTGGGGCCAGTGAATATGTGCTTACAGGGGTCATCGTAGTAGGTGATGTTGTCGTTGTAGTAATGGTGCTAGAGTTTGTGGATTTTGTTGTGCTGCTAGCTAGTGCTGGTCCTGTATGATGAATTGGAAGGACTTGAGGTTTTTGCAACATGTATATATATATATATATATATATATATAAGAGGTACCACGTCGGTTTGTATGTGCCATATCCCAGAGAGAAATAATTTCAATTGTAACAATCAGTTAATATAAGTTGTATTTGCATAATGTTTATGACATATGGCTCTCAAAGTTTTGTGTTTATATATTTTACATGTTCATTCACTGTTGATAAGAGACTTTGCAATACTAGCATTGACTGAGTGATCTATAAAAAAATATAATTTTTTTTTGTGATTTAGATCTCATTCAAAATCACAATTAATCGTCTCATACGGAACTCCCGAATAGTACGACCTAATTAGAAACCTTCAATTTTTCAAACGTATGTATTTAGTACTTTCAAAGACAAAATTGGTTTTGTATCCTGTTTTTGTGTCATTTTTATAGGTGCAAGTTTGAAAGTATCCTCCTTTCGAATGAAAGTTTGATTGAAACGTCAAATTAGGTAGAGGCAAACTAATCATGCAAGGATGAAATTTGGGTAACATATGATTTATTTACTCTAGATAATTACTTGCGAATTATTGTATGTATTTACGCATTACTATCAAACCCGAATTCAGTTTCGCTTGGGTTGAAGTAACTAAACGTAGAGGGAATATAAAAAAGTCAGGATTATGAAGCTCTTTCAATCGGTGAAATATTGCTACAGTTCATATATACCTTTGTCCCAAACTGAATCTCTTTATCTAGTTGAATTTATTAAAGGCAATCTAGGGTTGATCCTCCTGCGGTTAAACTCGCAGAGATAAAATGATTAACGAGTAGTTTTAGGAAATATAACACATATTATCGGATATCATACGTTATTTTGAATGTAATTAAGAATCGTGCATGTGCAGAGATTGTTATGGGTTTTAAATTCGTTCGAAATTTGATACAATTGAAGTATACCTGTTGTACTAGTGGAACTCGTAGTTGCTAATGTGGTACTGACATCAGATGTGTTCTCTAACGCTTCTGTTGCAGTACTGCTTCTGGTCACATTGCTGCTAAGATACGTTGTGGGCTTTGTGGTTACCGTACTGGTACTAGTCGCTGCACTGTGTGTGGATGAGCTAGTTGTGGACATGGTACCACCAGATATTGTCGGCGCATCTGATGATTTGCTTGTGATAATAATCGGTGTTGTAGATATTGTTGTATTAATGGTTCTAGAGCTTGGGGACATTGTTGTGCTGCTGGTTGTTGATGGCTCTGTGAGTTCAACGATCCGAATGAGGAATTAAGGAAAAAAAAACATTGAGATGAATGAGTATGTGCAATGCACCAAGATATATTATGATTGTACGCCTCTAAACATTTAGTGTATATTTCTTATATTGTATATGTCGGCGATGGGAAGTTATTCCTAACGAGTAATCAAACAGTTGCTCCAAACAGACCTCATTAGTTACTATGCTCAATATTGTATGCTGTGTCACGATTTGTTTCATGATATGGAATTCTGGAATATCTTAATATAAGGATTTGTTTTGATATTTTCATGCGTAAGAGTTTAGTACTTTGACATAGGAACAGTTCTATGCATAGCGTTTGTGAGTTACACGTTCAGGTACATTGCGCTAACCACCAATCTAAAGAATGGAATAGCTTTATTTCTATGATTTACAAATGAGATGCAAGGAAATCCTACAATGAAAAAAATTGGGTCATGTTATTTTTTCACACTAGATGATTGTGTCAAGATTATTTTCATATTTTCGAAATTAAACTACACCAGAAGAAAATGAATGCTCCATAAATAGAAAATATGAAAAGAATAGAAGGATGATAAAGGTAATTCACTACCTGAAATTATGTTAAACTGTAGTATTCTTTAGTTAGAGCTCTTTTTCTCTATATCAAGGTAGTTATTGACGAGTTTTGTATGGGTTATTTCTACACGAATTGAACATACGGAGGTATACGGTATATTTTGCGTTCAAATGTCCCTAAGACAAGAAATACATTTGATGATTTCTTACATTATCTTGAACGTAATTAAGTGTCAGGCAATAAATATGATTTTAAGGATTCGAAATCACGCTAGAGATTGATGATATGCAAATATACCTGTTGTACTTGTGGAACTCGTAGTTGCATCTGTGCTACTGACATTAGATGTGCTCATTGCTGCTATTGTTGTTGATGAACTATTTGTGGGCACTATAATGTTAGCAGACGTTGCCGTTGATGTGTTTGAATTGGTAATTATGGTACTGGTCCTGGTCGCTGGACTCTCTGTGGATGCGTTAGTTGTGGAGATAGTGGATCTATCCGTTGTTGGGGCCAGTGAATATGTGCTTACAGGGGTCATCGTAGTAGGTGATGTGGTCGTTGTAGTAATGGTGCTAGAGTTTGTGGATTCCGTTGTGCTGCTAGCTAGTGCTGGTCCTGTATGATGAATCGGAAGGACTTGAGGTTTTTGCAACATGTATATATATATATATATATATATATATATATATATATATATATATATATATGTATATATATATATATATATATATATATATATATATATATATATATATATATATATATATATATATATATATAAGACGTACCACGTCGGTTTGTATGTGCCATATCCCAGAGAGAAATAATTTCAATTGTAACAATCAGTTAATATAAGTTGTATTTGCATAATGTTTATGACATATGGCTCTCAAAGTTTTGTGTTTATATATTTTACATGTTCATTCGCTGTTGATAAGAGACTTTGCAATACTAGTATTGATTGAGTGATCTATAAAAAAAAATATCATTTTTTTCTGTGATTTAGATCTCATTCAAAATCACAATTAATCGTCTCAGACGGAACTCGCGAATAGTACGACCTAATTAGCAGCAGATAGGGTGAACAGACCACGTTTTCAAGCAAAAATAAGGCTTCCTACGAAATCTCATTTTAACCGAAAAAAAATAAGTCTCCATTTAGCAAACGGAGACTTTACGATTTTTTTAATCAATTTTGGTCGCAACGATGTGGTCATCCACCCTCTCTGCTGCTGGAACTTTCAGTTCTGGTTAACAAAAAATAATAAATGATTTCAACCAAATATTTGATCGAGTCCGATACGATATCGTGTCCGAGGATCATGTAAATTTATTGTTATAAATCCATGCGGGTTGACTGAGCGTTACTAAAGAAATTTTTAAATTGATTGAAGTCCTTATCAGAGCACCATGTCTGCCAAATATTTCGTAGCGTATGTGTATCAACACCGTTAAACCCAACAAGAATATTACAGTTATCTCTGATCACTTTTGGAATCTGATTGTAGCGTTGAGTGACATATATCACGTCAGTGTTTTTATGCCTGCCTCTGGAAAAGATCCTAGCTGGTTTTTTTTTGATTGTCTAACATCACATCGTCGTATACTACTAAATTGTTAATGCTCCCATCAAGGTCATCCACGGATGGAGCCTCGTCAATATCAGTTATAAAATCAATGGCGTTCTCACCCTTAATTTCTGATGCATTCTCGTTAAAATCCTTTAACACTTCATAGCATCGTTGATCATCTACGCTTGGAGCAACTAAATACAACTTATACCACTTCATCCATCTCACTATTAAATTGAGCAACAATTGCGTCTTGCCCGATCCAGATGGCCCGATTATAATTGCGCGGATAGAGTTTGGTAGCGCTGCATGATGCTTAACTGGTTCTCTTGTTTTAGTCGCTGAAAAAATCAATTATATTCATATCTCTATACATAAATTATGGATCTATATTGTGTGAAGTGTAAAACGCGTACTAGCACAAATGATGTGACGACGGTTACAACTAAAAATAACAGATCAGCACTAACTGGTAGATGTGCAACATGTGGTATTAAAAAATTTAGATTTGTTTCTACAAAATCAAAGATTTTACAATTCGGAGATGTTTTAAAAAAAAACGAGGAGGTGATATCGCAGCCAAATTTGCAAAACTCCCTGGAACCCCATGAGCAAGGTACCCCGGAGAAAAGCACCTTCCAGGATATAGCTACTGTGGCCCCGGAACACGATTAGATATCAGACTTGATGATCAAAATCTGCCCCGACCCGGCGAGTATCCGATAAACGCTATTGATAAGGCGTGTCATGCTCATGATGTTGCATATAAAAGCAGCAATCTGCAAAACAGGCATCTCGCGGATGTGAAATTAATTCATGCGTTAAATGCTATTCCTGATAAATCTTTCAAAGAAAAGTTGGCTTCGTGGTTGGTAAAATCGGCTATGAAAGGCAAATTGATGATGGGCGCTGGTAATTAATAATATGGAATCTATTTATTATTCTCCGAGAGGATACTGGAAGGGTAACGCTGCAATCAATAAACTCGCCAGCGCCGCAAAAGTGAAAAAGGCTACTGCGGCTAATTGGTTATCCAAACAAGCTATATGGCAAATTTATCTACCGCATCCTAAACAAATCAATTTCTCGCAGTTTGATGTTACTGTACCCAATGAAGTTCATCAAGCTGATTTATTGTTTTTATCACATGACAACGGTTACAAATACGCGCTAACCGTAGTTGACGTTGCGAGTCGATACAAACAAGCAGAACCACTAAAAACAAAGTCAGCTACTGAAGTAGCTTCTGCATTTGAAAGAATTTATCGACGAGGCCCACTACGCTGGCCAAATCTGTTACAAGTTGATCCTGGCAAGGAATTTCAAGGCGCTGTTTTTTCAGCGATGAAAGATCACAATGTCACCATCAGACGGGGGCATACTGCACTACATCGCGATCAGGCAATTGTTGAACGATTTAATCGGACCCTTGCTGAGCGGTTATTTGGATATCAATACGCAAAATAATTCATCCAAGAAAAGCGATCCCGTGAATGGGTCAAAAGGTTACCAGCTGTGATTACCGCACTGAATAATGAGATTACTAGAACAATCAACATGAAACCTATCAACGCGATTAAAAAGAAGTCTATACCTAAAATGGAAATTCGAAGAATTTCACAAAAAAATTATAGCGTTTCTCAGCCAATACTTGCTAGTAATATCACCGTGAGATATTTATACGAACCAGGAGAGCTTGAAGGTAACAGAAAAAGGGCTACTGATCCTATTTGGAGTGTTACTGCACACAAGATATCTACTATAACACGATCAACTGATAGACCTCCAATCTATAAATTGGATTCAACTGCCCCTCAGCGGGGTTTTACACGCGAACAATTACAAGTGATTCCTGACGATACTCAATTGCCACCGCATGGTCTTAACTAGCGCCGTTGCGTCTGTTGCACTCAAGACAAGTCATTATCACATTGTTTCTGACATGACCCAGACTGTTATTTTTTCTGTCAACGGTAAATTGGCGAGGATCTTTATCCGAATACTGCCAACGCATTATACAATTGCAACTCGCGCAGTGATTATTCTGTTGTTGCTTCAGCGTAATTATTAATTTAGCATCAATGTCAAATTCTCGTTGGTTTTTTTTGTCTTGTTGTTTGTAACAGGAGATTTTTTTTATTAATGATGCTAACATCAATATCATTTATTGTGGTGTCATCATCGCCTGACTCTGTCAGGACAATTCTTCGAAGCTGATTTATTCTTCGTACTCTGGATACTGCGAGATAGACTAAATTCGACCATTCGATGCGATTATCTACCATCCAAACAATTGTATCCGATATAGTTAATCCCTGTGAAGAATGTATCGTCGCTGCGTATCCTAGCGTCCACGGGGATTTATTAGCACGCAATGCATCTTCAACGACGCTGATATTAACCAGCACAATATCATTTAATACGAGAATCTGCTTTTCACTTTGTCCTGGAATATCAACTTCTATATTCTTTTTTCGTGTATCCAAAGGCCTATAACACAACGGTACTGGAAGTGTTGCAAATTTTTCTTTGTGCAATTCAAATAACTTCATCTGAAGTGTGTCTCTGATTATTTTTCTACTTGCAATTATCAAATCGGTTGGTCTCCACGTTTCCCAAAAATCATTCATGGGAGTTTCTGAAATTATTTCACGCGCTATTTCACATTGGATTTTATCCGGCTGTAATCTAATTAGCGCTTTGAACTCGCGTAATTGTTCATCAAGTGATCTATAATCAGTGTTAATTTCTTCATAATAGTCTACAAAACCCTTTAGCCATTCATGTGGGGATGCACCGATAAATTGTGGTGGTTGGCCGTGATCACCGCACATGACGATTTTTGTATTTTTCAATAACAACCACTCAAGAAATGTGTGTAATATTTTCAACGATACTGTGCATATTTCATCCCAAATGATGATTTCAGGAATGAATTTATCACCCATTCGATCAGGAGTCCATTCATCGCCTTTCCATCGAAAGAAACTATGATAAGTACAGGCATTTACCCCTCGTTGTTTCATCTCTCTGGCGAGTCTATGAGTAGGTGTTAGGACAATCATGTTTGATTTTGAAACGCTAGCGTTTCTATGATATAATTCGATTGCACGAGTTGTCTTTCCTGACCCACCACAACCGTTTAAATAAACTGTCTTGTATCTACATATTGGATCAGATACCGGTGGTGCATTAGAAAATTCTGATTGAATCTCATCACACTTTAAGTACTTTTCATCCATGGTAACATCTGCCGATTCACAATACTCATGTAGCGTTTCCTTTTTAAATCTCCAACATCCCCAATTTGCCCCCGGATCTGTGAATTTAGCTACATCTGATTTGTATTTCTCGTGGATATAAATAGAATCAGTGGCTACTCTAACTGAGGTATTAGGAAATCTATTTATCATCGAAAATAAATTGATAGAAGCATAAGCTAGCATAGAACTTCTCAAATGCGTATATTGTTTAATATATCCATCACAATAGGTAACAATTGTACCTAATCGTCTTCCATCGGATAGGAAAGCGTCTTTACGATTTACAAGTTTTCCCTGTTTCGTTAAATCCGTTACAATAAAATCGTATTCAGCGATATCTATGATCAACCGCGAAGAATATTTTGCATTGTCGTATCTTCCACCCTGGGTAAATTTACCGATTATTCTTCGTCCAAAATCTTTTGCCTGTTCTTTTTTAATTACAAATAACTTCTTAGACCAATTCATAATTTGTTCTTCATTGAAATCTGGAAACTGTTTTTGCTGTTCGCTAACAATACGATCTAGATCGGGTTGTGGTAGCCAAACTTCTTTCTGAGCTCGATAGCATATAATAGCTTCGGAAACAATCAACGATATTAGCATACCACAATCAATCATATATCGTAGTAACACTATTGGCATCCAGGCCTTTTCAGATATGTCTACCAAGCCAAACATAACTACACGGATGTAACCGTGTAGCGAATTCGAATGATATCACACGAGCGAATCCAGTTAAATCAAAATCAGGTAATGAACCATTAATCGCAACACGAGTCATTTCATGCGTGGGGTGTCCAAATCGTTTAAAATAGTTACTACATTCTCCATACCCGAGGAAACTTCCAGAATAACACGCGGATATATCAATTGAAATCATACCGCCACGATGGTATTTTGTATTCCACAGTCCTACATCACTAAATTCGACGCAACTCAATTTGACGTCCTCGAGAAAATCACTTTGTGTTGGACGCCATGAGTTTTTTTCTCTTGCGAAGTGAGCTACCACTGATGGAATAGTAAAACTATCCGGTAATAGTTTTTCATGGGAACTCTCCGGTGAAAAATCACTAGCGATTTTTCTCATTCTGTTATCTAATTCTTCAACGCGATATAATTCACCATTTGGTCTTACAAATTGATCAAATCCTATTTCGGGATCTTCATCACTTCTAAGTAACCACACTGACACAGGATCATCCTTACACAGCGTGTGAATAGCATCGAATAATTTCTCATTATAAAAAACATCCCCGACGAATTCCGGGGGGATATATCTCACGGTTCGTTCTAGTGGAAATATTGTTACTGCAGGTGTCCACGCGTGTTTGTTATGATCAATAATTTGTATTGGAGCTTCTCGCGATTGATATTTCGGTTCGTATAATACTTCTCCGGTTATTTTCGTTACTGATATTGGGAATTTTAATGATGCTTCTAATTTAGCTATATCAGAAATCTTTGCACCGTGCTGTTTCACTGTCAGTTCCCATTCGGTTATTTTCCTACGTCGCAGATCAGTTAGTTTATTCCCCCGGGATGCATTTGTGAAGTGTTCCAATACCCGTGTTGCCACGCAATTCAGTGAACTAGAATATTTCATAGGAGCTAGTTTTGCAATATCGGGTTTATCATTTAGCGGGTATATTCCATAAACGATTGCTGTTACAGGATAAGATCTCCCGTAGTATGGTTTGTCAATTCCAGTTAGAATTCCTGGTTTGGAATCTCTACTGTCAATGACAGTTTTTTTATCCTTGAGGATTGGTTCAAATTTATCTCTGATAATCCATTTGCCTTCGACTCCGATAATGAATTTTATTCTGAAAAAATATTTCTGTTCGGAATTGCTTTGTTGAAAATCTTTGATTGGAAATTGCTTTGAAAATCTTCGATTTTTAATTTCACCTTTGGATTTTACACCCTTGGATTTCCAGCCCTTGGCGGGCTAAGGTGTGAAATTATCTCAGCTGCTCTTTCATCGTTCATAGTAGCATCGATGATGGGTACATTGACATCTTCATCAATAATTCGAAATGTCGACCAACAGTATACTGCACCGTCTCGGTAGAATTCATTAAAACACTCCCTGATTTTACTTAGTATAGTTCTATCACCGATTAGACGTTTTGGTGTATCAGAGACTCTATCGAGATTGAATTTAATATTTTTCCAAGGCTTAATTTTTGATAATCTCTTAAACTCCTTATCGAGATTGAATTTAGTATTTTTCCAAGGCTTAATTTTTGATAATCTCTTAAACTCCTTATCGAGATTGAATTTAGTATTTTTCCAAGGCTTAATTTTTGATAATCTCTTAAACTCCTCCATGTTATAATTAAAACAAGTATTTAAATAGAAAAATATAGTATAATGAATCACTGCAAGTGGCTTATGATTGGATCAACAACCCCGTGTAACAAATCATGCAGGAGCGAATTCTGTGGGTATCATATGCAAAGCGTGAGAAACGGTTCAAAAGGTCCTCTCCCATGCCTCCGATGTAGGGTGGGCGTCAGGGGAAAATCACAATTATGCCTCAGTTGCGGCGGAAAGCGATACAGGGAACTAAAACGCTATTATGACAAACGAATCAATGACTCCGTCAGAGACAAAATCATCAAAACCCCTCAAGATTATATCAAGAGGTTTATAATAAATTAGACAAGTAGTATTATTATACAAATGAGCCAAGATTTCAGACCTCATCCAGTGCTTTTTAATTACGAAGCCTCCAGTGATGGTGTTGTCAGGCACCGCAGACTGAAAAAACCAGTTGGATATCTGAATAATATGGGGTATTTGTTGTTTAGTGCTAGAAATAAAACATATCTCTGTCACAGAATTATTTTCGAATGTCATAACGGATTAATCGAAGACGGATTTGTGATTGATCACATAAATGGCGTGAAGACTGATAATTGTCTTGTGAATCTTCAAGCCGTCTCACAAAGTCTGAATGCAAAATTAGGTGGAACTGGCAAATACGCAAAACGCCCTAGGGGAGTTAAATTGTTTGATTTCGAAAATAATGAAGAGAGAAGCTTTCAGTCGATAAATGAAGCCAGTACATATTTTGACATTTGTAGGCCTTCAATACGATTTGTTGCAGAAAATATAATTAAAACTGCTGTGTCTAAAAAAAATGGTCATAAAATAAAATTCGTATACAGCTGAAACTATTCAAGGGAGATAAATCCTTTATGGATAAATCCGCTGCAATTCACACTCGACCTACTAAGTTCCCTTGTATTATGACGTCAAAGGAATTTGTTGTCTGCTATTACCTGTATACCTTGACTAGGCGCGCCCATCCAGCGAATTACCTATGTTCGCTCAGCCGGAACGCGAGTGTTTCCCATTCATTGAAGTAGGTGGGCGTGGTTAAAATTCCTTGTATACAGCTCTTTATGATCTAATCGATAATGTATTTTTTCTAGAGAATTAGAACAGAGTAAATACACGCTGTTATCTAACAACTATATTCTTTTGTTTAATGTTTTATTCAAATATTTTGTCTTTTTTAAATGTTGTGAAACAGCATTAATAAGTAATTCAAGGAAATAAAATAACACTCGTGAATCAACGCTGCTGTATTAGTCGCCTTATATAGCATATGAAAGGTAGAAAGCTGGAGCTTTCGAAGGCCAATGCGACCAATCAAAACTAACCAACGCCATTGACCCGGGCGTGTGGTTGTCTTTTGTTCACAATCATGCAACCGGGTTAATTTAATTGGGTTGCTTTTGATTGGTTGGTTGGCCGTAGAAAATCCGCCCCATCGTTTCATGTTTGTGCTGTCCTGTGCCGTCCCACATCATTACATCACAAATTCCATAATCGTTCCATTGAATCATAATCCATCCTTAATTAAGTTAATTAAGTATATGTTACGCCTACAATCTGCCGCAACACTCGAGCGGAGATATATATGGCATTGTGCCGTCCTTAATTAAGTATATGTTACGCCTACAATCTGCCGCAACACTCGAGCGGAGATATATATGGCATTGTGACGTCATCCCAAGCATATCTTCTGGGCGGTCTAAGATGATGTTTGTCACCTTAGGCGTCCCGCCGGTTATGTATGTTTCGGGTCCCCTTGGGCTTACTTGGATGTGAAGGCAACCAAGGAGTTCCAAAGATGTGTTGTCGTATATGTAACCTCTGGGTCTCTCTGACGTCATAGGGCGCCAGCGAGATTGCCAAATGAGTGTTTTTTTTTTAATAATTAGAGATACAGTATACTATAAAAATATGGATATCAAAGATATAAATGCTATAATTGCTGAAATTTCAAATTTGAAAGATCGAGGAATAGTATTATCTGAAGATCTCGACTGTGACAGGATTGCCTCGGAATATGAAGAAATTGAGTATCAGTGTAGTAAGGGTCGTTATGTTTTACCCAAGATGTACAGGCTCGTGAAAGGAATTCAGAAGTCCATCAATGCTTGTTTGTACGGTAACGACATTAATTTATTTATAACGCTATTTAACACCGTTGAAGCAATACGTCAAAAGCTCGGCCAAGAGTATCAAAAACGAGTTGAAATTAGTTCTAAGGTTCGTGATCTTAGAAAAATGTTAAACGAGGAAAAACCAGTATCTTAACCACGTGAGTGTTACTAGAAAAAATAGGCTTTCAGTAATTTTTATTAAAAAGTTATTTTTATTAAAAAAGTTATTTTTTTTTAGCGTTTTTTGTAACACTCACATGGGATTTTCTCCTGAAAGAATACTCATCAGTTTGGACTTGCCAATGCAATTATGTGCATAATGGATGATCTGGTTGTAGTAACAAGTAATCACCGCGACGCCTCCATTTTCGCGTAGTTGTTCTTGTTGCCGCGTCGTTAACACAAATCGTTCATCGCCGTTCTCAGATATTACAATTCTGAAACCCCCAGCGACGTTATTTCTGAAACACTCGCGGATAGCGTCGTACAGTTTAACCCTGTCGAAGATGGATACGTTAGTTTGATGGTACATTATTTAATAACTCATCTTTTAATTGTGATAGTTTCACATTTGAAAATTTAGTTCACAAACAATATATGGTAGGTGAATCACTTACAACTAGATTAGCCCGACAGCGGCTATCAGCAATTAAAAAGTTTATACCGGTTCGAGACAGACTTCGCGAGAAACTTCAACAACGACAACAAGCGCAGACTGACTTTTCTGTGTCAAGTGAACAACTGTTTACTCCGATAACAAGTGCGACCAAAGATGTGAAAAAGTTAACTAAAGCAGCGATATACGGAGATATTCCTGAGCGAGAACGAGCAAAGAAGGCGCCGCTGCTTGATACGCTTGAAAAGATAGCAGCAGAGACCGAACAAACACGCGCAGGGATACAACAGTTATCCAGTGATATAAAAACTCAACGCGAAATTGAAGAACTCGAAGAAGAACAACAAGGTGCAGCTGGAGGAAAAGACTATTCACCTGAGAATATATTTGCAGTCGCAGCATTAAATGAAATTGAAGGAATCCGTACGGATTACGAATTAGCTGATTTTGCAAGAGAAAATTTTCCAAAGGGTAAAAGAGAGAAATTATTAAGAGACGAGTTTAAAGATTTTAAAAGAGGCAGGGGCACTTGGGCATCAAAAATATATTTAGCGAAACACGGCGGGAATAAAATCTCGGCGTTGCATCACCCTGGTTATGGTTACTTTCTAGCTGCGGTTAAAGGCGGTCTACAACCACCACGTTATACGGAGGATCCAATCCCGGAGGAAATAGACATAAGAGCAGAAGCCGGTTCAAAGAAAGCAAGTGGAAAAGGATATTCGATTAAAAATCCAAAGGATTTCAACGCTGGAGTCTTTGACTCTACCGTGACATGCCCTGGTAACATTCTCAGTGATATATCACGGTTAGAGGTTCTCATAGGAGGGAAACGAGCCGGAAATAACTCACCGGAAGTAATTAATGAAGCAGCTGATATCTGCAGACGATTATTTGCCGGTGGTATCATGGACATTGATGTATATCGAGAACTCATTGCTGAATTAGTTGAAAATCACAGAGACGCCCTACGTTATGATGAAAATCCTATGGATGTAAGCGATTGATCACTTATTGAAAAACTACTAGTTTTATAACAAGATGATTATACACTACAACCATGATAAACCCGTAAGCGTCTACGTGGTGAATTCACGATTGCCTGTTTATAGAGCATATTACGGAGATGGTTTCGGCAATATCATTGCGGGGTTATTTACAAGAATGGCTCCAAAAGTGGCGCCGTTAGCTAAACAATTATCAATGAAGGCCATTGATATTATTCGTGATAAGGGAACCAGCAAAATCGGAGATTTAGTTGGAAATCTTGCCGGAAAGGCATTTTCTGCCGCGAAAGATAAAATAGCATCATTGGTGCGAAAAAAACCAGGAATGACTTCGTCATTAGTGCTGCCATCAACTACAGTGATGCCTGCAAAAATCAGCAAAGCAATAAATAGCGCAGTGGAAGAAAAATTAGCGTCGTTGGCGAACAGTAACCAAGATGATATCGCAAACATGATAGCAGGAAGTGGTTTGAAACAAAAAAGAAATTCGAAAAATTTTCAACGACGATGATTACAAAGAGTTAAAACGCTAGCGTTTCCAATTGGAAACACTAGTATTTTAATAAAATGTTCAAAAGAACAGCTGATCCCGCGTTTGATATGGAAGCCCCAGTACCCAAGGACAATTCCGTCCGCGATTATCAATTTTATTCCTATCATGCAATACAAGCAGATATTCGATCACGAATTGAACTTCAGGTCCATGATACCAGCAAATACTTTTTGCCGTGTGAAGCGTTTATCGAAGTAGAAGGAGAACTTGTGCGACTTACTGATACTTCTGCTGTACCCGCACTGTATCCAGATGGCACCAGAGTCGGCTTAGTCAATAATGGTATCATGGCGCTATTTGAATCCGCGAGATATCTCATTGATGGAAAAGAGATTGAGTCTATAGAACGTGATGTTGATGTGGCTACAACAATAATTGGGTTAGCAAGATACTCCGATGATTATACAAGATCAGCAGGTCCGTCTATGATGTTTGCAAAAGATAATAAAAACACTGCTGGAGGAAATCAATTTGTTGTAAGACGACCAAAGAATAATGCTGGTGCCGCTGATGTTGATGTTGAAAATATGATTATAAACAACGATCCTACCTTCAATCTAGGAGCTGCAACACGTATTTCAATGTTGGAGGGGCGGCGTAAATCATTTTCATGCGCGATTCCACTGCATCATATATTTGGATTCTGCAGAAATGTACGAAAAGTTATTTTTGGAGCAAAGCATACAGTAGTACTCGTGCGAAAGGGTAGTGACAATGATGCAATCTGGAGAATTCAGCGGATCCTGCAAATCCAGATGCTGACGCTGGTAAAGTCATTTTAACTAAATTGGTCTTGTGGTTGCCAGTAATGACCCCATCAATTACCACGGAAGAGCGGCTACTTTCATTTATGGACACAGGTGGCAAATCATTGCTAAGTTGGCTAACAACAACAACAGATGTTAAGCAATCAAATATCAATGGTACATTTACTTGGAACTTGGCATCACAACAAGGCGTTTCAGCTCCACGTCATATATTTATCGCGTTGCAGGATATGACAAGAGTGGAATCACAATTGCATAGTCATATGATATTTGATCAATTAGGAGTTACTGAGGTCTCGTTGAGAATAAATGGCCAGCAGGAACCATCCGAAGACATACAACTTAATTTCGGTCAAAACCATATTGCTCGCGTGTACCATCGTATGTTGTCATATATGGGCCGTGATCAAAATGTTGATACTGGTTTGCAAATATCGCAACATGATTTTAAGAACTTGTATCCGATCTACTACTTTTCGCTGGAACATCTTGATTTAACAAGGCAATCCGTCGTTGATATACACTTCAGAGCCGATGTCCTTCGTGGCGCTATTGCTAATTATAGAGCGGTTGCTGTCATTCTCAGCGACAAATCAATGCTACTTGAAGGGGCTGGAGGACGAATGAGAATCATTGACGCACCAGTGGAAAGTCTATGATTTTCAAAAATATGTAAATGAAACTTGAAAAGTTTCCAATTAGATCAATTGAAAGCATAAATGTGTTTTACAATAAAATGACATATAATGTTGTTAGTGTCAAGCTGACTGATGGTCAGGTCAAGAAATTGCGATCAAAATCCGCTAAAGAATGTGGAACAACAATAACGTTAAAACCAGCACAGATGTCCGGCGGTACACATAAAATATCATTAACGGATCGTCAAATAAAACATTTCAATAATGCGCTAAAGAATAAGCGAGGAGTTCAAATAGAATTTTTGAAAGCTGCAGTCGCCAACATGATAAAATCAGGTGGTATATTTCCATTATTAGCTGCAATACCAGCATTGATTGCAGCGGCTGCCCCAGCAGTGGCGAAAGCGGCTGCGTTGGGAGCCGTTGGGACTGCGGCAGGGATGGCGTTGAAAAAAAGCAACTGGGAAAGGATATAAAAAAAGGGAAAAGGGTTGTACCTACCAGGAACCCCGTATTCATGGTACAGCGGAAATGGTCTAAGAAGAATACCAGGAACGGTTTATTAGTTGAAAGACCAATTCTCCCTATGTCCAATTTTGATTTAATTGATGCTGCTAAAAACTTAGCGATAAAAAACTTTAGAGGGGTTTTTATGAGAGATCAATTACCGAGAAAACCAAACAGCGTTGAAACCGGTATCATCAATCTTGATAACAGCAGCGGATCGGGAACTCACTGGGCTGCATACACGATTGATCCACGTGGAATTGTCTATTTTGATTCATATGGGTTAGCCCCACCGGACGAGTTTATGCGGTATATAAATTCTTTGATGAAACTCAAAGAGTTTCCGATTTTTTATTCCACGCTGCCAACACAACAATTAAATGATCCACCGATATGCGGCCGTGAAGTATTAAATGTCCTCGCGGAGATTTCATCGTCACAGAAACCACCTCATCTGGTTGTAAATAAATACACGAGTGGGAAATTACTAGGTAATTTTAGAGAATCAATACATTAAAAATACTAGAGTCTTTATAATAATGATCGATATTTGGGGACAATCTCTGTCAATGTCGGAACCCACCGCGGAAACATCTGCGGGTTCTATCGAAGATATAAAAAAAATAATAGAAGATGAAATCGCTGAGACGTTAAATTTAACAAGTGTTGACCCGAATGAAATAGTTGTATTTCAAGATAGCCAGGGTAAATTGAAAAGAAGTAATATATCCGTGAATGACATTTTGATACGGCATCGCGCTGCCGCTGAAAACTCTATTGCGCTGTATTCCAGAGACGGACAACTTAAACCAGGCGAACATGTGTATACGATCACCAACTCGATTGACGCCCACGGCCGTGAGCTGGATGATCATATACGAGGTTATAATAGTTTTCGCAAAAATGTCGTACATAAATTCTTTGGAACCCCGCTTGTGGTTGGCATGACTCTCGCTGAAATTAAAAACTATCTATCGCTATTTTTTTTTAACAAGGACGCGGGAAGGATGATGAATGAAAATGAAATCAAGGCAAATTATCTCGATATTTCTAAACTAATAGAAAATCTTGAAAAGGTACAAAAACCCACTAACGACGTCATTGTTAAGTTTTTTGGAACCCCGCTTGTGGCAGGCATGACTCTCGCTGAAATTAGCGAGTTTATTGGCAAGCATACTCACAATGCCGACATCGCTAATAGTTTCTTTGGTGTCCCAGCTACATCTACAATGACTCTCAAAGATTTTAATATGTTTATGGTGAGACAAACAACACTTAATGCCATCGTTGATAAATTTCTTGGGAGAACACCTGTGTCTGAAACCACATCGTTGAAAGGTCCAACCCTCGCTGAAATTAAAAGCGCATTCGATAAACAAAAATCCGCCAGTGAAATAGTTGATAATTTCTTTAGAGGACCTGAAGGTCACGATACCACTACGACATATTTTGACCTCGCTAGTGATTATAAACTCCGAGTAGATATGGAATTTAGCTCCCTTTTGATTTCATTTTTTAAACGCCGCAATAAAACATTGATAAAATATACTGAAATCAATAAAACCTATTCCGACGTCATTGACGATATTCTTAAACTAAGGGGAGAATTTGAGCGGGTACAAAAACTAGTCAATGACATTGTTGATAAGTTCTTTGGAACACCACCTATGGCAGTCATGACTCTCGCTGAAATTATCGCGGCTATCAATAAGGTAAAAATTCCACATAGTGTAAGCGCCGTTAATAACATCGTGTACACGGTTGATAGTGGAACTTTTGATTGGATTCGAGGAAAAGAAAATTATCTTCGTGTTGGCCACAGACATACTGGTGTACCAGGTTGCTACCGACTTACAATAATACATCACCGTAAATTTGATTTGGGATTCAGCAACACAGGTATCAGCGGTGTTAACACGCTGACATATATTCTAGAGAAAATACCACCACCTCCACCCTCTATACTAATCCCGCTTTCGATTACTATAAACAATTCCGACGAGTCTGTGATTAGGGAGTCACTACCCTGGATAAAAGAATTTGTATCCGGTGTCCCCTCATCCGATCCTAAAACCGTTTCAATAATAGGATAATTGAAAACACTATCAGGTTTAAAATAACAACAATGACTTCGTCAATGACACTGTCATCGTCGTCGCAATATCCATTCGACACCGTGAAAGAATTTTCCGCGAACTTGAAATCGCTTTCTGAGCGCTATAGTGAAAAAATGAAAAAGTACCGCAGAAGAATTACCGCCATCGATGTAACTGTGTACTCGGTGTCCGGTGTGATGGCCAGCGCCGGGGTTATTTTGTCGACGGTGACCATGATGGCTCCGATTGCAGTTCCAATTGCTATCTCCGCGGCAACAACAATTGCGGCAGTCGCCACCGCGATAACTAAAAAATTATCATCGTGTTCTCAGAAAAAACTCAGTGATTATACAGCTCGGTACAGGGTGGTATTTGACGCGTACTCGAAATTATCCGAGTTGATCTCGCTGTCAATAGATAATTCATTCATATCCGATGTTGAATTTTCCACGATGACCCAGTTGTATAACTCCGCGATGTTGAAATTGGAAATTGAAGACAGCGTTAACAATAATGTCACTCGAACTGCTTCAACGAATCGCGGAGAATACCACTCCGATACGAACAAGCATGATATCAATAACATCAACAAACCCTGAATTTAGTGTGAACTTCCCTTCTCCGATTCCAGTGCGTGAGATCGCGCTGGCAAAATTACGAGTATATCATAGCTGGCCTAATATCAGATCGGTTGCATTTGGCGGTCAGCAACCCAATAACGCACTGGTGTTCTCGTATAAGAATAAACCCGATGGTACTCCAGCGTGGGAAACTGTTTCGTTACCAACTGGGTCGTACCAAATTAAGCAAATCGATGCTGAAATTCAGCGTAGAATAAAATCAATCACTGAAAAAGAATCAAAAATAGCTATTAAACTTCATGAACCGACGCTCTCGTCGTCGATCGAAATAAGCACAGAGGGATACATTGTAGATATCTATAACAGCTCGTTAAGGACAGTGTTAGGATGGCCTGAAAAACCACCGGAAAAATCCACCGCCGACTTAACCACAGACGTACAATCATATCATGAAATCAATCCCAGGTATCGAGATAATTTATCTGATATAAAAAAAGGAAAAATCGCCGATAGATTTATATTTACCAACAAAGACACATTGCAATGGGATTTTATCATTAAAAGAACAGCCGACTCATCTGTTACTATTTCATTTACGCTAACTGACGTCCGTGGCTATTTTAATGAAATTAAACAATTATATGAAACACTGCTAGAACAACTACGGAAAACAAAATCGCAAAAACACGTTGAAATAATAAATCAACTTATATCTGACATGGAATATATCTATGAACTAATTATTCAAACAATAATTAATGACAACAGCGACAATAAACAACGATTCCTAACCGATTACAATATCACAGAAGACAATCTGCGTAATTTCAAGTTTCCTAAATACAACGCTGATGAACTAACAAGAATTGTTTGAACCGATATCAAGGCGCTACAAAAACCAGATTCAACTGTCCTACTCAGGTATAATAATGATCCAGATGGTGGCGGTAGGCATATTGCCCCGCATAATGTGAATCTTTCAACGGTGATTGCGCTCAATTTAGTATGTGATGCAATTGAAGGAAGCTATCAAATTAATTTAGAGCAATCAAATCAAGCTCAGCAAGGATATATTCTTTATTCGTTTGCACCAAAAGCTCCTCCAGGATTCCTAATTATTGAAAACCCAATTAATCCAGTCTATATGCGATGCCATAATAATTCGTTAACGAGAATTAATTTCCGACTCACCGACCAGTCAATTAATTTAATTGATCTACAAGATGAGGTGTTAGCGATTAGTTTGTTTGTGAGATCATAAAGACTCGATCAAATATTTGGTAGAAATCATTTATTATTTTTTGTTAACCAGAACTGAAAGTTCCAGCAGCAGAGAGAGTGGATGACCACATCGTTGCGACCAAAATTGATTAAAAAATCGTAAAGTCTCCGTTTGCTAAATGGAGACTTATTTTTTTTTCGGTTAAAATGAGATTTCGTAGGAAGCCTTATTTTTGCTTGAAAACGTGGTCTGTTCACCCTCTCTGCTGCTTAATTAGAAACCTTCAATTTTTCAAACGTATGTATTTAGTACTTTCAAAGACAAAATTGGTTTTGTATCCTGTTTTTGTGTCATTTTTTTAGGTGCAAGTTTGAAAGTATCCTCCTTTCGTATGAAAGATTGATTGAAACGTCAAATTAAGTAGAGGCAAACTAATCATGCAAGGATGAAATTTGGGTAACATAAGTTTTATTTACTCTAGATAATTACTTGCGAATTATTGTATGTATTTACGCATTACTATCAAACCCGAATTCATTATCGCTTGGATTGGAGTAACTAAACGTAGAGGGATTATAAAAAAAGTCAGGATTATGAAGCTCTTTCAATCGGTGAAATACTGTTACAGTTCATATATACCTTTGTCCCAAACTGAATCTCTTTATCTAGTTGAATTTATTAAAAGCAATCTAGGGTTGATCCTCCTGCGGTTAAACTTGACAAAATGACTAACGAGTAGTTTTAGCAAATATAACACATATATTATCGGATATCATACATTATTTTGAATGTAATTAAGAATCGTGCATGTGCAGAGATTGTTATGGGATTTAAACTCGTTCGAAATGTGATACAACTGAAGTATACCTGTTGTACTAGTGGAACTCGTAGTTGCTAATGTGGTACTGACATCAGATGCGTTCTCTAACGCTTCTGTTGCGGTACTGCGTTTGGTCACATTGCTGCTAAGATACGTTGTGGGCTTTGTGGTTACCGTACTGGTACTAGTCGCTGCACTCTGTGTGGATGCGCGAGTTGTGGATATGGTGGCACCAGCAGTTGACATTGTTTTGCGGCTGGTTAATGATGGCACTGAAAGTTCAACGATCCGAATGAGGAATTAACGAAAAGAAAACATTGAGTTGAATGAATATGTGTAAAATCATCAATATATATTTATAAAAACGACCTAGGTTTAATAAGCATTCATATGTATGATTTTACGCTTTCAAAGTTTAGTGTATAATTCTCGCATTTAATCTATCTCTGATGGGTAAATATTCCTAAGCAAGTATAGACACACTCTATCCAAACAGACCTAATCATTTACTATGTTCAAGATGGTATGATGTATCATGACATTTTTCGTAATATGGAATTCAGGAATATCTTAATATAAGCAATTGGTTTGATATTTTACAGCGTATGCTTTTAGTTATACATTTAGGTGCATTAAACTAACAACCATTCTACAGGATGAAATAGATCAATTCCAGCGTCTTACAAATGACATAGGAACAATTCTTTGTATAGAGTTTGTGAATTATACATTTAGGTGCATTAAACTAACAACCATTCTACAGGATGAAATAGATCAATTCCAGCGTCTTACAAATGAGATGGATGGGAATCCTACAATTATGAAAATTGAGTCTTCGTATTTTTTACGCTGGATGATTGTGTCCAGATCTTTTTTATATTGTCGAAATTACACCACACCAAAAGAAAACGAATGCTCTCATGAAGAGAAACTATGCAAAACATTGAGGATGATGAAGCCAGTTCACTTCTTGAAATAATGCGACACTCAGTTATTCCTTTGCTAGAGCTTTTTCTCTATATCAAGGTAGTTTTCTACTAGATTTTCATGTGTTATTCCTTCACGAGTTTAAATTACTGAGATATAAGGAATATTGTGCTCTTCAATGTCCCTAAGACAAGAAATACATTTCATGATGGCATACATTATCCTGAACGTATTTAAGTGCGAGGCAATGAAGATGATTTTAAGGACTCGAAATCACGCTGGAGATTGATGCTATGCAAATATACCTGTTGTATTGGTGGAACTCGTAGTTGCATCTGTTGTACTTTCAGTATATATGCCCTTTGCTGACGATTCACTTGAGGGACTACTTACGGGCACTGTAGGGGTGGCAGATGTTGTCGGCGATGTGGTTGTAGTGGTAATTATGGTACTGGTGCTTGTCGCTGGACTCTCTGTGGAGGCGTTAGTTGTAGAGATATTGGATCTATCCGTTGTTGGCACCAGTAATGATGGGCTTGCAGTAGTCATCGGATTAGTTGATTTTGTCGTTGTAGTAACATTGCTTCCGTTTGTAGACAGCGTTGTGCTGCCTGCTGTTGATGGCCCTGAAAGTTGTATCATAAACATTTGAAGATTTAATATATATCTAACAGGCACCATCTCGGTGCGTTTGTGCCAAATACCAGACTGAACTAGTTTGAAGGTGATAGTATTGTAACAACCAGTATATATATATATATATATATATATATATATATATATATATATATATATATATATATATATATATATATATATATATCTATATATATATATATATATATATTATCTGCATTATGATTAGGTTTTCCGGCACTCACAGTTTTGTGTTTATATATTTTACATGTTCATTCGCTGTTGGGAAGACACTTTGCAAAACTAGTAAATGTTGATCCAGTTCTCAAGAAGAGATGTCATTATTTTCTAAGATTTCGATCAAATACAAAATCACAATTAGACGTTTGAGAAGGAACTCCCCAATATCTCGACAAAATGTAAATCCTTAATTTTTCAAACGTATCTGTTCAGTACTTTTAAATACTATTATCGTTTGGATAGTGTCTTTGGGACATGTTTATTGGTTCATATTGTTAATAATCCGCCATGGTTTGGAATGAGGTATTAACGAAAGGAAAACATCGAGATGAATTAATACGTGCAAATTCATCAATATATATATTTATAAAAGCGACCTAGGTTCAATTAGCATTCATATATATGATCTCCTTTAAAATTTAGTGTATAATTCTCGGATTTAATATGTCTCTAATGGGTAAAAATTCCTAAGCGAGTAATTACACACTCTCTCCAAACAGACCTTATCATCTATTATGCTCAAGATGGTATGCTGTATCACGACTTGTTTCGTAATATGGATTTCAGGAATATCTTAATATTAGGAATTGGTTTGATATTTTTCAGCGTGTGTATTTTATACTTTGACATTGGAACAGTTGTTTGTATACCATTTTTTTTGAGTTATAGTTTTAGGTATATTGCGCTAACCACCAATCTACAGAAAGAAATTGGTTAATTCCAGCGTCTTATAAATGAGATGGATAAATATACTACAATTTTGAACATTGGGTCTTGTTATTTTGTACCCTAGTTCATTGTTTTCAGTTTGTTGTCGTATTTTGGAAATTGAACCACACCAGAAGAAAATAAATGCTTTCATGAAGATAGAAGATGAAAAACATGGAAGGATAAGAAAGCCAGTTCACTTGCTATAATAATGCCGACACTAAATTAGTCCTTGTTTGCTGTTGATTTTTGGATCCAAATTATATAATAAATCCAGATATTTAAACCCAATCTCTTGACAAAGATTTATTTCGTATAGTTGCTGCTGAAGTTCTTTGAGTCAATGAAATATTACAAGAATTCAAATATGCTTTCTTTCCAGGAATGACTCTCTTTATCTAGATAGTTATTTCCGTGATAAGCTCGTGGTGAGTCTCAACCGTTTAATCTTGGCACGATACATAATCTGCCATGTGCCAAATATTCTCAAAATGAACAGTTGAACTCCTTGTTCTCTTATTGTATGTAAGGCTTTTTATCAAGGCTCTTTAAATCAGAATTAGTTTTTCCTGTTGAAGAACCCGTGGTTGTATGAGCCTTTTCGAACAGTTTCAGTTAATATATCGGCAGATTTATGTTTTAAAATTATTAATTAGAACTACATTGTACTCATTCATATTTTCAGACTCTGGTGAATTGATTTATAAATACTTTTGTGATTTAATTGCGATAATTCTTGAATGGGTATATCAACACTCGTTACGTCTGTAGGACCCCACCACATTCAAGATTGGAATTTTTTCCCAAATATATTGGTATTTTGTATTTCAATTTTTAGGACTATTTGTGATTCAATTTGCAGGTTCGTAATTTCTTTACTCTATATCATTATTTTTATCAAGAAAAACAAAGTATTTACTGAACAATACAACACTTGTCAGTTTTCGTTTTTTTTCTTTTCCGTACTTAAACAACATAGAGTCATTGCAGTATTAAAGGAAATGTGTAAAATCCTTATTAAGAAATTGAGTAATAATTTGACATGTTGCTACTGACAGGCTACGTCTATATAAAAGCAGCATTAAACAAAATTCATATATTGATCACTATATTGATCTTAAATAAGTATGCTGTAGTAATAATAATAATAACAATACATGTTCCGTGTTGATCACAACGAGCGTGATAATATCAATATACCTAGTAAAAATAACGACAAAACAAGATTAAAATCTGCATTATTTCTAACACAACATATTTAGTAAGTACTCCATATATTTGTTAATTCATCGTTATTTGAAAGCAAATTTAGTAACTGTACCTGCATTGCAAATAAACAGCACATAAACGGCTATGATAGCTATTCGCTCTCTTAACTCCATCGGACTCTTTCTGAAATGAGGAAAACTCGCGATAAATGCAAGATACAAAATTAAGGTGCACTGTTGAGTTCCACCAATGCAAAGTCTAAAGGGCGTTCAAGTAGACATTAAGCACTGATAATGCAACTATTTATATCAAATTCTGCTTATCTCAATGTGGATTGAACGTTCTGCAGTTTGCAAGAAGACTATTTATTATAGTATAGTCGTGCTAGGGTACACTACTGACCAGTTAGCTAATATTAGTTTCTTTTTCGAAAATACACATTATGCAGAGGTGCGTATTTTTACACACACACACACACACACACACACACACACACACATATATATATATATATATATATATATATATATATATATATATATATATATATATATATATATATATATAATCAGAATACAAAAGACATTATTAGGTTGTTGGAATATCTATGGTAACTATATGGTGAACACATGGAAACCGTGTTTTTGTTTTATAATAGGTTTGTTGGTGCGTGCATGCACAATGAGTTTTAGTATTCATAGATAGACGCTGTTTGATAATATTAAACAAACCACAAGTTGATGGTGCTTTTTACATCTACAAATTGAGTTCTTTTTTCGAGGTAGACATGTAGCTGCCTATTTAATGTCAAGGCATTTAGAATCAGTAACAAGACACACAAACATTAGTGATATCTCTATTTGAACAAATTCCAGGTTTTCCCAATCTTCGCTTCCTTTCGTCACCAGCCTAACCGTTGGAGTGTTTGTCTCTGATGTGTCAATGACTTCAATGCCGCAATCTGCGACAGTTGTTTTGATTCAAAACAGTGCTTCATAACCATTACACAAACAATTGCACAATCACAAGCAGAAATAAGCGCACAACATTTTTGATATGCATTATATATGAACGACATGAAGCGGAAGGAAACAAATATTGTTAAAGAAATGGATGCAAGAAAATGTAAGTGTTTCATACGCCCATCTACCAAAATGAGTAGCATTTAGTAAATCTGATACGATTCAATAATAAATCTAAATCAGTTTAAAATCCCTTTCAATTATGCCAACTGAAATACCAATACATTTCCTTCTAGCATACCAATTTAAGATATTGTGCCTAATATATTTTAAAATGGAATCAGATTTTCAAGGAGGAAATGCAATATATGACGGCAGTCAACACCCGCTGAATCTACGCATTCAGTCAAGGTTTAGCATGTGTATCCCTCTCGTGAATGACGGGATGAAACTAGAACTAAAACATTTTTTCCTATTAATAAAGCTGTAAGCGAATTTGTTAATTTCGTCATTAATATGTTGAACTAATTACTGTATTTGGCTAAATCGAAGTCGTCAGTTTATCAATTTTTAAAGACTACAGTGAATTCCTCCCTAAACCTCCTCCGTGTTAATTTTCTTCTGGAGAAAGAAGTCTCTTATTTGACGCGTGTATCGGCGTTCCTCAACTTTAAATTAATTTACATGATTTTATATCTTATTCTCATAAACTTAAGTTGATCAATTATGCATATGTTAAGGTATTCCCGAAACGGTCCCAGATTTCCGATATTCCACGTTTTTCCCAACCGCCTCCATGCCATAAGTAGTAAATAATGCTGAAGAGTAAAGTAAGCGCAATGTCATACAAAATAAAAAAAAACAACAATAATAATTTGCAATTTTGTAAATACTTATAAGTAGCAAGAAAACGCAGACATGTACTATCCACTGCAGTATGCAGTGATATACATAATAACGTCTGAAACAATCGACATGATTCACATTAAATAACGTACACAATAATGAGAAAACATCATATATATATATACAAACCTTATCTTCATTCCTCCTTTCAGAATTGGAAAGCAAAATGCTTGAAATTTCTATATTTACTTATAGTTGTAGCGCAGACTGAATTGGGTGCTGATCGGAAAGTCATTCTCATTTTATATAGAATATTTATTCGCTCTAGACTGGACTATGATTATGTTGTTTATGGTTCCCCCGAGAAATCATACTTACTATTGACCCAATTCACTATCAAGGATAAAGGCTCGTTTTGGAAGCATTGAGGACATCCCCTTGTGAAAGCGTTCTCGTTGAACCAAACGAGCCGCCTTTATCACATCCATACAGTATACCATCAAATTAAAAAGAAAACAAACCTGTTCAACCTGTCTTTTCTGCTGTGTTTCATCTTAAATACAAAACACTATACCAAAGTAAGCCAAATACCATAACTTCTTTCGGCATTAGAATAACATCCACCTTGATAAAACACAAATTGCTCTTTCTAAAATCCAGACGACGTATATCATACATGCGAGTGAAGGTGTCTGACGGATATGCTCCAACTAATATTAAGTTTTTAAATATATATGTTGTACACATTGTGTTTGATTGATCCTGACATTCCTCTTTATAATACTGATCATTGCGCTAATTGACGGAAATACTAAAATTGGAATGTATGCCAATGCGTCATGGAATATCACGAGGTTGGAAACTAAAACTGTTACAGCATGTATGTTGCACGATATTATCTATAATGTGGCTCTTTGGGTATCACAACATTAAAGAGATGTTTTGGGCTGATATTAACTATGCACGCGTCTGTTAAAGTGTTATGGGTAACCGAATAATAAATGTATAAGTATGGGAAGTATATAATTTTCAACAAGTTAAATGACTTAGTTGTTGTATATTTTATTTATTTATCGCTTGTTAAGTGAAGGGATTGATTGCAATCAGTTGGAAACATCTCAGCAAGCAAAGACAGGTAATGCTTGCCAATCGATCCAATATATTTTATTCTTGTCAGGTCCCGGATTTCCATTTTAATTTTGCCTAATATCCAATTTCTTCTTGTCGCCATAGCAAACGGCATTACAAACGATAACAACAACAATATACTTAAATGTATTTGTCAGGATAACTTTGAATGTGGTACGTTTAATAAATAATGTGATACCCTTACTGGATTAAATCCTATGTCCAAAAATCTGATTTGTATTAAAATATTTCGAAACTACTTAAGTATTTTATTGAATGTCATGAATGACCTAGGCCATTAAACAAAGTGTCCGAGAGACACAAAATAACTTCCATGATGGTTGTGGGGATGTTGGATTGGATGACAAAAATAACCTTTGAAGGGTTAGCACATTGTTTATTTAATCATATTTTGTTGTCTCCGTATGTTAATGGTGCCTTTATAATTATGTTACTTTTCTCTCATGAACGAATTTTACTTTTGTAGCCATTGCATACGTGCACTTCTCTTTCCAACACTAATGCTGTCATGTGGGCGGTATATACGATTCCTATTTTGGTTGTCCAATAAATTATTGCTCTACTATTATCATTTTTGTTTCTAATTCATACAACTAATGTAACTGGGAAATGGTGCTGCGCATAATACGCTATATGTACACTCACAATATTATATTTATCTTTCCGTTCATTAGTTACTTGTTTCATATATTCATATGAATGAAAACCGGAATGTTTACAACTATTATTTTCAGTTCATCTACTTTATACATTAAACACATATTCACATTGAGCTTGTAACATCAAAATAAGCCATATAACTTTCAAACGTATTATGAAGTTATTACTGTAATATCCCACGACAGCACGCACATAAATTCATCAGGGGTTTGATAGGACTAAACCTTTAAATGGAAATACGAAATTAACCTGAAAGGAAAAGCAATTCATTTACACAGTACATTAGTGTGAAGCTAGGTCCTTAGTTCATCAGATCACATCTGATAACATGTTCTCATTTTCTTTACACATTATTTCAACTGACATTTAATAAGAAAATACAACGAATTCGATCAAGGTCTGAAATAAACGGCACCGTACAGCTAATTAATAATTATTGATTTGTTTAGTAGTAGTGGTATTAGTAGTTGTAATAGTAGTAGTTGTAGTTGTTGTGGTGTGAGCTATTTGTAGTTTTAACGTTGCTTTGACAAGTTGTTATCAGTCATATCGCTAGAATGTTTGCATTGAGACAATGTATCGTGATGTCTTGCACCTTGGAATCATACCGCAGACATATAACATCAAGTACCATCCGGTCACATTATCCTGACACCAGGCCGACCTGTCCTAACACTAGCCTCTTGATGCTGAGCGTCAAGAAATGCAGCCGTTTTGTACAATTCTTATCCATCTTTGGTATGAATCGACCTGGGTGCAAACTCTCTAACCGCTTAGTAATATCATTAGTAGTGGTCGTGGCTGGTATTCCATTGGAAACATCAGTAATAACTCAGTATCAATATTGAAAGTAGTGTTGGTGATGTAACGTTGTTTAGCTTGGTGATAGCAGTGGTAGTAATATCAGAAAGATTTATCTAGATAAAAGTCGATAACAATTGTGTTTTCATTAGTTGATATCTTTCGGTTATTCTTCGAAGTCCTATATCTCATCTAGGAAGAGGGTTCACGCACCCTTTAGTTGTATTATCATGCACGTAATTGTGCGTTGCTGATCTTTTCTTGCGCAGAATAAGATATTTAAAATAGTTGTTATGTCATCAAAACATTAACACTGCTTGTTAAATCATCGTCATAAGTGCTATAATTGTATTAATATTCATATGTGTCCGGCCTACGTCATACTGAGAGAGAGAGAGAGAGAGAGAGAGAGAGAGAGAGAGAGAGAGAGAGAGAGAGAGAGAGAGAAAATATTCGTTTTTTCCCAACAGCGTTGGACTACTATGTTATTCTTGGCACGAACTCTCCATAATGTATCAGAGCTTAAATAGTTTTAAATAGTTCAAACTGGGTAACTACGACAAAATCGTTAATACTTGAAATATTTTTATACTATTGCAATTCAAGTGCGTAACTGAAGTGCACTAATCAGATAATGAATGCCGCTTAGAACGACCTAGACAATTTCGGCGAGAAAAGTTATGACCTCAACTTTACAAAAGAAGCAATCGTTCAAATGATGGACATAATCTGGTACGCGACATGTATAGTGTTCAAACCAATCTGTTTATTCATTTGGAATACTATTTATATTTATACAGTTTCACACACACACACACACACACTTTTTAAATTTAGGTACACACAACGATTTATACACTCAGAATGTCATAATGTCACTTACATAAGCAACAATTATATCTAATATATATATATATATATATATATATATATATATATATATATATATATATATATATATATATATATATATATATATATATATATATATAGCAGCAGAGAGGGTGAACAGGCCAACCTTTTAGGCGTCAACGAGGCTTCCTTCTCGTTAATATTTACTAGAAAGGTCGATTTGACACATTGAGACTTCGTAGTAAATATATAATAGAAGGTCTATTTGGTTCCTTGTAAGGGTACATTTGGCAAACAAAAAGACGCAGCAGCAGAGAGAATGAACCTCAAAAACCAAAAAAAAGCGTCGAATCGTAAAAAAGCGTCGAATCATAAAAGCGTCGAATCGTAAAAAAGCATCGACAACCAACGCTTCCTCGTCTACGCCAGCGTCTTTTTCATTCACCCTCTCTGCTGCTTTGGGTTAATAATTTTTTACGAGTTCAACCGAATATTTGATCCAGTCCTTAGGATCTCACAAACAGACTAATCGCTAACACCTCCTCTTGTAGATCAATTAGATTATTAGACTGATCTGTGAGTTTGAAATTAATTCTGGTTAATGAATCATTATGAAACCGCATATAGACTGGATTAACCGGAGACTCGATTATTAAAAATCCTGGAGGAGCTGTTGGTGCAAATGAATACAGAATATATCCCTGCTGTGCTTGATTTGATCGTTCGAGATTAATCTGATAGCTTCCTTCGATAACATCACATACTAAATTGAGCGCAATCACTGAGGATATATTCACGTTGAACGGAGCGATATGTCTGCCGCCACCATCTGGATCATTATTATGTTTGAGGATTTTTATTTCCGGTGATGCTGTTTTTTTCCATGCATCATGAATTATTTTAAAACCAACATCGATGGTGTCACTGAGAAGTTTTTTTTAGTTCTGGTACGTTATATCCCGGTAGTTTGAATGTCGGAATATCTTCAACGCGGATTTTAAATTGTGATGCAAATGTTATTCTCGATTAGGGTTTATCGTCATCTAGTATATCCTGAATAATTTTCAGATTAAATGTTTCCATATCGTCAATAATTTTGTTGCATGTTTCTACGATGCTGATAAATTCATCTCGGGTGAGAGAGCCGGATTTAAGAGATATTAACAACAGTGAAAAATCATTATTCATTGCTGTGAAATTTTTAATAATTCTAGGTTCGCTAGCAATATGATATAACTCTAAGGGATCCTTCTCCTTCCCCCTCTCAGGTGGTAGGGCTCCGATATAAAAAAACTGTAAAGTGATTCTATGATCTTTATAACTCTTTATTGGATTATCAGATTTTATTCTGTTGGTGATATAATCAGTTTTTTGTGGTTCTGGTAAATCAACGGTTTTCCCCCCTGGTGGTAATTCAGGCCATCCTAGTACGGTTCTAATAGAACTTTGATAGATATCTACGACGTATCCTTCTGTGCTTATCTCAATTGCGGATGATAGCGTCGGCTCATGAACTGTTATAGCGATTTTCGATTCTGCTCCAGTAATCGATTTTATTCTACGTTGCAATTCATCATTGATTTGTTCAATTTGGTATGATCCGGTTGGTATGGAAACAACGTTCCAGTTAGGAGTCCCGTCGGGTTTATTCTTATTCGCAAATACCAGTGAATTATTCGGTTGTTGACCACCAAATGCTACCGATCTGATATTAGGCCAACTGTGATACACTCGTAGTTTTGCTAGCGCTATCTCCTTCACGGGGACTGGGCTAGGGAAATTCACACTGAATTCAGGATTCGTTGATGTTATTGATATCATGCTTGTTTGTACTGGGTTCGTGTTCTCCACTATTCGTTGAAGTAATTCCATCGGTGTCGTCATTGTTATTATACTCATGTTGTATTTCTAATTTTGATATCGCGGAATCGTGAATACTGACCATCACTGAGAACGCACTATCTGATATCGTTGAGGTTATTGAGATCATTCTGGTTTTCGGGTTCGTGTTTTCTATTTCCATCGGTGTTGTCATTGTTATTATATTCATGTTGTCGCTCTAATTTCGATATAGCGGAATCGTAAATACTGACCATCGCTGAGAACTCACTATCTGATATAATCGTATTATCGAGTGACGACGATATCATCGAGGATAATTGCGAGTATGCGGTTGATACAATATGAAATTTAATCACGTAGTCTTGCAGTTTACTCTGGCTGCATGATGATATCTTTTTTGTTATCCCGGTTGATATACCCGCGATTGTAGCCGCCGCAGAAATGCAAATTGGAACTACGACCGGGGCAATCATTGTAACCGATGCAAGTATTATTCCGGCGCCAGCGAGAACGCTTGACACCGAGTACACAGTAATATCAATTGCGGTGATTCTTCGGCGGTATTTTTTTATTTTTATTTGATACTCCTCGGCGAGGGTTTTGAGTCTAGTCTGAAATTCTCTAACCTGATCATAGCGACATTGCGTTGATGAAATCATTTTTATTTTAAAAACGCAAGCGTTTTCAATTGTGAAATCCGAAGGATTTTCCTTTCAATTTAGTTATTTACTTAAATCCGCTACGAATTCCACATACCACGTTGTTGAAACCCTAGCTAGGTTTTTAGCAGTAGATGTGATCGTGAACTGTTCAGTTGTATCCTGGTCGATGATCGTTGAAATCGTATTATTGACCCCGGATGAACTCGACGATGAAATATTAAATTGAGTCGGTGTTACTAGTGTTAATCGATAAATACCTTTGACGGTTGCAGTGATATCTAATTTGTTGTTTGTAGGTGTCCACGCAAATGATCCGTGTTGGATCGTGTATACTACGTTGTTGGTTTTCTCATGAGGAATTTTTTTTTTCAATGATTGTTATCATCCTCGAAAAATCATTTTTGATGGCTTCGATGAAAGTTTTCGTCTCATCGATGGATTTTTTAATATCCGGAAGTTTTATTTCAATTTTATCTAACGGGGTTCCAATAAATTTATCAATGATATTTCTACGGAATGAGGTAAAATGTTTTCCGTGTTCTTCACTTTTAGATTGAAGTGTTGTTAGTTCCAACACAGAATTGTTTAACTCATCGTTGAGAGTTTTTAATCTATCTGTAATCGTCGAAAAAAGTACACCTGGTTTGAGTTTACCCTGATCGGAAAATAATACGATAGTATTCTCGATTGCGTTTCGTTGTTTAACCAATATATCATTCAACGACACATCACTAGTTTTCAATTTACCCTGGCGATCTTGAAATACAACTATTTCATTAGGATCAACACTTGTTAGGTTCAACGTCTCAGCGATTTCGTCTTCGATTAATTGTTTTACATCACCCGTTGCAGTGTCATCGGGTTTGGGTTTCAAAGATCTCCCCCAAATATCAATCATGTTATTGTAAAACTCTTTCTTTCTTTAAAATCGTTTTTGACGACTCCGTCGTTGCCAGCGACTTCTAGTGTATTCATTTACGACAATATGAGGTGGTTTTCCCCTTGGGTTACCCAACGAGTTAGAAATAGCGTCAAGGACATTTAATACTTCACTGCCGCATATTGGTGGATCTATCATCGTTTGTGTTGGTAGCGTAGAATACCAAGTCTTCATTGGAAAAGTTTTTATATAACGCATAAACTCGCTTGGCGGAGCTAACCCATATGAATCGAAATAGACAATCCCACGTGGATCAATAGCGTATGCAACCCAGTGAGTTCCGGGTCCGGTGCTGTTATCTAAATTAATGATGCCTGTTTCAGTGTTGTTTGGTTTTCTCGGTAATTGATCTTTCATAAAGACACCTCTGAAGTTTTTAATCGCGAGTTTTTTAGCAGCATCGAGTAAATCAAAATTGGACATAGGAACCATCGGTTCCTCAATCGAAGATTCCAGAGTCAAAGACTCTTCAATCGAAGATTTGGGGACAATAGGTTCGGAAATCGAAGATTTTTGAATTAATAAACCGGTCCTAGTCTCAGGTCTGATCCGTTTACGGATCTCCCGCTGTACCATGAATACGGGGTTCCTGGTAGTCTTAGACCCTTTCCGTTGTACCATGAATACGAGGTTCCTGGTAGTTTTAGACCCTTTCCCTTTTTTTATATCCTTTCCCAGTTGCCTTCTTTAGTGCCATTCCTGCTGCAGTACCAACGGCTCCTAACGCTGCCGCTTTAGCTACCGCTGGGGCTGCTGCTGCAATCAATGCTGGTATCGCAGCTAACAACGGGAATATACCGCCTGTTTTCATCATATTTTTGATAGCAACCGCAGAAAGAGTAATCTGAACACCCTTTTTTGCTACAAGTGCATCATTGAAATGTTTTATTTGACGAGTTGTCAACGACAACTTATTCTGACCACCAGTCATTTGATTAGGTTTCAACGTGATTGTAGTTCCACATTGCTTAGCCGATTCTGATTGCAATTTCTTGACTTGACCGGGAGTTAACGCAACACTAATAACACTATATGACATTATATATAAACGATTGATTCTAAATCGTTTACAATTTCAATGAAAAATTCATAGAATTTTCAAAGATTTTCCACTGGCGCATCTACCACTCTCATTCTTCCTCCAACATCTTCGAGTAGCATTGATTTGTCGCTGAGAATGACAGCAACCGCTCTATAATCAGCAATACCACCAGGACGAGTCACATTAGCTCTAAAGTGCATATCAACGACGGATTGTCTCATCAAATCGAGATGTTCCAACGACAAGTAATAGATCGGATATAGATTTTTAAAATCAAATTGTGATATTTGCAAACCAGTATCAACATTTTGATCGCGTGCCATAAATGACAACAGACGATGATAAACTCGTGCAATATGATTTTCTGTGTAATTAAGTTGTACATCCTCGGATGGTTCCTGCTGGCCGTTTATTCTCAGTGAGACGTCTTTAACACCTAATTGATCAAATATCATATGACTGAAACGTTAATCGCCAACTCGTGTGTTATCCTGTAACGCTACGAATATATGACGTGGCGCAGAAACGCCTTGTTTTGATGCTAGATTCCAGGTGAATAACCCGTTGATATTTGATTGTTTAACATCTGTACTCACGGTTAGCCAACTTAGTAATGATTTTCCTCCTTGGTCCATAAATGATAGTAATCGTTCTTCTGCGGTGATTGATGGAGTCAACACTGGCATCCACAATGATATTTTTGTTAAATTGACTTTACCGGCATCAGCATTTGGATTTGCAGCATCTGCTGGAATCCTCCAGATTGCGTCATTATCATCACTCTTTCGTACAAGCGATACTGTATGCTTCGCCCCGTAGATAACTTTTCTGACGTTTCTACAGAATCTAAATATGTGATGCAGTGGAATCGCGCATGAAAATAATTTACGCCGCCCCTCCAACATTGAAATACGTGTTGCAGCTCCTAGATTGAAATTAGGATCGTTGTTTATAATCATATCCTCGGCATCAATATTAGCGGTACCAGCATTATTCTTTGGTCGTCTTACAACAAATTGATTTCCTCCAGCGGTATTTTTATTATCCATTGCAAACATCATAGAAGGACCCGCGGATCTTGTATAATCATCAGAATATCTCGCTAACCCGAATATTGTTGTAGCCACATCAACATCACGATCTATCGACTCAATTTCTTTTCCATCAATGAGATATCTAGCACTCTCAAATAACGCCATGATACCATTATTAACAAACCCGACTTGAGTACCAACTGGATACGGTGCTGGTACAGCAGAAGTATCAGCAGCTGTTACAAGTTCTCCTTCTACTTCAATAAACGCTTCACAAGGCAAAAAGTATTTACTGGTATCATGGACTTGAAGTTCAATTCTTGATCGGCTATTTGAGTCTATTGCATGATAGGCGTAATATTGATAATCGCGTACAGAATCATCCTTGGGGACTGGGGCGTCTATATCAAACGCTGGATCACATGACTGTTTGAACATTTTATTCTATTTATCAGAGTCTAAATCGCGATTTTTCATTTCATCGTCGTAGTTTTTTAAAGCCACTTCCCGCTATCATATTTGCAATATTGCTTTGGTCGGGGGTTATCAATAATGGCAAAGCCATCGACGCTAATTTTTCATCTACTGCGTTATTTATAATTTTACTAACACTTGCAGGCATTTCCGCTGTAGACGGTAACGGTTTCTTTTTTCGTAAATCACTTCGTGATTTCACTAATGATGTTAATTTATTCTTCGCAGCTGAAAACGCTTTTCCGGCAAGATCTCCAACAGCACCAATACCCTTATCACGAATAGCATCAATGGCTTTCATTCCTAAGTGTTTAGCCAATGGCATCACTTTTGGGGCCATTCTCGCAAATAATCCTAAAATGGTATTACCTAAACCATCTCCGTAGTATGCTCTATAAACTGGAAACCGTGAATTAACTACATAGACGGGGGTTGGTTTGTCATGGTTGTAGTGTATGATCATCTTATTATAAAAACACTAGTGTTTTCAATTGCTAGCAATTTTTCAATTAATCACTAGTGATTAATCACTGTGATACCCATTTTCCACTAACTCGTCAATAAAATCTCGATATGTTTTGATATCCACGATACCGCCTTGAAATAACCGTCTACAGATATCAGCTGCTTCATTAATTATTTCTGGTGAGTTATTTCCAGCTCGGAACCCTCCTACAAGAACCTCTAATCGTGATATATCATTGATAACACTATCAGGACATACCCTACTTGGGGTTCCTAATCCACTTCCGCTATAACCAGTTGCTTCATCTGGTTTTTCTTGTAAATAATCAAGAGTATCATCATCATCATCATCAGGTGGTAGTTGTTGTAGTTTTTTAGGCGAGAAGGATATTTTCTTTGCAGGTTGCTGTCGCCGCCTTGGCAATTTTGGCGGTTTTTGTTGTTGTTTAAACTCGTCGTATTGATCATACACTATACCCACCGTATTGATATATGCAATGTATGATGCGGTGTCTGTCTTAATTTGACTTGTTTTAGTTTTGATTTTGTAGATTATATCAGCCCAATGAAATAGATTTCTAACATATTTATGATGTTTTGGTTTCAACATTTTTTTTCTGTTTTCATAAGTCGTAACAACAAGTGCAGGAATATCTGCTAGTTCAGTCTCATCAATTGATGCTAACATTTCCTCGTTAAATCTCGCGCGTTGGGCATATACTGTTCTTTTTGATTCCATTTTTTGCATAGCCTGTTCTGTTTGTTCAGTTTTCGCTGCTATTTTTTCGAGTTCACCAATAACAGATTTCCCCGTCTCGGAAACATCTCCCCGTATAGCGCGCTCTACCCCGTACGTTGCTGTGGTTACTGGTTTAAACCATTCTTCAGATCCCGCAGCAAAATCAGTTTCTAAACTCTGTCGTTGTTGCAGTTTATTCCTTACAGAGTCGCGAATTGGTATAAATCTCTTGATTGCATCCAATCGTTCACGAGCCAATCGGGTCGTTAATGCTTCATTGACCATTATTTGAAATCAGAAACAATTTTTCAATTGTAAAACAATTTTCCCCATCGATGATTAACTAATCGGAACCATCCATTAACGGTCCAATTTTTTATTCAGTGTGAAATAGTTTTTATTTTTATTCAGTGTGAAATAGTTTTTATTTTTATTCACTGATTTTGCCTGTTTCTTTGACTGATTTGCCTATTTTTTTGACTGATTTGCCTATTTTTTACTGTTTTTTATACCATTTTGATCAGTTTTCGTCGGGTAAAGTACTCGATTTTGCATGGGATTTCCCATAGGAAAAAGCTGTTAGGATTCATTTTGATGGTTTTTTAGTTATTTTTCATCAATTTTTGCCTGTTTTCATTGATTTTTGGTCAGTTTTCCTTGATTTTCGATAAAAAAACCTCGTCGGGTAAAGTAGTCGATTTTGCATGGGATTTCCCATAGGAAAAGCTGTTAGGATTTGATTTTTATTTTTTACGCAGTGTGAAATATTTTTATTTTTTATTCAATGTGAAATATTTTCACTGATTTCCCTTGAGGGTCGAAAAAAAATCTCTTTGAGGGTCGGTCACAATCAAAAAACGACAAAATCTCTTTGAGGGTCGGTCACGGTCAAAATTGTTAATTTTCTTGAATTAACGCTCGTAGGTTTCTAACTTTAGAATTAACCTCCTTTTTAAATTCGTATTCGTTACCTAATTCTTTTCGTATTCGTTCTACGATAGTATACAACGGAACAAACACACTTTCGTCACTGGAAAATGTAAGAGAGTCTCGAATAGAATTCTGAATTCTCTTGATGAGCGCATACATCTTTGGCAGCATATACTTGTTAGTGCTAACTCCGTATTCTATATCCTGAAAATCTGACATGATTTGATCAGGATTTAACCCATCTGATAGTTTGATATCCCGATTTTTAAATTTTAGAATTTCATCAATAATGCTATTCATGTTTTCAGAATTCATATTCTATTACAATTACATACTTCTAAATGAAAAATATGACGCATTAGACATAACTAAATTGAACTTTTTGTCCGGTCTTTTTTGAAATCGCCGTTTTGGTTATTCCCGATGCAACTTTTTGTACTGACGGTTTACAAATATCGAAGTGCCTACCGGCTTCGTTCATAGATGAAAATACTTTTTCTTCGTTAGTTATTGTGTTAAATGATTTCACAGGTCTCTTCCCAACAGTTTTGCAAGTGCCAGTCCTTCCTCGTTTGGAATTCTCACTCTGTGTGATAGCTTCTAAATTTGATAAAGAATTGTTCTTCAGATTAGAATCCTTGTGATCGATAACAGAATCACCCTCGATCAATCCATAAAAGCATTCAAATACGAAACGATGATTGAGATAATTTTTCGTTTCTTTTCCCTCGATAACAGTAAACCTCAAATACCCTTGATTACTCACAGCACCGACCGGTTTCTTCAGTCTACGGTTTCTTACAACACCATCACTGGATGCTTCATAATTTGTAATCAAGGGATACGGTCTGAATTCTTGGTTCATTCGTATACTAATACTATTTGTCTAATTCATTGTTTGGTCTAATAATGAATCTTTTGATATAGTCTTGAGGAGTTATTATGACTCTGTCGCTGACTTTGTCCGGGACAGAGTTAAGGTCAGTGTCAGAATTTTTGATTGAAAATTCATATGATTTTCCATTTTTTATTCTTTTATCATAACAACGCTTCAACTCCCTGTATCGCTTTCCACCACAACTGAGACACAATTGTGACTTTCCCCTGACCCCAACCCCACATCGAATACAAGGTAACGGACCAAGGCTTCCACGTCGAAAACTTTGCATATGATACCCACAGAATTCATTTCTGCATGATTTGTTACACGGTGTCGTTGATCCAATCATGAGCCATTTGCAGTGATTCATTATACATAAATCTTTCATTTAAATGCTTATTTTAATTATAGTATGGAGGAGTTCAAGAAATTATCGAAAATTAAGCCTTCGAAAAATGTTAAATTCAATCTCGATAGAGTCTCTAATACACCAAAACGTCTAATCGGTGACAGAACTATACTAAGTAAAATCAGGGAGTGTTTTAATGAATTCTACCGAGACGGTGCAGCACACTGTTGGTCGACATTTCGAATTATTGATGAAGATGTTAATGTACCCAACATCGATGCTACTATGAACGATGAAAGAGCAGCTGAGATCATTTCACACCTTGACGAGCCAACGGGTTGGAAATCCAAGGGTGTAAAATCTAAAGGATTTTCATGGAAAATCAAAGATGGAAATCCAAAGGATTTCAAACAAAGCAATTCTCAACAGAAGTATTTTTTCAGAATAAAATTTATTATCGAAGTCGAAGGCAAATGGATTATCAGGTATAAATTTGAACCAATCCTTAAGGATAAAAAAACTGTCATTGTAAATAGAGATTCCAAACCAGGAATTCTAACTGGAATCGACAAACTATACTACGAGAGATCTTATCCTGTAACAGCAATTGTTTATGGGATATATCCGTTAAATGATAAACCCGATATTGCAAAACTAGCTCCTATGAAGTATTCTAGTTCACTGAATTGCGTGGCAACACGGGTATTGGAACACTTCACAAATGCATCACGAGGAAATAAACTAACTGATCTGCGATGTAGAAAAATAACCGAATGGGAACTGACAGTGAAACAGCGCGGTGCAAAGCTTTCTGATATAGCTAAATTAGAAACATTATTAAAATTCCCAATATCAGTAACGACAATAACCGGGGAAGTATTACACGAACCGAAATATAAATTACAAGGAGCGCCAATACAAATTATTGATCATAACGAACACGCGTGGACACCTGCGGTAACAATATTTTCTTCGAGAACGAACCGTGAAATATATCCCCGAGGAGTTCGTCGGGAATGTTTTTTATAATGAGAAATTATTCGATGCTATTCATGCGTTGTGTGAGGATGATCCTGTGTCAGTGTGGTTACTTAGAAGTGATGAAGATCTCGAAATAGGATTCGATCAATTTGTAAGACCAAATGGTGAATTATATCGCGTTGAAGAATTAGATAACAGAATGAGAAAAATCGCTAGTGATTTTTCACCGGAGAAATCCCATGAAAAACTACTCGCGGGTAGTTTTACTATTCCATCAGTGGTAGCTCACTTCGCAAGAGAAAAAAACTCATGGCGTCCAACACAAAGTGATTTTCTCGAGGACGTTAAATTGAGTTGCGTCGAATTTAGTCATGGAGGACTGTGGAATACGAAATATCATCGTGGCGGTATGATTTCAATTGATATATCCGCATGTTATCCTGGAAGTTTTCTCGGGTATGGGGAATGTGCTGAGTACTTTAAACGATTTGGACACCCCACGCATGAAATGACTCGTGTTGCGATTAATGGACCATTACCTGATTTTGATTTAACCGGATTCGCTCGTGTGATATCATTCGAATTCGCTACACGGTTACATCCGTGTAGTTATCTTTGGATTGGTAGACATATATCTGAAAAGGCCTGGATGCCAATAGTGTTACTACGATATATGATTGATCGTGGTATGCTAATATCGTTGATTTTTTCCGAGGCTATTATATGCTATCGAGCTCAGAAAGAAGTTTGGCTACCACAACCCGATCTAGATCGTATAATCAGCGAACTACGAAAACAGTTTCCAGATGGAAATTCTTTGAATGGAAAATCGGATAATTTCAGTGAAGAACAAATCATGAATTGGTCTAAGAAGTTATTTGAAATTAAAAAAGAACAAACAAAAGATTTTGGACGAAGAATAATCGGTAAATTTACCCAGGGTGGGAGATACGACAACGCAAAATATTCTTCGCGGTTGATCATAGACATCGCGGAATACGATTTTATTGTAACGGATTTAACGAAACAGGGAAAACTTGTATCCCGTAAGGATGCTTTTCTATCCAATGGTGAGAAATTAGGTACGGTTGTTACCTATTGTGATGGATATATTAAACAGTATACGCATTTGAGAAGTTCTATGCTAGCTTATGCTTCTATCAATTTATTTTCGATGATAAATAGATTTCCTAATACCGCGGTTAGAGTAGCCACTGATTCTATTTATATCCACGAGAAATACAGATCAGCAGTGGCTGAATTCACATCCCCGGAGGAAGCGTGGGGGTGTTGGCGATTTAAAAAGGAAACGCTACATGAGTATTGTGAATCCGCAGACGTTGCCATGGATGATAAATATCTTTCATATAACCGTATTGAAATTCAATCAGAATTTTCTAATGCACCACCGGCATCTGATCCAGTATGTAGATACAAGACAGTTTATTTAAACGGTTGTGGTGGGTCAGGAAAGACAACACGAGTAATTGAATTATACCGCGTTTCAAAATCAAACATGATTGTGTTAACACCTACTCACAGACTCGCCAGAGAGATGAAACAACGAGGGGTAAATGCCTGTACTTATCATAGCTTCTTCCAATGGAGCGGTGATGAATGGACTCCTGATCGAATGGGCGATAAATTCATTCCTGAAATCATAATTTGGGATGAAATATGCACAGTATTGTTGAAAATATTACAAACCTTTCTTGAGTGGTTGTTAAACAAAAACACAAAAGTCGTCATGTGCGGTGATCACGGCCAACCACCACCATTTGTCGGTGCATCCCCACATGAATGGCTAAAGGGGTTTGTGGACTATTATGAAGAAATTACCACTGATTATAGATCACTTGATGAACAATTACGAGAATTCAAAACGCTAATTAGATTACAACCGGATAAAATCCAATGCGAAATAGCGCGTGAAGTGATTTCAGAAACCCCAATGAATGAGTTTTGGGAAACGTGGAGACCAAATGATTTGATAATTGCAAGTAGAAAAATAGTCAGAGACACACTTCAGATGAAGTTATTTGAAACGCATAAAGAAAAATTTGCAACACTTCCAGTACCCTTGTGTTATAGACCTTCGGATACACGAAAACAGAATATAGAAGTTGATATTCCAGGAGGATTTCAAAGAGAGAATTTAGTGTTAAATGATATTGTGCTGGTTGATATCAGCGTCGTTGAAGATGCATTGCGTGCTAATAATTCCCCGTGGACGTTAGGTTATGCAGCAACAATACACTCTTCACAGGGATTGACTATATCGGATACAATTGTTTGGATGGTGGATAATCGCATCGAATGGTCGAATTTAGTTTATCTCGCAGTATCCAGAGTACGAAGAATAAATCAACTTCGAAGAATTGTTGTTGACGAAGTCAGTGACGATAATGACACTTCAAAAAGTGATATTGTCAGCGCTGACAACGTCAATGACATAATCAGAAAAAAACTCTCTGGTTATAAACAACAGCATAAAAAAAATAATAGAAAATTTGACATTGATGCTGAATTAATAATTTCGCTGAAGCAACAACAGAATAATCACTGCGCGAGTTGCAATTGTATAATGCGTTGGCAGTATTCGGATAAAGATTCTCGCCAATTTACCGTAGACAGAAAGAATAGCAGCATTGGTCATATCAAAGATAACGTTATGCTGACTTGTCTTGAGTGCAACAGACGAAGGGGTGCCAGCACAATGCCTCTGGCATCGGGTGCTAGTTAAGACCACGCGGTGGTAATTGAGTATCCTCGGGAATTACCTGTAGTTGTTGTCGAGTAAATCCTCGCTGAGGAGCAGTTGAATCCAGTTTATAGACTGGAGGTCTACCAGTAGATCGTGTTATACCGGATATCTTATGCGTAGTGACGCTCCAAATAGGATCCGTAGCCCTTTTTGTGCCACCTTCCAGCTCTCCTGGTTCGTATAAATACCTAACAGTGACATTACTACCAAGAATTGGTTCTTTGAAATCTTTTTGTGGTTTTTCAGGTATTGACTTCTTTTTAATCGCATTGATAGGTTTCAAATTAATTGTTCTAGTAATCTCGTTATTCAGTGCGGTAATCACAGCTGGTAATCTCTTAACTCATTCACGGGATCTTTTATCCTGAATAAACTCCTTTGCGTATTGATATCCAAATAACCGCTCAGCAAGTGTCCGATTAAATCGTTCAACAATTGCCTGATCGCGATGTAACGCAGTATGTCCTCGTCTGATGGTGACATTATGATGTTTCATTATTGATAACACTGCACCCTGAAATTCTTTGCCAGGATCGACTTGTAATAGATTTGGCCAGCGTAGTGGGCCTCGTCGATAAATCTTTTCAAATGCAGAAGCGACTTCAGTGGCCGATTTTGTTTTTAACGGCTCTGCATGTTTGTATCGACTCGCAGCGTCAACTACGGTTAATGCGTATTTGTAACCACCATCATGTGGCAGAAATAATATATCAGCCTGATGAACTTCATTAGGAGCGGTCACATCAAAATGCGAGAAATTAATCTGTTTAGGCGGTGGTAGATAAATCTGCCATAGTGCCTGTTTGGATAACCAATTAGCCGCAGTAGCCTTTTTCACTTTTGCGGCGCTGGCGAGTTTATTGATTGCAGCGTTACCCCTCCAGTATCCTCTCGGAGAATAATAAATAGATTCCATGTTGTTATTAATTACCAGCGCCCATCATCAATTTACCTTTCATAGCCGATTTTATCAAAAATGAAGACAATTTTTCTTTGAAGGATTTATCAGGAATAGCATTTAACGCATGAATTAATTTCACATCCGCGAGATGCCTGTGTTGCAGATTGCTACTTTTATATGCAACATCATGAGCATGACACGCCTTATCAATAGCGTTTATCGGATACTCGCCGGGTCGAGGTTGATTTTGATCATCAAGTCTGATATCTAATCGTGTTCCGGGGCCACAGTAGCTATATCCCGGAAGGTGCTTTTCTCCGGGGTATGTTGCCCATGGGGTTCCAGGGAGTTTTGCAAATTTGGCTGCGATATCACCCCCTCGTTTTTTTTAAAATCAGATCTCATAGACACAAATCTAAATTTCTTTGTACCACATTGCACGCATTTACCAGAAAGCGCTGATCGGTTATTTTTAGTTGTAATCGTCGTCAAGTCATCTGTGCCAGTACGCGTTTTACACTTCACACAATATAGATCCATAATTTATGTATAGAAATATGGATATAATTGATTTTTCAGCGACTAAAGCAAGAGAACCCGTTAAGCATCATGCAGCGCTACCAAACTCTATCCGGATGATTATAATCGGGCCATCTGGATCCGGTAAAACGCAATTGTTGCTGAATTTAATAATGAGATGGATGAAGTGGGATAGGTTGTATTTAATTGCCCCTAGCGTAGATGATCAACGATGTTATGAAGTGTTAAAGGATTTTAATGAAAACGCTTCAGAAATTAAAGGCGAGAACGTCGTTGATTTTATAACTGATATTGACGAGGCACCATCAGTAGAAGATCTCGATGGGAGTATTAACAATTTAGTCGTATACGACGATGTGATGTTAGATAAAAAAAAAAATCGTGCTAGAATATTTTCCCGGGGCAGGCACAAAAACACTGATGTGATATATGTCACTCAACGCTACACACAGATTCCAAAAGTGATCAGAGATAACTGCAATTTATTGTGTGTATTTAACGGAGTTGATACACATACGCTACGAAATATTTGGCAAACTTGGTGCTGCGGTGATATGGATCATAATCAATTTAGAAATTTCTTTAGTAATGCTCAGTCAACCCCGTACGGGTTTATAACAATAAATTTACATGACTCTCGGACACGATATCGTATCGGACTGGATCAAATATTCGGTTGAACTCGTAAAAAAATTATTAACCTATAGCAGCAGAGAGGGTGAATGAAAACGACGCTGGCGTAGACGATGAAGCGTTGGTTGTCGATGCTTTTTTTACGATTCGACGCCTTTTTATGATTCGACGCTTTTTTGACGATTCGACGCTTTTTTTGGTTTTTGAGGTTCACCCTCTCTGCTGCTGACGCCATTGTCGTTGGAAATCACCCCTTCTGCTGCTATGGGTTAACAATTTTTTTACGAGATTCAGTAAACGATTTTAACCGAATATTTTATCAAGTCCGACACGATATCGCGTTCGAGGATCTGCTAAATTTATCGTCACAAATCCGTGTGGGATTGACGGAGCGTGACTAAAGAAATTTCTAAATCGATTATGATCCATATCACCGCCGCACCAAGTTTGCCAAATATTTATAATAGTATGTGTATCAACTCCTTTGAATACAGCAAGAATATTGCAGTTATCTCTGATAACTTTTGGTATTTGTGTGTATCTTTGAGTGATATTATATATCACGTCAGTTTTTTTTTATGCCTACCTCTGGAAAATATCCTAGCGTGATTCTTTTGATTGTCTAACATGATATCATCGTATACGACTAAATTGTTAATATCTCCATCAATATCATCAATGCTTGGTGCTTCATCGATATCGGTTATAAACTCAATAATACCCTCGCCGGATTCTTCTACTGCTTTGTGGTTTAAATCTTTTAACACATTGTAACATGGTTGATCATCTGGACTTGGAGCTATCAAATACAACTTGTCGCATTTCATCCATCTCGTTATCAAATTAAGTAGCAGTTATGTCTTGCCACTTCCAGATGGTCCGATTATAATCATTCAAATTGAATTCGGCAGCATCGCATGGTGTTTAATAGGTTCCCGTCGTCGGGTAGCTGAATAATCAATTACATTTATGTTATTTATATATAAAATTATGGATCTATATTGTGTGAAGTGTAAAAAGCGTACTGGCACAGATGACTTGACGACGATTACAACTAAAAATAACCGATCAGCACTTTCTGGTGAGTGTGTACAATGCAGTACAAAGAAATTTAGATTTATTGCTAAGGATTTAAAAAAACAACGAGGAGGTGATATTGTAGCCAAGCTAACTAAACTCCCAGGAACATCATGGGCAAAGTATCCAGGAGAAAAACATCTTCCAGGGTATAGTTATTGTGGACCCGGAACCAGACTCGATATCAGACTCGATGATCAAAACCAAACTCGACGTGGTGAAGATCCAATAAACGCCATTGATAAAGCGTGTCATGCTCATGATGTCGCTTATAAAAGCAGCAATCTGCAACACAGACATCTCGCAGATGTAAAATTAATTCATGCGTTAAATTATATCACTGATAAATCCTTCAAAGAAAAATTGGCTTCATGGTTAGTAAAAGCGGCAATGAAAGGTAAATTGATGTTAGGTGCTGGTAATTAATAACAACATGGAATCTATTTACTATTCTCCAAAGGGATACTGGAGGGGTAAAGTAGCAATTGGTAAACTCGCTAACGCCGCGAAGGTGAAATATACCACTGCAGCGGACTGGTTATCTAAACAGGCGATATGGCAAATTTATCTACCATCGCCTAAACAAATTAACTACTCGCATTTTGATGTGACCGTTCCTAATGAAGTTCATCAGGCTGATATACTATTTCTACCACATGATGGTGGTTACAAATACGCGTTAACCGTAGTTGATGTTGCAAGTCGATACAAACAAGCAGAACCGCTAAAGACAAAATCATCAACTGAAGTTGCTTCTGCATTTGAAAGGATTTATCGAAGAGGTCCTCTGCGCTGGCCAAATCTATTACAAGTTGATACTGGCAAGGAATTTCAAGGTGTGGTTCTATCAACGATGAAAAATCATAATGTCACTATCAGACGAGGACATACAGCACTACATCGCGATCTGGCAATTGTTGAACGATTTAATCGTACACTTGCTGAGCGGTTATTCGGATATAAATATCCTAAGGAATTTATTCAGGATAAACGATCCCGTGAATGGGTCAAGAGATTACCAGCTGTGATTACAGCGCTGAATAATGAGGTTACTCGAACAATCAACATAAAACCTAACAACGCCATTAAAAAGAAGTCTATACCCGTACAACCGCAAAAAGATTTTTCAAAACAACCAATACTCGGTAATGTCACTGTTAGGTATTTATACGAACCAGGAGAGCTCGAAGGTGGTAAAAAAGAGCTACTGATCCTATTTGGAGTGTCCCCGCGCATAAAATATCTAGTATAACACGATCCACGGGTAGACCAGCAATCCATAGGTTGGATTTGACCGCTCCTCAGCGAGGATTTACTCGTGAACAATTACAATTGATACCCGAGGATACTCAATTACCGCCGCGTGGTCTTAACTAGCACCTCTTCGTCTGGTGTATTCAAGACAAGTCAGCATCACATTATTTCTAGTACGACCAATACTGCTATCTTTTCTGTGTACGTTAAATTGTCGAGGATCTTTATTCGACCAGCACCAACGCATTATACAATTGCAACTCGCGCAGTGATTATTCTGTTCTTGTTTCAGTGTAATTATTAATTCAGCATCAATATCAAATTCTCTGTTATTTTTTATCCTGCTGTTTATAACCAGAAAGTTTTTTTCTAATTATATCATCGCTGACAATATCACTTATTGTAGTGTCATTATCATCTAAAACAACTCTTCGAAGTTGATTTATTCTTCGTACTCTGGATACTGCGAGATAAACTAAATTTGACCACTCGATGTGATTATCCACCATCCAAACAATTGTATCGGATACAGTCAATCCCTGTGAAGAATGTATCGTCGCTGCGTATCCGAGCGTTCACGGGGATTTATCAGCGCGCGAAGCATCTTCGACGACGTTAATATCAACTAGCACAATATCATTTAGCGCTAAATTCTGCTTTTCACGCCGTCCTGGAATATCAACTTCAATATTCTGTTTTCGTGTATCCGAAGGCCTATAACACAACGGTACTGGAAGTGTTGCAAATTTTTCTTTATGCGTTTCAAAAAACTTCATCTGAAATGTGTCTCTAACTATTTTTCTACTTGCGATTATTAAATCGTTTGGTCTCCAAGTTTCCCAAAAATCTTTTAATGGGGTTTCCGAACTTATTTCACGCGCTATTTCACATTGGATTCTATCCGGTTGTAATCTGATTAGTCTTTTGAACTCGCGTAATTGTTCATCAAGTGCACTATGATCGGTGTTAATTTCTTCATAATAGTCTACAAACTTTTTCAACCAATCATGTGAAGATAAACCAACAAATGGTGGTGGTTGACCATGATCGCCGTACATTATTAATTTTGTGTTCGCTAACAATAACCAATCGAGAAATTTTTGTAATACATCTAACGATACCGTATATATCTCATCCCAAATTACGACTTCAGGAATAAATTTCTCACCCATTCGTTCAGGAGTCCATTCATCGCCTTTCCATCGAAAGAAACTGTGATAAGTGCTTGCATTAATTCCTCGTTGCTTCATCTCTCTGGCGAGTTTGTGTGTTGGTGTTAGTACAATCATGTTTGATGCGTGAAAATCCATAGGATTTTTCCCACAAAAAAATTCAATCGCACGAGTCGTCTTTCCTGACCCACCACAGCCGTTTAGGTAACTGGTTTTATATCTACATATTGGATCAGATATCTGCGGTGCATCAGATAGTTCTGATATCTGATCATTTTTCAAATATTTATCTTGAATCGTAACATCTGCTGATTTGGAATAGTCACAAGGTATTTCCCGCTTAATTCTCCATGATCCCCAACTCTCGTTAGAAATAGTGAATTCAGCCACTACTTCGCTGTGTTTCGTGTCTATATAAAATGAATCAGTGGCTACTCTAACTGCCGTGTTAGGAAATCTATTTATCATCGAAAATAGATTGATAGAAGCATAAGCTAGCAAAGACGCCCTCAGATGTGTATACTGAAGATTTTCTTCGTCTTCGTAAGTAACAATTGCAGCAAATTTTGTTTCATCGGACAAGAAAGCGTCTTTACGATCCACATATATACCCTTAGATGTTATATCCGCGATTATAAAATCGTACTCAACACTATAATCAACCGTGAAGAATATCGTTTATTGTCGTATTTTCCACCCTGAGTAAATTTACCGATTATTCTTCTACCGAGATCCTTCGCATCTTTGTCAAGATCGGGAAACTGATTTCGTTGTTCGCTGATTATACTATCTAAATTGGGTTGTGGTAACCAGACTTCAGTCTGAGCTCGATAGGATATAATCGCTTCACTGACAATCAGCGATATCAACATTCTACAATCAATTATATACCGTAACAGCACTATTGGCATCCAGTGTTTTTCAGATATATGTCTACCAATCCAAACATAACAGCACAGATGAAGTCCTGTAGCCAAATCAAATGATACCACACGAACGAATCCGGTCAAATCAAAATCGGGTAGTGGTATATTAAAAGCAACACGGGCCATCTCGTGTGTTGGATGTCCAAATCGTTTGAAGTATTCAGCGCATTCTCCGTACCCGAGAAAACTCGCCGGATAACACGCGACCATATCAACCGAAATAATGCTTTCACGGTCATATTTTGTATTCCATAATCCACCGTGGTTGTATTCTATACAACTTGATTTGATGTCTGTGACAAACTCACCTCGCGTTGGTTTCCATGTGTTTTTTTTTCTCTCAAAATGAGCTGCAACCGACGGAATTGTAAAACAGTTTGTTAGTAATTGTTCGTCGTCGTAACTCTTCGAGAAACTACTAGCTAGTCTTTTCTTCGCCTCATGGAGGGTTTCAGTGAGGTATAATTCGCCATTGGGTCTTACAAACTGATCGAATCCACCCTTGGATTTTTCAGCGCTGTGAAGTAACCACACTGACACGGAATCGTTTTTACTCAACTGGTAAATAAAATCGAATAATTTGTTCTCAGAGAATTCTGAAGAGGAAAATTCCTCGGGTATATATTTTATTGTTTTATCCCGTGGGAATATTGTTACTGCAGATGTCCATGCATCTTTGTTATGATCAATAATTGTGATTGGTGCTCCTCTCGATTTATACTTAGGTTCGTATTATATCTCACCTGTTATCGTCATTACTGATATTGGGAATTTTAGTATTCGTTCTAACTCTGCCACATTTTGAATTGTTGCCCCTCGCTCCTTTACTGTTAGTGTTCTATTATTTTTTCTGGCACACAATTTATATTTGACAGTTTCATCGGTTCTAGTTTTTCAATACTCGGTTTATCATTTAACGGATATGTCCCATAAACAACTGCTGTTACAGGATAGGATCTTTCGTAGTACGGTTTGTCAATCTCAGTCAGAATTCCTGGTTTGGAATCTTGACTAACAGTGACAGTTTTTTTATCCTTCAAGATGGGTTTAAATTTATCCCGAATAATCCAATCTCCCGTGTCTGAACGGATAATGAATTTTATTCTAAAAAAATACCTTTTCCGTGTAAGATGTGAAATTATCACTGCTGCGTTTTTATCGTTCATGGTAGCATCAACGCTACCATCAATTCGAAATGTCGACCAACAGTGAGATGCTCTATCACGCTTGAATTCATTAAAACAGTCACGAATTTTACTTATCATGGTTCTATCACAAATTTTACTCTTTGGTGTATCAGAGACTCTATCGAGATTGAATTTAGCATTTTTCCTAGGTGTGATTTTCGATAATCTCACGAACTCCTTCATGATATAATTAAAACAAGTATTTACATAGAGAATTTATGTATAATGAATCATTGCAAATGGCTTATGATTGGATCAGTAACCCCGTGTAACAAATCATGCAGAAAGGAGTTCTGTGGATATCATATGTAACGTATTTGACGTGGAAGCCTTGGTCCGATTCCTTGTATACGATGTGGGGTAGGGGTGCGTGGTAAATCACAGTTGTGTCTCAGTTGCGGTGGTAAGAGATACAGAGAGTTGAAGCGTTATTATGACAAACGAACTAAGAACTCCATCAATGACACTGACAAAATCATAAGAACTCCCCAAGACTACATTGGAAGATTTCCAATATAATCATTAGACCAAGCAATGAATTAGACAAATAGTATTATGTATACAAATGAATTAAGAATTCCGACCACATCCCGTGATCAGCAACTATGAGGCATACAGTGATGGTATTGTCAGACATCGTAAACTGAATAAACCAGTTAGTTCTGACAATGGTATGGGGTATTTGATATTTAAAGCCGGAGGAAAAATACGTCTTAATCATAGAATCATATATGAATGTTTCCATGGATTGATCATGGACGGTTTTGTTATCGATCACATTGATTCCAATCCTAAGAACAATTCTTTGTCAAATCTGCAGGCTGTTACACAAAGTGAAAATTTGAAACGAGGAAAGACTGGATAATGCTCGAAAATAGCGAGACCCGTAAGATCTTTTAATAGAACAAATAACGAAGAAATAGTATTTCAATCAATAGATAAGGCCGGTAGGTATTTCTATATTTGTCCACCTTCTGTTCAATGCGTTGGAGAGGGAATTCATCGATCTGCGATTTAAAAATAGACCGGACAAACAATTCAATTCGTTTATGTATAGACACCCATCAATGGAAATATATTTTTCATATTAGAAGTATATAATTATCAGTAACATGAATTCTCAAAATATCAATGAGGTAATAACCGAAATTTTAGTTTTGAAATCTCAGGGGATTTACATATCAGATAGTTTAGACTGCTATCAAATTATGTTCGACTTCTAGGATATTGAATACGGCTCTATGAATAACAAATATGTACTACCCAAACAATATGCACTAATAAAACGAATTCATAATTCAATTCGCAAATCCCTTCTATGCTGTGACGACGTCAGTAAGTTTGTCCCGTTATTTACTATCGTAGAAAAAAAATAAGAAAGGAATTAGGGAAGGAATATGAAATAAAAAGAACAATTAATTCAAAAATCAAAAATATAAGATTGTTAATTGAACAAAAAGAAAAACCCCTTTCGGACAATTGTTAGTAAAATACTTCTGTTAAAATTCTTACTACAAACATGTATAAATAATCTATGGACGGTATCATAAGTGTTTTACTACAAGGAAGTTTTAAAATTTCGTAGTAAAATATTTTTTTATTACTGAAATAAATTTTCATAGTAAATATTTTTTTAGTCGTTTTTGACTGATTTGGGCCGTTTTTGACTGATTTTGATTATTTTTTTGACTGATTTTGGTTTTTTTTTGACTGATTTTAAGTGGTTTAAGTCGGGTCAAATGGTCGATTTTGCATGGAATTTCCCGTAGACTTTGTCCACCTAAAATTATTTTTATGTATTTTTGGACTAAAAACTGACAAACATCGGTCAAAAAAGACTAAAAAACGACAAAAACGACCAAAAATGACTTGTTTTCAGTAGGGTCAAATGGTCGATTTTGCATGGGATTTCCGGTATACTTTTTCCACTTAAAATTATTTTCGGGTGACAAAATCACTACATTCAGATTGAAATCTCTTCGTACACTAATTGGAAAATTGCTTACTATTTCAATAATGGTAAATGAAGCATTAACGACCCGATTGGCTCGTGAGAGACTGGCTGCGATAAAAAAATATATACCAATCCGCGATTCTGTCAGGAATAAACTGCAAGCTAGACAGAGTTTACAAACGGATTTTGCTGCGGGATCTGAAGAGTTGTTTAAACCAATAACCACAGCAACGAAGGGGGTAGAGCGTGCTAATTGGGGGGATGTTTCCACGGACGAACCAAGAAAAGAAAAACCTCTTATTGGTGAACTTGAGAAAATAGCGACGGAAACTGAAAAAAAAGCCAGAAGCTCCAAACAAACAAAAAAATCTTTAAAAACATTTCCTGGTGATATAATAACTACTGCAAGACGACAAGAACAACAAGAACGAGAACAACAAGAACGAGAACAACAAGAACGAGAACAACGAGAACGAGAACTTCTTGAAGAAATTGAGGAAGAACTTGCTAGTAGACCACCACTTATCGCACCACCTGAACAACTTGAACAACAAGGTGCTGTTGCAATAGAAGAATATTCACCTGAAAAGATATTTACTGATGATGCGTTAGTTAGAATTAGAGAAATCGAATCAAACTCTGAATTAATTAATTTTGCTAAAGACAATTTAAAAAATATAAGAGATAAGTATTTAAAAGACAAGTCTAGAAAATTTATAAAAGACAGAGACACCTGGGCGAATAAAGTGTTTTTAGCAAATCGGCGTAAAACTAAACTGGCAACAAAAGAATTACAAACTGATTTTAATACTTTTCTAGCTGCAGTAAAAGGTGTCACACAACCACCACCGGATTATACAGTAGACGACCCAAATCCGGATGAAATACGAATAATATCAGAAGCTGATTCTGAAAAAGGTGCGACTGGTATAACTAAAAAATCAGCCGGGAAGGGATTTTCTGGTAGTGGAATTTCAGGTAGCGGTCTAATTCAATGCCCTGGTAATATTCTCAGCGATATATCACGATTAGAAGTTCTCATCGGAGGGAAACGAGCTGGAAATAACTCACCGGAAATAATTAATGAAGCAGCTGATATCTTCATGCGGTTATTTCAAGGAGGTATCATGGAGATCAAAACATATCGAGATTTCATTGACGAGTTAGTGGAACATCCTACGGATGGTTACCACAGCGACTACGTCATCGCATTAGATAAATATCATTTAGAAAAGATGATAATACATTACAACCATGATAAACCAACCAGCGTCTATGTAGTTAATTTACGGTTTCCAGTTTATAACGCGTACTATGGTGATGGTCTCGGTGATATAATTGCAGGGTTATTTGCAAGAATGGCTCCAAAAGTAGCGCCGCTAGCAAAACAATTATCGATGAAAGCTATTGATGTTATTCGTGATAAGGGTATTAGTGCTGTTGGAGATGCTGCCGGGAAAGCCTTTTCAGCCGCTCGGGACAAACTAATAGCGCTAGTTCGGCGGCGAAGGAAACCACAATTGGGACCACTGCCATCTACAGCGGAAATGCCTGCGCTGGTTAGTAAAATAATAAATAACGCAGTGGATCAGAAAATAGCGTCGTTGATAGCTCCGTCATACACCAACGACCAAAACAACATCGCAAATATGATAGCGGGAAGTGGCTTAAAAAACTATGACGAGGTCGACGACGATGATTTAGATCAATGAACATAGAATAAAATGTTCAAACGGTCACCTGATCCAGCGTTTGATATGGACACCCCAGTGTTCAAAGATGATTCCGTACGTGATTATCAATATTATGCCTATCATGCAATAGATTCAAATAGTCGATCAAGAATTGAACTTCAAGTTCATGATACCAGTAAATACGTTTTGCCTTGTGAAGCATTTATCGAAGTAGAAGGAGAACTTGTAACAGCTGCTGATACTCTTGCTGTACCAACACAGTATCCAGCTGATACTCAAGTCGGGTTTGTCAATAATGGTATCATGGCGTTATTTGATAGTGCAAAATATCTCATCGGTGGAAAAGAGATTGAGTCGATAGATCGTGATGTTGATGTACCTACAACAATAATAGGGCTAGCAAAATATTCCGATGATTATACAAGATCGGCGGGTCCTTCTATGATGTTTGCAAAGGATAATAAAAATACCGCTGGAGGAAATCAATTTATTATAAGACAACTAAGAAATCAGACTAATACTGCCAATGTTGATGATGAGAATATGATTATAAGTACTAATGATAATTTCAATCTAGGAGCCGCAACACGCATGTCAATGTTGCAAGGAGTGCGTAGATCATGTTCATGCGCGATTAAGCTACATCATATATTTGGATTCTGTAGATATGTTCGAAAAGTTATCTATAAAGCAAAGCATATAGTAGCACTCGTGCGAAAGGGTGATGATAATGACGCAATTGGGAGGATTCCAGCAGATGTTGCACATCCGGAAAATGATCCTGGTAAAGTCAATTTAATAAAAGTATCATTATGCATGCCTGTAATGACTCCATCAATCACCGCAGAAGAACGATTACTATCATTTATGGACCCAGGAGAAAAATCATTACTAAGTTGGTTAACGGTAAGTACAGATGTTAAACAATCAAATATTAATGGGTAATTTACGTGGAACTTGGCATCAAAACAGGGTGTTGCTGCGCCACGTCATATATTTATTGCGTTACAGGATAACGCACGAGTTGGCAATCAAATCTGCAGCCATATGATATTTGATGAGTTAGGTGTTAAAGACGTCTCACTGAGAATAAACGGCCAGCAGGAACCATCCGAAGATGTACAACTTGATTACGGTAAAAATCATATTGCCCGCGTGTATCATCGGTTGTCATATATGGCACGCGATCAAAATGTCGATACTGGTCTGCAAATATCACAATTGGATTTTAAGAATTTATATCCGATCTATTATTTTTCGTTGGAACATCTTGATTTAACAAGACAATCTGTCGTTGATATACATTTTAGAGCTAATGTGCTTCGTGGTGCTATTGCTAATTATAGAGCGATTGCTGTTATTCTCAGTGATAAAAAAATGCTACTCGAAGGTGTTGGCAGAAGAATGAGAGTAATAGATGCGCCAGTGGAAAATATGTAACAATTAGATCAATCTGTTATTGTATAATGTCATATAGTCATATTAGTGTTGCGTTAACTCCCGGTCAACTCAAGAAATTGCAATAACACTAAAACCCAATCAGATGACTGGCGGAGCGAAGAAATTGTCGTTAACAACTCGTCAAGTAAAACACTTCAATGATGCTTTCAAGGATAAAAAGGCGTTCAGATCACTCTCTCTGCGGCTGCTATCAAAACATGATAAAATCAGGTGGTATATTTCCATTGTTAGCTGCGATTCCAGCATTGATTGCAGCAGCGGCCCCCAGCGGTGGCTAAAGCGGCGGCGTTAGGAGCTGTTGGTACCGCGGCAGGGATGGCACTAAAGAAAGCAACTGGACAAGGATATAAAAAAGGGAAAGGGTCAAAGACTACCAGGAACCCCGTATTCATGGTACAGCGGTAAAGGTCTGAGAATCCCAGGAACGGTTTACTAGTTGGAGAGTCTTTGACTGAGGAACCTATGGTTCCCATATCCAATTCTGATTTACTCGATACCGCTAAAACACTAGCCATAAAAAATTTCAGAGGTGTCTTTATGAAAGATCAGTTACCGGCACAACCAAACAGCGTTAAAACCGGTATCATTAATCTCGATAACAGCACCGGACCCGGAACCCACTGGGTTGCATACGCGATTGATCCACGTGCAATTGTTTATTTCGATTCATATGGATTAGCACCGCCGAAGGAATTTGTGTTATATAAACCGCTTAAAAACTCCTCGTTGGTATTCTACGCTACCAACACAACAAATGAATGACCCACCAATATGCGGCAGTGAAGTATTAAATGTCCTTGATGCTATTTGAACATCTGAAAAAGCACCACATGTTGTCGTAAATGAATACACTAGTAATCACTTTTTAGAGAGAGATTATATAAAATAACATGATTGATATTTGGGGGAGATCTTTATCAGCGCTGAAGAAACCAACCACAGAAACATCTGCAACCGGTGATATAAAAAAAATAATTGAAGATGAAATAGCTGAGACGTTGAATTTAGCAAGTGTTGATCCTAATGAAATAGTTGTATTTCAAGATCGTCAGGGTAAATTGAAAACTAGCAATGTTTCCCTGGATGATTTTTTAGTTAAACAACGCAACGCAACCGAGAACACCGTTGCGCTATTTTCCAACCAGGGTAAACTCAAACCCGGCATGCTCGTTTCGACGATTACAGATAGATTAAAAACTCTCAACGATGAGTTCATATTCATACAAATTTTTTTTGGTGATCCAGCGACAACATCACCAAATTTATCATTAATAAAAATCTCTTTGGACAATATTAAAACTGTCAATGACGAATTAAAATCAATTATGACTTTCTTTGGCGAACCAGAGGCAACATCACCGAAGCTCACAGAGATAAAAAATTCTATGTTGGAACTAGCAACACTTCAATCTAAAATTGAATGTAACGGAAAACAGTTTTCAGTTTTTCGTAAAAATATCATCGAGAAATTTATTGGAACCACGTTGGATAAAATTGAAATAAAATTCCCGGATATTAAAAAATCTATCGATGAGACGAAAAACTTCATCGAGGCAATCAAAACTGATTTTCCGAGGATGATAACAATCATTGAAAAAACAAAAATTCCTCATGCGAAAACCAGCAACGTAGTATATAGGATCCGACACGGATCATTTGCGTGGACTCCTACAGACAATATACTAAGTATCACTGCAACCGTCAAAGGTATTTATCGATTAACACTAGTAACACCAAATCAATTTAATATATCATCGTCGAGTTCATCTGGGGTCAATAATATGATATCAGCGATCATCGACAAGGATACAACCGAACAATTCACGATAGCATCCACTGATAAAAATTTGGTTAGGGTTTCAGTAACATAGTATATGGAATTCGTAGCTGATTTGAGTAAATGACTAAATTTAAATCGTAAACTGATTTGGAAATAAAATGTCGTCATCAACGGTACCTTCAGTATCTCAATATCGCTATGATCAGGCCAGAGAGTTTCAGACTAAACTCAAAACTCTCACTGAACAGTATCAAACAAAAATAAAAAAATACCAACGAAGAATCACCGCAGTTGATGTTACCGTGTACTCGGTGAGTGGTATAATCACCGGAGCTGGTATAATACTATCCTCGGTGACAATGATTGCTCTGATAGCTGTGCCAATTTGTATATCAGCAGCAACAACAATCGCGGGAATCATTTCGATAATAACAAAAAAGTATCATCATGCAGCCAATGCAAACTGCAAGACTACATAATTAAATTTCATGTTGTATCAACCGCGTATTCGCAATTATCCTCGTTGATATCGTCGTCGCTCGATAATACTTTTATATCAGACAGTGAGTTCTCAGCGATGGTAAGTATTTATGATTCTGTGATGTCAAAATTAGAAATACAACATGAGTATAATAACAATGACAACACCACAGGAACTACTTCAGCAAATAGTGGAGAACACAAACCCAGTACAAACCAGCATGATCTCAGTAACATCAACCAATCCTGAATTCAGTGTGAATTTCCCTATCCCAGTTCCCGTGAAGGAGATAGCGCTAGCAAACCTACGAATGTATCACAGTTGGCCTAATATTAAGTCGGTAGCATTTGGTGGTCAACAACCGAATAACAGCTTAGTATTTGCGAATAGGAATCGCGAAGATGGAACTCCAGACTGGAACGTTGTTTCGCTGCCATCTGGGTCATACCAAATCGAACAAATCAATGCCGAATTCCAGCGTAGAATAAAATCCATTACTGGAACAGAATTAAGAATCGCTATAACGGTTCATGAATAATCATCCGCGATTGAAATAAACTCACCTAGTTATGTTGTAGATATATATCAGAGCTCAATCAGAACAATACTGGGATGACCTGAAATCCCACCTCGGACAGCTTATCAAATACCTGAACCACAAAAATCTGATTATGTCACCGACAGAATAAAATCTGATAATCCAATTAAAAATTATAATGAATACGATAAGTCAAAATTTTTCACTGAAATGATAGACGATCGCACTAATATATACTATCAAACTCGACAAGATGAAATCTTTAAAAATTTCACAGTGATGACTAATGATTTTGCGTTGCTGTTAGTATCTCTCGAGTCTGGTACTCTCACCCGAGATGAATTTATCAGCGTTGTGGAAACATGGAATTTACGAATTATTCAAGAGGTATTAGGTGACAGTAATCCTAAAACAAGAAAAGAATTTGCAGCGAAGTATAATATAGATATCAGATCTATTTCTTATTTCAAGATTCCAGGACATAATGTCCCAGTAATAAAAGAATCTCTTAGACACGCCATCGATGAAGGTTTTAAAAAAATCCATGACGCATGAGAGAAAGCGCCACAATCACAAAAAACAACAATACTCAAACATAATAATGATCCAGACGGCGGTGGTAGACATATCGCTCCTCAAAATGTGAATATATCCTCGGTGATAGCATTGAATTTAGTATGTGATGTTATCGAGGGAAGTTATAAAATAAATCTCGAGCGATCGAATCAAGCTCAACAGGGATATATTCTATATTCATTTGCACCAACAGCTCCTCCAACATTTCTAATTATTGAGTCTCCGGTTAATACAGTCTATATGCAATGTCATGATAATTCGCTAACGAGAATTAATTTCAGACTCTCTGACTAGTCCAATAATCTAATTGGTCTACAAGGTGAGGTTTTACAAATTAGTCTGTTTGTGAAATCGTAGCGATTTTCATCGTAAAAGAATTGTTAACCCATAGCAGCAAAGGGGGTTATTTCCAACGACAATGGCGTCTTTTTTTTGCCACATGGAACCTAACAAGGAATCAAATAGACCTTTCTAGTAAATATTTACTAGGAAGCCTTGGTTTGTCAAATAGACCGTTCTAGTAAATATATAATAGAAGGAAGCTTCATTGACGCCTAAAAAGTTGGTCTGTTCGCCCCCTCTGCTGCTTATATATATATATATATATATATATATATATATATATATATATATATATATATATATATATATATATATATATATTTATATATATATATATATATATATATATATATATATATATATATATATATATAAAGAGAGAGAGAGAGAGAGAGAGAGAGAAATATTATACGAACTAGCTAATAATATATGTTTGGCATAACGATTAATTTTGAACAAAGAAACAATAATGATGTACTAGTATTTATTGACCTGCTTGCTGTGATTCTAATAGAACATTGAATAACAGGAACAAAACACTTACACCCTCTTATTAGAAAAAGGGAAATTCAATTATGATCGTGTCATAATTTCGTGTGTATGATATGCAGCTATTATGTACAACATATTTGGAATTGTTTTAAAGCATTACATATCTAATTAAATCAGTATTAAAAAAGTATTATTTATGCAGAGATTTGTCAATACACTTAATTAATCTCTTGACCAATATTTAAATCCAGATAGCTAGCTGTTATCAAATACGTATGATTGGTTTTTGTTTGGGGTAGGTAGTTCGGATGAACCAGATCTTACAAATGAACTTTTGCAATTTGTTCTTAACAGTGCTAATCAATTCTTCACATCAGGGCATGATATCGTCTAGGAATACAACGGAAATAACATTTCTTTCGAGGCAAGCTTGGACACATTTCTTCTATTTCAGCACTGTCACACTTACTCGCAAACATTGATCCAAATATCTTCTGCTAGAAACTACATTTATTAAAATATCAACTCATGAAATCATACAATACAAATTTAATGTACAATAACAACGTTTATATAGTACAATCCCACGTGATTATAGATTACAGAATTTAACACTCAAATTGTATCAGGTTCAACACCCTTTTGTAGGTAATTAAGATCTACCTTGATAACGTTGAAGTCATTAGATAATGTAGAACAGATGAAAAATTAAATATGTGAGTGAGCACAGACACAAATAATTCGGAAACTCTGAAAACAAACAAAAATAAGACAAACAGTGTAACTAGCCTGAATATGTTGATAATCTCGAGAGCTTAGGAAAAGAGAAGAAATTGTCATGTTAACAGTGACCTAATTTACCCATCAGGGCCGTTTGAATTAAATTTAACTAAAGAAAATTCTACTCTACGTTTAAGCAAATTCTTTCCTACACATAGTTTGCATACAAAAGCCAAATCTTATTAAATAAAGTCCAAATTATATGCAAACTCACCAATCTGGAATAATCAAGGACGTCTAACTACACGTCAATTTGCAGGATAAAAAGAAATAAAATAATTAAACTTTCAGTGATGGTGAACTATTGTACTAAACGCACAAATGAATATGCACGACGTTGCATTGAACGTTTGCCTAATTCTATATATCGTAGTAACTGTGCCAGTTATAAACGACTGGTCTGCTAAAAGAATCAGATACAATAGATGATATGAGGAATTAAACTTTATATTCCAACTTGTGGTGATATAATAATAATAATAATAATAATAATAATAATAATAATAATAATAATAATAATAATAATAATAATCATCAACATCATCATCATCTTAATAATAATAATAATAATAATAATAATAATAATAATAATAATAATAATAATAATAATTGTCACAAGATCAAGCCGGGTTGGGATTGTATTAGTGAAGACTCCGAAAGCAACTGCGTTAATAAGATGTTTATTTACAAACGCAGTTTACATATAATCCATTCTGACACCATTGTAAACAAAAGATAAGGAAAATTATAATGTTCCTAACAGGGAACTATCAACAACAAATAACTCAATGACCAAAACGTCAAAGGACGATTTCAACGAAAGGCATTTGAATCTGATGTGAAATGCGTCTGGGGGTGATCAACAAATATAAGTATATATATATATATATATATATATATATATATATATATATATATATATATATATATATATATATATATATATATATATATAGCTCGTATAACGAGACAGATGGAAATGCCTGTAATAATGGCTATGTCGTTCATATTACGAGTTACCAAAGCAAAGGCAAGTATGTTATGAAGATATCCAATTTTCTGTGCAGGTAATATTTGGTTTGAGATAGTACTTTAACGTTAACGTAACTTTAGAAAACTTTATGTTAATGATGAAATAATTCGAATTTTTGTAAGACTTCCATATATTCATCGACTATGTCTTATGCTAATAATTGTGGATAGCTGTCTATATATATAATCTGCTTAAGTAATATCAACTTTAAACTGTATTACTTATACAGTATCGGATATTGATTCGTCACCTTTGTTTATTTACATTGAAGGCTTTCTAAAGTATTCTTTGCAAGGGAATCGAAGAAGATATATGGACCGAAATGAAACTCTGTTGTTTTATTGCTTTCTTGTGTTGACGGTAGTGATATTGAGTGAAGCGATACTTTTATGAATTTTAAAATTTATTTTATTTTCTTGAATGTTTTATTTATACTGAGAATTGTTTGTTTCCTTATTTATGCAGTTAAAAACCGCGTTCACCACCGGATATATCATTTCTGGATGGAGCTCGGACTTGTCTATTGCTCCTGTAAAACGATGCATGTTGTCTGTATTAATTAAATTTATTGAAAATGACCATACAAAACCATATACTAAAATATGAACAATGCCAAAGAAATTAGTAGTCAACAAATCCGCCTTGGTAGCAGCTTGGGCAGTCCAACAAACAACCAAAGCCTACAAAAGTCTACTAAACATTCTTTAACTAAATATAAGCAAAGGGTCAAAAGGGTTTTAACAATTTAATTAAACAAGTGCCATCATAATCCAGGCGATCTACAATTTCGGCACAATGAGGCTGAACAAGCAAGAGGACGACAATTAAAAAGAAAAACTGAAAAGCCACGTTTGTCAGATTGTTAACTAAGTCTGCAAAACCATTTTCTCCAGCTTATAAATTTGACCAAGACAGAGATATTTAGCCCAAGTAAAATAATTGCAATTATATTGATAATGAAATGAAGAAGATCCTGAATATAATAACTTTGATAACTGCACACTTAATATCAAATCATATAAGTAAATATAGTACATCTAAATAATAAAATAAAACATCACATTAAAGAAAATCTTATTTGAAAGAGATACATATTTTAAAACGTTTTCTAGGACAAACCAAAAAGTATTTTGGTTATAAAAAATCATAAGACTGTTCGTGACTTGTCATTTTAAAGGTGGATGCGCAAATGATAATAATAATAATAATAATAATAATAATAATAATAATAATAACAAAAATAATGAGGACATTGTATAGCGCCTAATCTTTAAAAGCTCTAAGCGCTTTACACCATCAATAATGATATGACTACACTACAGAACAACAAATGACAAAAACAATGGAATTGGAAAACATAAAAACATGCTGAAAATATATAAGATACAAATCATGATTCGGTTTGTCCCTGAAGTCGAAACAGGTGAGTCTTGAGAGCACTCTTAAAAGGGACCACTGTGTCTTTGTGTCTAATTTCAATGGGCAAATCGTTTCACGTCGCCGGGCCCTGGTATGCAAACGAACGCTGTCCATATGACTTTGTTTTCACCTTGGGAACAATGAGTATACGATTATCAGAAGAAGAGTGTAAGGATCTAGCTGGTATATACACATGGGTGAGGCTGGATAGGTATGTTGGACTGGAGTCTGTCATTGAAATATAGCACAGAGAACAAATGTTGTGTTTTATTCTGTACCGAATTGATAGCCAGTGTAGGGTATAGAGCAGTAGTGAGGTGTGCTCTGATCGAGGTACTCTAAAAATGATCCGTGCAGCTGTGTTTTGAACTTTTTGAAGTTTCTGGAGTAAATATTGTGACGAGCCAGACAGAATTGAGTTACAATAGTCCAGTCTTGAAAGTACTAATGAACACACAAGTGTTTTAGTGGCATCAACAGAAAGATATTTACGAATGGAACTGATGCGTCTCAGCCCTACAGATGTTCATGACATGTTGGTGCAATGTGAGAGAACTGTAAAGAGTTACACCTAGATTCCGTACTGACTGTGAGAATTTAATGTTGGTGTTGCGGATATTTATTTGTAGTAATTATGATAATATATCATGTTGTAACTTGAAAACTCTGATGCAAGTGGCAGAATTGTAATATTAAATATTTCTTTATGCGTGTTTTTGTTAAAGAAATTTATATTAATTTATAATATCTTTGCTTACATCACATATTTGTAAATTAAATATATGGATGAGAAAGCAATGCCTTATGTTCTTCATGTTGTTAATATTAAACATTTAGATAATGTTATAATTGATATTGTTGAAAAAATAATTATACTATCTGCGTGTGGCTTTATACAGATCTTTCAGAAGGAGATTAGAAACCAGGTTAAATAATACAATTAAAACAATTTTAAAATGAATAAAAACAAATCATTATTCATGTAAATAATAAAATATTTCGATCAGGAACTCAAATCCTAACAAAAATGTTGCCGCATGTTTCCTTTGGAATTCGCGTCTAACATTGACATATATGTAGAACAAGGCAAATGTATCATGTCTGTGTTACTAAATTGGAGATTGCCATATGTACACTTGTCAAAGATATATTACAAAGTGTATTAAAGATATATCTTCTGTGTTTTGTAAAGTTAAATGAAAAAATTTCATCCGCCACCAATAACACAAAAATGTAAAGAAATAAAAAAGAATACAAAATAATATGTACGCAAACCAAGATAATACTTCCGGAACAGATCAATAACAGTCATACGCATGAAAATGATAAACCTATTAAATTAAAATATCCCCCAAAACGTAAAGTATATATAAGGTGCATCTAATCACTTGTATTTTTATGCTGCAACCATACATGACAAGCAATAAATACACACAAATGAAACACACAATCAACGAAAATGTTTTAAAACCTCATTTGCAACAATTAATAATTAGCCTAAACGCAAACTTAAGATACATTAGAATTTATGAATGTATTATAAAATACATTATGCAAAAATATTTTGGACAGTAAGGTCGTAGTGGTTGTTAAACAATCTAATGAATGCATTAGTTTTGGTGAAAAACCTGATTAAATCTAAAATAATTGTAACTCCATATTCTCATAAATTTGCAACCTATGGCAGTTACATGGGCCTCTTATAATTGAGAATTCTAGTTGAGAGAAATTAAACTAGGTTGATTGATTTATTTATTGAATTGTAATGGCGAACCAGCACTTTGAGGCTATTCAGCGCAAAACAATAATTTATTTGTACAAAGTTATAATAGGTAAACTTTTTAATAACGACCAGCAATTTAAAAAACAAATTAGTTCAAAGTACACTATTTATCTCTGATGTGCCAATGATTTCAATGCCACAATCTGCGACAGTTGTTTTGATTCAAAATAGTGCTTCATAACCATTACACAAACAATTGCACACTCACAAGCAGAAATAAGCGCACAACGTGGTTGATATGCATTATATATCAACGAGGTGAAACGGAAGGAAACAAATATTGTTAAAGAAATGGATGCAAGAAAATGTAAGTGTTTCATACTCCCATCTACCAAAATAAATCGCATTTAGTACATCGGATACGATTCAATAATAAATCAATGTAAAAGCCCTTTCAATTATGCCAACTGAAATACCAATACATTTTCCTTCTAGCATACCAATTTAAGATATTGTGCCTAATATATTTTAAAATAGAATCAGATTTCAAGGAACAAATGCAATATATGACGACAGTCAAGACCCGCTGAATCTATGCATTCAGTCAAGGTTTAGCATATTTATCCCTCTCGTGAATGAAGGGAATGAAACTATACATAAAACATTTTTCCTATTAATAAAGCTGTAAGCAAATTTTGTATTTGGCCAAATCAAAGTCGTCAGTTTATCAATTTTTAAAGACTACAGTGAATTCCTTTTTAAACCTTCTCTGTGTTAATTTTCTTCTGGGGAAAGTAGTGTCTTATCTGATGCGTGTATCGGCATTCCTTAATTTATCTGACTTTATATCTTATTCTCGGAAACTTAAGTTTATCAATTATGCATACGTTAAAGTATTCCCGAAACAGTCCCAGATTTCCGATATTCCACGTTTTTCCCAACCGTTTGCATGCCATAATTGGTAAAGAGTATTGAAGAGTAAAGTAAGCGCAACGTGATACAAAAAACAAAACAAAACAACATTTATATGCAATTTTGTAAATACATATAAGTAGCAAGAAAATGCAGACATGTACAATCCACTGCAGTATATTACAATGATATACATAATAACGTCTGAAACAATTGACATGATTCACATTAAATAACGTACACGATCATGGGAAAACAGTTTATATATATATATATATATATATATATATATATATATATATATATATATATATATATATATATATATATATATATATATACACACAAACTTTACCTTCAATCATCCTTACAGAATTGGAAAGTAAAATGCTTGAAATTTCTATATTTACTTAACCAGCAGAGAGGGTGAATCCGACAACTTTTCAAAAAAAATCGATTTTAACCGTCAAAACAACAAATAGACCCTTCCTACGAATTTTCATGTTTTAACCACAAAAAAAATAATTCTCCATTTGCCAAACAGAGATTTAGTGATTTTTGTCTGAAAACACGATCTTGCAGAAGGCTTCGAAATGAGAAAAAACTCACCTCTATGATTTCAACCGAATATTTTATCAAGTCCGACACGATATCGCGTCCGATGGTCTTATGATTTCACAAACAGACTAATTTGTAAAATCTAAACCTTGTAAATCCATTAGATTATTGGACTGGTCAGTGAGTTTGAAATTAATTCTCGTTAATGAATTATTATGACACCGCATATAGACTGGATTAACCGGAGACTCAATAATTAGAAATCCTGGAGGATCTGTTGGTGCAAATGAATACAAAATATATCCCTGCTGAGCTTGATTTGATCGTTCTAGATTTATTTGATAGCTTCCTTCGATAACATCACATACTAAATTCAATGCAATCACCGATGAAATATTCACATTTTGAGGAGCGATATGTCTACCACCGCCTTCTGGGTCATTATTATGTGTCAGGATAGTTGTTTGTGGTTTTGTTGTTTTTTTTCCACGCATCATGAATTATTTTAAAACCAATATCGATGGCATCATTGAGAAGTTTTTTTTAGTTCTGGTACGTTATATCCTGGTAGTTTGAATGCTGGAATATCTTCAAAGCGGATTTTATAGATTAGTGCCAATCTTGTTCTCGCTATGGGATTATTATCATTTAATATATCCTGAATAATTTTCAAATTAAATGTTTCCATATCGTCGATAATTTTATTGCATGTTTCTACGACGCTGATAAATTCATCTCGGGTGAGAGAGCCGGATTTAAGAGATATTAACAACAGTGAAAAATCATTATTCATTACTGTGAAATTTTCAACGATTTTATGTTCGTTAACAAAATAATACTCCCCTCCTGTCACCACCCCTCTCTCCTGGTTGATATGGAATCGGCTATCCAAAAAATTCCATCTGATGTAATCGCTATAGCTTTTTACTGGATTACCAGATTTTATCCTGTCTGTGACATAATCTGATTTTTGTGGTTCTGGTAAATTAACGGTTTTTTCCCCGGGTGGTAATTCAGGCCATCCTAGTACGGTTCTAATAGAACTCTGATAGATATCTACGACGTATCCTTCTGTGCTTATTTCAATGGCAGATGATAGTGTCGGCTCATGAACCGTTATAGCTATTTTTGATTCTGCTCCAGTAATCGATTTTATTCTACGTTGCAATTCAGCATTGATTTGTTCAATTTGGTATGATCCGGTTGGTATGGAAACAACGTTCCAGTTTGGGGTATCGTCGTCTTTATTATTATTCGCAAATACCAGTGAATTATTGGGTTGTTGACAACCAAATGATTTTGATCTGATATTAGGCCAACTGTGATACACTCGTAATTTTACTAACGCGATTTCCTTCACGGGGACTGGGATAGGGAAATTCACACTGAATTCTGGATTTGTTGAGGTTATTGAGATCATACTTGTTTGTACTGGGTTTGTGTTCTCCACTATTCGTTGAAGTAATTCCTGCAGTGTTGTCATTGTTATTATACTGTTGTTGTCGCTCTAATTTTGACATCGCGGAATCATAAATACCTACCATCGCTGATAACTCACTATCTGATATAATTGTATCATCGAGCGATGACGATATCATCGAGGATAATTGCAAGTATGCAGTGGACACAACATGAAATTGAATCACGTAGTCTTGCAGTTTACTCTGGCTGCATGATGATATTTTTTTGTTACTATCAAAATTATTCCCGCGATTGTTGTTGCCACAGAAATGCAAATTGGAACAGCTATCGGGGCAATCATTGTTACCGAGGAGAGTATAATACCAACTCCGGTGATTACACCACTCACAGCGTACACGATAACATCAACTGCTGTGATTCTTCGTTGGTATTTTTTAATTTTTATTTGATACTCCTCAGTGAGGGTTTTGAGTCTATTTTGAAATTCTCTGACCTGATCATAGCGATATTGCGATGATGAAATCATTTTTTTTAAAATCAGTTTACGATTTCAATTGAAACCGTTATTTACTTAAATCCGCTACGAATTCCAAATACCACGTTGTTGAAACCCTAATCAAATTTTTATCAGTAGATGTTATCGTGAACTTTTCAGTTGTATCCTTGTCGATGATCGTTGAAATCGTATTGTTGACCCCAGATGAACTCGTCGATGAAATATTAAATTGAGTCGTTGTCACTAGTGTTAATCGATAAATACCCTTGACGGTTGCAGTGATATCTAATTTGTTGTTTGTAGGAGTCCACGCAAATGATCCGTGTTGGATCGTGTATACTACGTTGTTGGTTTTCTCATGAGGAATTTTTGTTTTTTCAATGATTGTTATCATCCTCGAAAAATCATTTTTGATGGCTTCGATGAAGTTTTTCGTCTAATCGATGGATTTTTTAATATCAGGGAGTTTTATTTCAATTTTATCCAACGGGGTTCCAAAAAGTTTATCCACGATGTTTCTACGAAAATTTGAAAACTGTTTTCCTTGTTCTTCAATTTTAGATTGAAGTGTTGCTAGTTCCAACACAGAATTTTTTAACTCATCGTTGAGAGTTTTTAATCTATCTGTAATCGTCGAAATAAGTACACCCGGTTTGAGTTTACCCTGATCGGAAAATAACGCGATAGTATCCTCGATTGCGTTTCGTTGTTTAACTAAAATATCATCCAACGACACATTACTAGTTTTCAATTTACCCTGACGATCTTGAAATACAACTATTTCATTAGGATAAACACTTGTTAAGTTCAACGTCTCAGCTATTTCATCTTCGATTATTTTTTTTATATCACCGGTTGCAGATATTTCTGTGGTTGGTTTCTTCATTGCTGATAAAGATCTCCCCCAAATATCAATCATGATATTTTATACATCTTTCTCTAAAAAGCGATTACTGGTGTATTCATTTACGACAACATGTGGTGGTTTTCCCCTTGGGTTACCCAAGGAGTTAGAAATAGCGTCAAGGACATTTAATACTTCGCTGCCACATATTGGTGGATCATTCATTTGTTGTGTTGGTAGCGTAGAATACCAAGTCTTCATTGGAAAAGTCTTTAAGCGGTTTATATAACGCATAAACTCTTTTGGCGGTGCTAATCCATATGAATCAAAATAGACGATTGCACGTGGATCAATAGCGTATGCAACCCTGTGAGTTCCAGGTCCGGTGCTGTTATCTGAATTAATAATACCGGTTTCAACGCTGTTGAGTTGTGCTGGTAACTGATCTTTCATAAAGACACCTCTGAAATTTTTAATCGCCAATTTTTTAGCGGCATCAATTAAATCAAAATTGGACATTGGAACCAAAGATTCCTCAACTAGTAAACCGGTCCGAGTCTTAGACCCTTTTCGCTGTACCATGAATACGGGGTTCCTGGTAGTCTTAGACCCTTTCCCTTTTTTTTATACCCTCGTCCTTTCTTCGGTTCATATGATTCAGCAATGCTTTGTACCGCTTTGGCTCCCAAGCCTCCAGCTGCCGCCAATACGACAGCTTTTGCAACTGCTGGTGCAGCCGCTGCAATTAATCCTGGTAACGCAGCAAATAACGGGAATATACCGCCTGTTTTAATCATATTTTTGATAGCTGCCGCAGAGAGAATGATCTGAACGCCTTTTTTATCCTTGAAAGCATCATTGAAGTGTTTTACTTGACGAGTTGTCAGCGACAATTTATTTGCACCGCCAGTCATTTGATTGGGTTTCAGCGTGATAGTGGTTCCACATTTTTTAGCCGATTATGATTGCAATTTTTTGATTTGACCGGGGGTTAACGCAACACTAATAACACTATATGACATTATACATAATAGATTGATTCTAAATCGTAAATTGTAAAGCATTTTCATCGAGAAAATCGTTTACATATTTTCCACTGGCGCATCTACCACTCTCATTCTTCCACCAACACCTTCGAGTAGCATTGATTTATCGCTGAGAATGACAGCAACTGCTCTATAATTAGCAATAGTACCACGAAGCAAATTAGCTCTAACATGTATATCAACTACGGATTGTCTTGTTAAATCAAGATGTTCCAACGAAAAAAAATAGATCGGATATAAATTCTTAAAATCATATTGTGATATTTGCAGACCAGTATCGACATTTTGATCGCGTGCCATAAATGACAACAGACGATGATAAACTCTTGCAATATGATTTTCTGTGTAATTAAGTTGTATATCTTCAGATGGTTCCTGTTGGCCGTTAATTTTCAATGAGACGTCTTTAACACCTAATGGATCAAATATCATATGGCTGTAGCGTTGATCGCCAACTCGTGTGTTATTCTGTAACGCAATAAATATATGACGTGGCGCAGCAACACCTTGTTTTGATGATATGTTCCACGTGAATAACCCGTTAATATTTGATTGTTTAACATCTGTACTTACCGTTAGCCAACTTAGTAATGATTTTCTCCTTGGTCCATAAATGATAATAATCGTTCTTCTGCGGTAATTGATGGAGTTAACACTGGCATCTACAATGATAGTTTTGTTAAAATGACTTTACCGGCATCAGCATTTAGATTTGCATTGTCTGCGGGAATCCTCCAAATTGCGTCATTATCATCACTCTTTCGCTCGAGTGCTACTGTATGCTTTGCTCCATAATTAACTTTTCGTACATTTCTACAGAATCCAAATATATGATGCAGTGGAATTGCGCATGAAAATGATTTACGCCGCCCCTCCAACATTGACATACGTGTCGCAGCTCCTGGATTGAAATTAGGATCGTTGTTTATAACTACAGCCTCGACATCAGCATCATCATTAGCAGCACTGACCTTTTTTGGTCGTCTCATAGTAAATGGATTTCCTCCAGCGGTATTTTTAACATCTTTTGCAAACATCATAGAAGGTCCTGCTGATCTTGTATAATCATCAGAATATCTCGCTAACCCGATTATTGTTGTAGCCACATCAACATCGCGATCTATCGACTCAATTTCTTTTCCATCAATGAGATATCTAGCACTCTCAAATAGCGCCATGATACCATTATTGACAAACCCGACTTGAGTACCAACTGGATACGGTGCTGATACAGCAGGAGTATCAGCAGCTCTTACAAGTTCTCCTTCTACTTCAATAAACGCTTCAGCGGTTAGAAAATATTTACTGGTATCATGAACTTGAAGTTCTATTCTTGATCGGCTATTTGAGTCTATTGCATGATAGGCGTAATATTGATAATCGCGTACAGAATCATCCTTTGGGACTGGGGCGTCTATATCAAACGCTGGATCAGGTGACCTTTTGAACATTTTATTATATATCCATTGATCTAAATTGCGATTTTCATCGTCGTGAAAAACGCTAGCGTTTTCGTCGTGGTTGTAAGCCACTTCCTGCTATCATATTTGCGATGTTGCTTTGGTCGGGGGTCATCAATGACTCTAGTTTTTCATCTACTGCGTTATTTTTTATTTTACTAACACTTGCAGGCATAACTGCAGTAGATGGTAACGGTTTCTTTTTTCGTCTAACTAGCGCTGTTAATTTATTTTTCGCGGCTGGAAACGCTTTCCCGGCAAGATCTCCAACAGTACTAATACCCTTATCACAAATAACATCAATGTCTTTCATTCCTAATTGTTTAGCTAACGGCATCACTTTTGGGGCCATTCTTGTAAATAACCCTGCAATGGTATCACCGAAACCATCTCCGTAATATGTTCTATAAACAGGCAATCGTGAATTAACTACATAGACGCTAGTAGGTTTATCATGATTGTAGTGTATGATCATTATTAAAAATCGTAGATTTCAATTGTAAAACAATTTTTCAATTCCTTTTCAGTCACTATGATACCCATTTTCCACTAAGTCGCTAATGAAACCTCGATATGCTTTGATATCCATGATACCACCTTGAAATAACCGTCTACAGATATCAGCTGCTTCATGAATTATTTCCGGTGAGTTATTTCCAGCTCGGAACCCTCCGATTAGAACATCTAATCGAGTTATATGATTGATAACAGTATCAGGACATACCCCACTTGGGGTCCCACTGGAATCTCTTAATCCTTTCCCGCTATAACCAGTTGCTTCATCCAGTTTATCATCATCATCAAGTTCTTCTTGTTTTGTTTTGCGTTTTCTTTCTTGTTGTAAATGGTAATAAAAATTTCTCTTGAATTCCCGATATTTCGTCTTCCTTCTATCTATACTCCCGGTATTTATTTCATACACTATATCAGCCCATTCATTATGTGACATTCTATAATCCGTATAATTGTCCGTGAAAAACTTCTCTTGTGAATCATAGCTGTTAGCAGCAAATTCACTTAAATTGCCCTCCTTCACATTGAGAATTAGTTGTTTAGCTTTATCGGTAAATAGATCCGCTAATTTCTTTGATTTAGGTAGTCCACTAACTTGTTCTTTCTGAAATGATATATCCTGAGGAAGTGTTTTTAATGATTTTTTTGTTTGTTTAGTTCTTTTTGCTATTTTTTCTAACACAGGGAGAAAAGACTCTTCTTGTTTAGAAATTGATGATGTTACATCCTCAGCTGCGCTAATTATCGGTTTAAATAACTGTTGTGTATCAGTAGAAAAGTCAGTCTGAAGACTGTCGTTGTTGCAGTTTATTCCTTACAGAGTCGCGAATTGGTATAAATCTCTTAATTGCATCTAGTCGTTCACGAGCCAATCGGGTCGTTAATGCTTCATTGACCATTATTAAAAATCGTAGATTTCAATTGTAAAACAATTTTTCAATTGTAAAACAATTTTCCCCATCGATGATTAACTAATCGGAACCATCCATTAACGGTCCATCAATTTTGTATTCAGTGTGAAATATTTTTTATTCAGTGTGAAATATTTTTCTTTTTTATTCAGTGTGAAATATTTTTATTCAGTGTGAAAATTTTTTATATTTTATTCAGTGTGAAATATTTTTATTTTTTATTGCTGTGAAATAATTTTATTTTTTATTCAGTGTGAAATATTTTTATTTTCTATTGCTGTGAAATATTTTTATTTTTATTCAGTGTGAAATATTTTTATTTTCTATTGCTGTGAAATATTTTAATTTTTTATTCAGTGTGAAATATTTTTTTTTATTCAGTGTGAAATATTTTTTATTCGGTGTGAAATATTTTTTATTCTATTCAGTGTGAAATAGTTTTTATTCAGTGTGAAATAGTTTTTATTCAGTGTGTGTGAAATAGTTTTCACTCGCTATGTGTGAAATTATCGATTTTTTATTCGCTGTAAAATAGTTTTTATCCAGTGTGTGTGAAATTATCGATTTTTTATTCGCTGTGAAATAGTTTTTATCCAGTGTGTGTGAAATAGTTTTCACTCGCTATGTGTGAAATTATCGATTTTTATTCGCTGTGAAATATTTTGTATTCAGTGTGTGTGAAATATTTTTATTTCTTATTCAGTGTGAAATATTTTTATTTCTATTCAGTGTGAAATATTTTTATTTCTATTCAGTGTCTGAAATATTTTTTTTATTCGCTGTGAAACATTTTTTATTCAGTGTGTGAAATAGCTTTTATTTTTTATTCAGTGTGTGAAATAGTTTTTATTTTTTATTCAGTGTGAAATATTTTTATTTTTTATATAGTGTATGAAATAGTTTTTATTCAGTGTGAAATATTTTTATTCAGTGTGTGTGAAATAGTTTTTATTCACTGTGTGGGAAATATTTTTTATTGCTGTGAAATATTCTTATTTTTTATTGCTGTGAAATATTTTTATTTTTTATTCAGTGTGAAATATTTTTTATTCAGTGTGAAATAATTTTTATTCAGTGTGAAATATTTTTTATTCACTGATTTTGCCTGTTTTTCACTGATTTTTGGACAGTTTTGGTGGTTTTTTCATTGATTTTTTTGCCATTTTGGTGGTTTTCAGTCGGGTCAAGTAGTCGATTTTGCATTGGATTTTCCATAAAGAAAAGCTGTTAGGATTCATTTTTGATGATTTTTAGCCATTTTCCATCAACTTTTTGTCTTTTTTCATCGATTTTTAGCCATTTTTCATCGATTTTTGAATTAAAAAAAAACTCTGTAGCGTAAAGTAGTCGATTTTGCATTGGATTTTCCATAAAGAAAAGCTGTTAGAAATCATTTTATTTTTTATTCAGTGTGTGAAATATTTTTATTTCTATTCAGTGTGAAATATTTTCACTGATTTTATGCCATTTTCAATCAAAAAATGCTAAAAAAAATGAAAATATCTTTGAGATTTTACGGTCAAGTAGACAATTTCAATCAAAAAATGACAAAATCTCTTTGAAAAGTAGACAATTTCGGTCAAAATAGTTTATTTTCTTGAATTAGCGCCCGTATACTCCTGATTTTAGAATTCATCTCTTTTTTCAATTCATATTCCCTACCCAATTCTTTTCGTATTCCCTCTACGATAGTATATAACGGGACAAACACACTTACTTCACTGGAAAATGCAAGAAAGTCCCGAATAGAATTCTGAATTTTTTTGATTAGCGCATATTTCTTTGGCAGCATATATTTGTTGTTGTTATCTCCGTATTCTATATCCTGAAAATCTAAAATAATTTGATCAGGATTTAACCCATCTGATAGCATTATATCCTGACTTTTCAATTTTGCTATTTCAACTAAAATGCTATTCATTTTTTTCAAAATTCATATTCTATAACAATTACATATTTCTAAATGAAAAATATGACGCATTAGACATAAATAAATTGAATTTGTTGTCCTCTCTTTTTTGAAATCCCAGATCGATAAATCCCCTCTGCAACGAATCTTACTGAGGCTCTACAAATATTGAAATACTTGACGGCTTCATATATTGATTGAAATATTTTTTTTCGTTAGTTGCCATATTAAAAGATTTTACTGGTCTCGCTTTTTTTGAGCATTTTCCAGTCTTTCCTCGTTTGGAATTCTCACTCTGTGTAACAACTTGTAGATTTGATAAGGAATTGTTCCTTGGATTAGAATCCTTGTGATCAATAACAAAATCATACTCGATCAATCCATTAAAACATTCATATACGAAACGATGGCAGTAATAATTCTTCCTTCCAGCGCGAAACTTCAAATACCCTTGATTACTCACTGCACCAACTGGTTTCTTCAGTCTACGGTTTCTTACGATACCATCACTGGATGCTTCATAATTTGTAATCGCAGGGTGTGGTCTGAATTCTTGGCTTATTTGTATACATAATAATATTTGTCTAATTCATTGTTTGGTTTAATAATGAATCTTTCGATATAGTCTTGAGGGGTTCTTATGATTTTATCCTTGACGGCTATGTCAGGGACTTTGTCAGGGTCAGAATTTTTGATGGAATTTTTTATTCTTTTGTCGTAATAACGCTTCAACTCTCTGTATCGCTTACCACCACAATTTAGACAAAATTGTGATTTTCCCCTGACCCCAACCCCACATCGAATGGAAGGTAACAGACCAAGGCTTCCACGTCGAAAACTTTACATATGATACCCACAGAACTCATTTCTGCAAGATGTGTTACAAGGAGTCACTGATCCAATCATGAGCCATTTGCAATGATTCATTATACAAAAATCTTTCATTTAAATGCTTGTTTTAATTATAGTATGAAGGAGTTCAAGAGATTATCGAAAATTACGCCTTGGAAAAATGTTAAATTCAATCTTGATAGAGTTTCTGATACACCAAAGAATATAATTTCTGATAGAACCATGATTAGTAAAATCAGAGACTGTTTTAATGAATTCAAGCGTGATGGAGCATCTCACTGTTGGTCAACATTTCAAATTGTACCCAATATCGATGCTACCATGAATGATGAAAAAGCAGCAATGATAATCTCACATCTTTCGCGGAAAAGGCAGTTTTTTAGAATCAAATTCCTTATCCGTGACGACACTGTAGATTGGATCATTAGGGATAAATACGAGCCAATTCTCAAGGACAAGAAAACTGTCACTGTGAATCAAGATTCCAAACCAGGAATTTTGACCGGAATTGACAAACCATACTACGAGAGATCTTATCCTGTAACAGCAATTGTTTACGGGATATATCAGTTAAATGAAAAACCCGATATTGCAAAACTAGCACCAATGAAATATTCTTCGTCAAGGCTCAGTTGTGTAGCAACACGAATAATAGAACACTTCACAAATGTATCCCGGGAAAAAAAATTAACTGATATAAGACGAAAAATAATAACCAAATGGGAATTAACGGTGAAACAGCATGGGGCAACAATTCAGGATATAATCAAATTAGAAAAATCATTGACATTTCCAATATCAGTAACGACAATAACCGGAGAAGTATTATACGAATCGAAATATAAATCAAATGGAGCTCCAATACAAATTATTGATCATAACGAACACGCGTGGTCATCCGCAGTGACAATATTCCCACGGGATAGAACTGTAAAATATCTATCCCAAACCGGAGAGTTTTTTTTCCGAGCAGAAATTATTTGATGCTTTTTACAATTTGAGTAAATAATATCCTATGTCGATGTGGCTATTTCATAGTGCTGAAGACGATGAAAGTAGATTTGATCAGATTGATAGACAAAACGGAGAATTGTACCGTACTGAAGAGCTACATAATCAAATGAAAAAACTAGCTAGTGAGTTTTCACCCCAGAGTTCTGGGGAAGACAACGAACAATTATTAACAAATTGTTTTACACTACCATCAGTTGTAGCACATTTTGCTAGGAAGAAAAACGCGTGGAAACCAACACGAAGTGAGTTTCTATCAGATGTCAGATTGAGCTGTCTTGAATACAGCCATGGTGGATTATGGAATACAAAATATGACACTGAAACCGTTATTTCCGTTGATATTATTGCGTGTTATCCAGGGAGTTTTCTCGGGTATGGAGAATGTGCTAAATATTTTAAACGATTTGGAACACACGAAATGGCCCGTGTTGCTATTAATGTACCACTGCCTGATTTTGATTTAACCGGATTCGCTTGTGTAGTATCATTTGAATTGATTACAGGACTTCATCCGTGTAGTTATCTTTGGATTGGTAAACACATGTCTGAAAAACACTGGATGCCAATAGTGTTGTTACGGTATATGATTGATTGTGGGTTGTTACAATGGTTAATTGTCAGTGAAGCGATTATATCCTATCAAGCACAGAAATCAGTCTGGTTACCACAACCCGATCTAGAAAAAAAAATTAGCGAACAGCGAAAACAATTTTCTGATTTTAATGAAGAACAAATCATGGATTGGTCCAAACAGTTATTTGAAATCAGAAACAACGAAGCAAAAGATCTTGGACGAAGAATAATCGGTAAATTTACTCAGGGTGGCAAATATGACAATACAAGATATTCTTCACGGTTTATTATAGACAATGCTGAATACGATTTTGTAATCGCGGATCTAACGAATAAGGGCATATATGTCAATCGTAAAGACGCATTTGTGTCCGATGGAACCAAATTGGGTACAATTGTTACCTACAACGATGGATACAATCCGCAGTATACACATTTGAGAGTTTCCATGCTCGGTTATGCTTCTATCAATTTATTTTCAATGATAAATAAATTTCCTAACACCGCAGTTAGAGTCGCCACTGACTCATTTTACATAAATAGCGATGTGGCTGAATTCATAAATTCTAACGAGAATTGGGGGTCATGGAGAATTAAGCGGGAAATGCTTCATGATTATATTCAATCAGCAGATGTTACAATTGAAAATAATTATAGGAATCTCTTTGAGATTCAATCAGAATTTTCTAATGCACCACCGTGTTTTGATCCAATCTGTAGATATAAAACAGTTTCTTTAAACGGCTGTGGCGGGTCAGAAAAAACAACTCGTGCAATTGAATTATACCGTGGGAAAAATCCAAACATGATTGTGCTAACACCAACTCACAGACTTGCAAGAGAGATGATACAGCGAGGGGTAAATGCCTGTACTTATCACAGTTTTTTTCGATGGAAAGGAGATAAGTGGACTCCTGAGCGTATATGCGAAAAAATTTATTCCTGAAATCATCATTTGGGATAAAATATGCACAGTGTCATTAGATGTATTACAAACATTCCTTGAGTGGTTGTTATTGAAAAATACAAAAGTCGTCATGTGCGGTGATCACGGCCAACCACCACCATTTGTCGGTGCATCCCCACATGAATGGCTAAAGGGTTTTGTAGACTATTATGAAGAAATTAGTACTGATTATAGATCACTTGATGAACAATTACGAGAATTCAAAGCGCTAATTAGATTACAACCGGATAGAATCCAATGTGAAATAGCGCGTGAAATAATTTCAGAAACCCCAATGAATGATTTCTGGGAGGCGTGGAGACCAAATGATTTGATAATTGCAAGTAGAAAAATAGTCAGAGACACACTTCAGATGAAGTTATTTGAAACGCATAAAGAAAAATTTACAACGCTTCCAGTACCGTTATGTTATAGGCCATCGGATACACGAAAACAAAATATCGAAGTTGATATTCCAGGACAAAGTGAAAAACAAATTCTCGTATTAAATGATATTGTGCTGGTTGATATCAGCGTCGTTGAAGATGCATTGCGTACTAATAAATCCCCGTGGACGCTAGGTTACGCAGCAACGATACATTCTTCACAGGGATTGACTATATCGGATACAATTGTTTGGATAGTAGATAATCGCATCGAATGGTCAAACTTAGTCTATCTTGCAGTATCCAGAGTACGAAAAATAAATCAGCTTCGAAGAATTGTCCTTGAAAATCCTACTAGTTAAGACCCCGCGGATGTAATTGAGTACCCTTGGGTATCATTTGTAATTGTTGTCGAGTAAATCCTCAAAGGGGCAGTTGAATCCAGTCTTTAGATTGCTGGTCTAGAAACGCTAGATCGTGTTATACTAGATATCTTGTGTGCAGTAACACTCCAAATAGGATCAGTAGCCCTTTTTCTGCCACCTTCAAGCTCTCCTGGTTCGTATAAATACCTAACAGTGATATTACTACCAAGAATTGGTTCTTTGAAATCTTGTTGTGGTTGTACGGGTATAGACTTCTTTTTAATAGCGTTGATAGGTTTCATGTTTATTGTTCTAGTAATCTCATTATTTAGCGCTGCAACTACCCCTGGTAACCTTTTGACCCTTTCACGGGATATTTTTTCTTGGATGAATTCTTTTGCGTATTGATATCCAAATAACCGCTCAGCAAGAGTCCGATTAAATCGTTCTACAATTGCCTGATCGCGATGTAGTGCAGTATGCCCCCGTCTGATGGTAACATTATGATTCTTCATTGTTAATAGCACTGCACCCTGAAATTCCTTGCCAGGATCAACTTGTAATAGATTTGCCCAGTGCAGAGGACCCCTTTGATAAATCCTTTCAAATGCAGAAGTCATTTCAGTTGCTGATTTTATTTTCAACGGTTCTGCTTCTTTGTATCGACTTGCAACATCAACTACGGTTAGCGCGTATTTGTAACCGTAGTCATGTGGCAGAAATAATATATCAGCTTGATGAACTTCATTAGGGACAGTCACATCAAAATGCGAGTAATTAATTTGTTTAGGCGGTGGTAGATAAATTTGCCATAGTGCCTGTTTGGATAACCAATTAGCCGCAGTGGTTTTTTCACTTTTACAGCTCTAGCGAGTTTATTGATTGCTGTCTTGCCTCTCCAGTATCCTTTCGGAGAATAATAAATAGATTCCATGTTGTTATTAATTACCAGCACCTAACATTAATTTACTTTTCATAGCCGATTTTATCAAAAATGAAGCCAAATTTTCTTTGAAGGATTTATCAGGAATAGCATTTAACGCATGAATTAATTTCACATCTGCTAGATGCCTGTGTTGCAAATTGCTGCTTTCATAAGCAGCATCATGAACGTGACACGCCTTATCAATGGCGTTTATTGGTTCTTCACCGGGTATGGGTTGGTTCTGATTATTGAGTCTGATATTAAGTCTTGTTCCCGGTCCACAATAACTATACCCTGGAAGGTGTTTTTCTCCTGGATACTTTGCCCATGGGGTTCCAGGGAGTTTAGTTAGCTTGGCTGCGATATCACCTCCTCGTTGTTTTTTTAAAAGGTTCCTTGGATTTATCAAGGGAAACAAATCTAAATTTCTTTGTACTACATTGTACGCATTTACCAGAAAGCGCTGATCGGTTATTTTTAGTTGTAATCGTCGTCAAGTCATCTGTGCCAGTACGTTTTTTACACTTCACACAATATAGATCCATAATTTATATATAACAGCATGAATATAATTGATTATTCAGCTACCCGACGATCGTGTTTTCAGACAAAAATCACTAAATCTCTGTTTGGCAAATGGAGACTTATTTTTTTTGTTGGTTAAAACATGAAAATTCGTAGGAAGGGTCTATTTCTTTTTATGACGGTTAAAATCGATTTTTGTTTGAAAAGTTGTCGGATTCACCCTCTCTGCTGCTACTTATAGTAGTAGCGCACACTGACTTAGGTGCTGATAGGAAAGTCATTCTCATTTTATATTGAACATTTATTCGCTCTGAACTGGACTATGATTGTGTTGTACATGATTTTTCCGAGAAATCATACTTGACGACTCTTGACCCAATTCACTATCAAGGAAAAAGTCTCGTTCTGGAATCATTGAGGACATCCACTTTTGAAAGCGTTCTCGTTGAACCAAACGAACCGCCTTTATCTCATCGTTCAAAGCAATGTTTTCCATACAGTATACCATCAAATAAAGAGGAAAACAAACCGGTGCAACATGCCTTTCCTGATAAATTTCTTCATAAATACAAAATACAATACCAAAATAAACAAAATACCATAACTTGTTTCAGCATTAGAATAACATCCACCTTGACAAAACACAAATTGCTCTTTCTAATATCCAAAATACGTATATCATACATGCGAGTGAAGGTGTCTGATGAATATGCACCAACTAATATTAAATTAATATATATGTTGTACACATTGTGTTTGATTGATCCTGACATTCCTCTTTATTGAAAGTGGAATGTATGCCAATGCGTCATGGAATATCACGAGGTTGGGAACTACAACTGTTACAGCATGTACGTTGCACGATATTATCTATAATGTGGTTCTTTGAGTATCACAACATTAAAGCGATGTTTTCGACTGATATCAACTAAGCACGCGTCTGTTAAAGTGTTATGGGTAACCGATTAATAAATGTATAAGTATGTGAAGTATATAATTTTCAACAAGTTAAATGACAAGTATATTTTATTTATTTATAGCTTGGTAAGTGAAGGGATTGATTTAAATCAGTTGGGAACATCTCAGCAAGCAACGACAGGTAATCCTGCCAATCGATCCAATAAATCTACTCTTGTCAGGTCCCGGATTTTCATTTTAATTTTGCCTAATATCCAATTTCTTCTTGTCGCCATAGCATGTGGTATTACAAACGATATCAACAACAATATCCTTAATTGTGTTTGTCAGGATAACTTTGAATGTGGTATGTCTAATAAGTAATGTGATACCCTTACTGGATTAAATCCTATGTCCATAAATCTGATTTGTATTATAATATTTCGAAACTACTGAAGTATTTTATTGAATGTCATGAATGACCAAGGCCATTAAACAAAGTGTTCGAGAGACACAAAATAACTTCCACAATGGTTGTGGGGGTGTTTTATTGGATGAAAAAATAATCTTTAAAGGGTTAGCACATTGTTTATTTAATCCTATTTTGTTGTCTCCGTATGTTAATGGTGCCTTTATAATTATGTTACTTCTCTCTCTCTAGAACGAATTTTACTTTTGTAGCCATTGCAAACGTGCACTTCTCTTTCCAACATTAATGCTGTCATATGGGCGGTATATACGATTCCTGTTTTGGTTGTCCAATAAATTATTACTTTACTATTATCATTTTTGTTTCTAATTCATACAACTACTGTAACTGAGATAATGTACTGCGCATAATACGCTATATGAACACTCACAATATTGTATGTATCTATCCGTCCATTAATTACTTGTTTCTAATTGATACAACTAATGTAACTGGGAAATGGTTCAGTGCATAATACGCTATATGTACACTCACAATATTATATTTATCTTTCAGTTCATTAGTTACTTGTTTCATATATTTATATGAATGAAAACCAGCATGCACATAAATTCATCACAGGTTTGAAAGGACTAAACCTTTATATGGAAATACGAAATTAACTTGAACGGAAAAGCAATAAATTTACGCAGTTCATTAGTGTGATGCTAGGTCTTTCGTTCATCAGATCACATCTGATAACATGTTCTCATTTTCTTTACACATTATTTCAACTGACATT